>JADHKN010000016.1:0-82838 GCA_019925475.1 Ophiostoma ips
GGGGGGGCCGCCCCCGCGAGGGTCGGTTGGGTATGGGTTGAATTCACACTTGGGCTGCATCACATTGCCAGGCGTTTTTTTGGGGGGGGGGTTTCGGGGGATTTGTTTTCTTTTGGAAAAGGGATCTGGAACTGGCCAAGGGGCTGCCAGTATGTGTCACGATTATGGTGTATGTATAATGTTCATGCGAGATGCTATGCTTTACGGATGGATGGGACGAGCTCACGATATCACGGAGTACGATAATGCAGTTCACTGTTTTTTTTTTCTGAATTTCTTTGCAGGCTCGGTAAATAATGCATGTGACTCTGTATATGTCCTCCTGACTCCAAAGCCTGTCGTCTTGCCCTGGGCATGAGTGTGTCGAGATGTGGACTGCATCTCCCCTACGCCCCCTCGACAAACATGGGCACTGGATGCACCTGGTAGACGTGCATGGGACATGGCTCCGTCTCCTCAACATAGGTCGCGATTTCCGTGAAGCCAGCCTTTCGCAGCACCGCCTGGCTCGCGGCGTTGGATTCTGCTGCAATCGCCGTCAGCTTCTCCTCCACCACTGGCATGCCGTCGCCGGCTCGGGTGGCCAGGTCCGCCGGACTGAGCGTCATGCGGTTTACCCACAACGACTCCAGAACTGCCGGCCGCGGCAATGCTGCGTAGATCTCAAGGAAGCCGCGCAGAAACTCTGTCGCATAGCCCTTCCCCCAATAGGCGTTGTGCAGGATGTAGCCCAGCTCGGGCCACCCCGTCTCGTAGGCCTGGAACGAGTAGATGCCGCCGTGGCCAATCATTTCGCCGCACTGGTCGGCGCCGGTGCCGGCCTGCTTCAGACACACCGCATAGACCATCTTTTCACGGCCGACACCGGGCGGCGGCACGAATTTATCCATCATCGCCCGTGTCTGGTCCATGCTGCTGTCCGTGGTGCCCTGTGAGGCATGCATTATTCTGTGCAAGGCCTTGAAGTCACTGGCGACGATGGGGCGCAGGAAGAGCCGCTCCGTCACCAGCACTTGGCCTCCTTCGGTCGGTCCTTGTGGCCACTTTGGCCGTACTGAGCGGATGCAGACAAGGCCGTCAAGGCTGATGCCCGTGGGGGTCAGCCGGGCGCTGTCAGTGCTCGTGACGGTTGTGGTGACGCCCATGGCTTCTAGCTGTGTGGCGACGGAACTGCGAGATAGGCTGATACGTGAGATTAGAAAGCGTTAGCACAATGTCTACCAAGGCAGCAAGATGCAGTGAGCCACATACGATATATATACGGAGTAGGAATGGACGGCACCCTGTGTGGCAAACCCAGTCAGCCTTGACAATGTCCGTAAGCGGACACGGCCTCATCAGGATGCCTGTTGCCTTGATGACTGTGTCTTGTTCACCTCCATCATCGGTTTTCTTATACTTCTTCTACTTTTGTTTATTTCCCCTCTTCTTCCTCTCCGTCTTCTTCCTCTTATCTTTATCTTTACTTTTATCGACTTGCATGATGCGACGTGGCAGAAAACGGCCACGGTTGGCGGATGGTCTGTACGATACTCCTTCGCCTCGAACGCGCCCTTTTTTATCTCGGTAAGGTGAGCATCTCTGCAAGGCGCACATGCACACGTGGCAACGCGGAAGTGGAGGGAATGGTTGCCGTCTGAGATTGGGGGAAAGGGATGCGGCTTTCTGCAACCTCACCGGCTGATGGCCTGTGACAACCTTTCGCCTTGCCCGTCTGCTTCAAGGCAGGACAGACATGGAAGGCCAAGAGTGGCCTGACAAAACCAGCCCTCGAACGGTATCAGCACTCGGTATTCATTATGCAATCTGCAAGCCCAGGCCCAGGCGCACGCTCTTGATAATATTCCCGTTGAAACTCGCACGCCATTTGTATTCCCACCACCCCTTTTTATTATGATATTTGGTGACGGCCGACCCCAGGCTCGGCTTGCCTCGGGCATAGTGTCCGAGATTCCATGAAAAAAAAAAAAAAAACTCCGATCAAATACTAGGTAATGGCTGATTCGCATCATCTGGCGGCCATCGAGGCCAAAGACGGGGTCTACTGCGTTTCCTCTGCCGACAGGTCGGCTATCTCCGAGCTGGTAAACCCAAGTAGATACAAAAGGTCAAGCAGGGACGGCTGGTTGAGGCGCACATCGGCCTGTAGCTGGACCACGGGCTTGGCGTGCCACGCCACACCGAGGCCGGCAGTCTCGAGCATCAAGAGGTCGTTGGCGCCATCGCCCACGGCAATGGTCTGGCGCAAATCCACACCTTCCTCGGCCGCAATCTGCTTGAGAAGCTCGCATTTGCGCTCGCGGCCGACAATGGCGCCGGTTACTTCGCCGGTCAGGCAGCCGTCTTCGCCGATGACGACATTGTTGGCGTGGGCGTGGTTGATGCCGAGCTCGCGCGCGAGCCAGCCAGTCAGGGGCTGGAAGCCGCCGCTCAGCACGGCGGTCCGCACGCCAAGGCGGCGCAGGGCGCGGAGCAGCGCGGGGACACCGTTGGTGACGTCGAGGCGCGGGCGCAGCGTGTCAAAGAGTGTCGCCGGGAGACCCGCCAGGAGGCGCACGCGCGCACGGAAGGCGTCGTCAAATTGAAGCTCGCCCTGCATGGCGCGGTGGGTGATCTCGGCGACCTTGGCGGCCACGTCGGGGGTCACGGCCTCGGCGAGCATGTCAATGACCTCCTGCGTGATCAGGGTGCTGTCCATGTCAAACACGACTAGGCGCGGGTGGCGGCGCCACAGCGTATCGTACTGCAGCGCCACCTCGACACCCCACTCGCGCTCAAAACGATACAGCTGCTCGTGGCGGCGCAGGTCGGCCAAGGACAGTGCCGGCACCGGGCCGAGCACGACCTCGACAACATGCGGGTGCACGGCTGTGTCCAGGTAGCGGTGGCTGGCCGTCAGATTGGAGCCATACCCGCTGGCGTAGGGAGTAGGAGGAGCGGACGACGACGACGACGACGACGGCAACGTGGGGTTGTTGTTGCTGGAGCCGGCTTCCGAAGCCGATGCCGCCGCCGCCGCCGCCGCGCGGTCGGGCTCCGGTGCAGCGGCCTTGTGCGGGAATGTCGACATAAGGTGGAGGAAGGCGGCGATGCAGATGGGGCTGACATAGGCGCCATACAGGCCGTCTCGTGGCGGCTCGGAGTCTGTGGCCGGGAGCTCGAGGGGGAACACAGAGGCCTCGCTCGTGGGTGCCAGGTTGGCCGGGATCTCGGCCGATTCCTGCTGGCCTGCCGCCGCCACCGCCGCCGCCGCCGCCGCAGGTGCGGGGCTGCTGGGCGCGGTGCGGTCGGAGCCGTGTCCCTTGTAGAAGATGGTGGCGATCAGGCGCTCTCCCGGGCGGGCAACGCCGGGCATGGGAGTGCAGTTGACATGGATCAGGTCATGGACGATGCCGCTGTCGACCACGGTGGGGGGGGATTTCGGGTCGGGGACGCCGCTGTAGCGACGGGGCATTTTGGGCTTGGCGGAGGCCGATGCCGATGCCGATGCCGATGCTGGGACAGTGGGAGGCTGGGAAACATCGTCCGCACCATCCTCAACCACCTCGTCAATGCCGTAGTGTGTGGCCGGCCGGGGCTGCGTGCTTTCTGCGCGCCGGCGGCTCTGGGGCAGCTCCAGCGAAAAACTGCCGCGCGACGTCAGCGGGGCTCTGCCGGGAGTCGCCATACGGGAGGGCTGTAGTTTGAGATGGGAGATCGCTCCCCTGGGAAAGATATAAAAAAAATTAGATTAGATTAAATAAAAATAAACCCCTGATACTGCAACGCACGCAGAAAGACGGGATTACAAAAGGACGAGATGGAGCGATCGATCCCTCAGATTTGTTGGCTGTGACGGGTGTCCCACCAAGCCTGCTATTGGTTGGGGCTGCCCCGTTTTCGTCTGAGTGCCGTTTTCCTGGATTTGGACGCTAGTCCACGTTGGGTAACTGCAGCCTGACAATCGGCAACGATGGACGGAGTACGACACGCGAATGCTCGTACTCTTTCAGCGTACAAGTGTGCTGCTCTGTCAGAATAAATGCTAGCATCTTGTACCGCTCGCTCCGATTTGCGCGGCTGAGAACGTGCACCAAGTGACACATTTTCGTACTGCAAATGTCTTACTCGTACATTCTCATTATCGATGAGCGCTCGCGTGTGCGACACGTGACTAGTCACCTGAGTACGGAGTAGAATTTTTGTCTCAGTTTGGATATGTCGTCATGGCCTAGAACCAGCCAGAATTGAACTTTTGTGTGGCTCTTTTTTTTTCTTTTTTTTCTTTTTTTCTTCCTTCTTTGTTCTACGAGTACTTCGTAGCTCCTCCGTACTCTCCGCTTGTATCAGCTTGTCGCCTATGAAATGCAACGCGACCGTTCGGGTTTGGCCGCGTCGAAAAACCTTGACAGGATTTCTCCCAGTTTCCACAATTACAATTATATAATCGCCAGAAAAGGATTAGTGCAGATGTCGTGATCGAGAGCTTTTCCCCATCCTTGACCAGCTGCGATGGCGCAATTCCTCGTCCTTCTGCCGCCCGACCAATGTCGACATCACGACGGTTATTGGCACTGTACAGAAAGTATACTGCTGCACTGCGTTGACACAGTGTCCCTGGATCTCGTCACACGGTACATTACCACGCCGCAATACGTCTTCGCGACACCCCGAGTCTGCCATCCTTTTCATGTGTCTTTCGACATTGACGCGTACTAAGATTACATGGGTTGTATGCGGGGAATGGTGTTCGTGAGCCTCAATCTGGGGACGACGAGGATGCAACATTGAACTGGTAATGGGCAGCAAAAAGGATTGGAGGACAGAACAAGGCTGTCTGGCGAAGCTGATGTCGTCTTATATGAAATTGCCTAATCGGGAGGGGTGGCGGCTGTCGGTCCCGGCCATGGCACCTCCCGGGACCCAGCCAGAGACTGTCGAAGGCTCAGGAAGAGGTGTCGGAATGCCCGTCGTATTATAAATCCAGGGGAGAAGAAGAATATTCCTGGGAAAATAGCACGCTCGTGTGTTTTCTTTTAAGAGAGTTGCCTGTCCCGCGTCCACCGCCTTGTTGCCGCTCCTCGTCTTCATCTCTACCCTCTATTCTCGCCATTTCTCGCCTTGGTTCTTGTTTGAAGATCGTCTCACATTACCATTGTGTCATCCATATAGACCGTTGCGTGCTCGGATAGACCATAGCCCCATCCCTCGCCTCGCTCTTCTCTTTCTCTGCTGTCCTCTGGCTTTCCCATTCTCCCTCTCTCGCCTTTTCTCATTCTTCCCCATCTTCTACCTCTTCCCCGTCATACCCTTACCCATTTACAACTTCTTCTTGTGCAAGATTCGTTGCATAGAAAAGCAGTGGGCCGTACGACATACATCCCAGCACATATAAACTCATATACTCTCTCGCACCCCATACAACAAACACTACTACCATGTCTACCACCGCCTCGACATCCAACCTCCCCCTTGCAGAGGCCGCCGAGGTTTCCAAGCAGGCCGACGACGCTGTCTCTGTCGAGTCTGGCTATGGCTCGGCACCGGCTTCTGCCTCGTCGTCGACTGCGCGGCTGCCGCGGGTCACCCTGACCCCCGAGCACCTTCGCCATTTGAACAAGCAGCTCGAGAACATGGAGCCCATGGACATTCTGCGCTTCGCCAAGATCTTCTTCCCCAACCTCTACCAGACGACGGCCTTTGGCCTGACGGGCCTCGTCACCATCGACATGCTGTCCAAGCTGGGCCGCGAGCGGCAGTCCCAGCAGTCGGAGCAGTCGGAGCAGTCGGGGTCGGCCGGAAGCACCGACGCCAAGCCCCACCACCCTGTCGACCTCATCTTCCTCGACACCCTGTACCACTTTGAGGAGACCTACGACCTGGTCAACCGCGTCCGTGCGCGGTACCCCGGCATCACCATCCACACCTTCAAGCCCGACGGCTTTGAGACCGCGGCCCAGTTCGAGGAGACCTATGGCCGCCTGTACGAGCTGTCGGAGGAGATGTACGACTACCTGGCCAAGGTCGAGCCGCAGGAGCGCTCGTACGAGCAGCTGGAGGTGACGGCCGTGCTGACTGGCCGCCGCCGGTCGCAGGGCGGCCAGCGCGGCAGCCTGCCCATCATCGAGGCCGATGACGAGCGGGGCATCTACAAGATCAACCCCCTGGCCAACTGGTCCTTTGCCGACGTGCAAAAGTACATCCGCGACAACGACGTGCCGTACAACGTGCTGCTGGATCGGGGCTACAAGTCCATTGGCGACTGGCACTCGACCAGCCCGGTGGCCGAGGGCGAGGACGAGCGCGCTGGCCGGTGGAAGGGCCGCAGCAAGACCGAGTGCGGCATTCACAACAAGCAGTCCCGGTACGCGCAGTTCCTCGCTGCTGCTGGTAGCGGTGCCAACGCCTCCGCTGCGGCGACTGAGCCGTCCACCGCTGCTGCCGCCTAGGGTGGTTGGCGACAACGATGACGTCTTTTTTCTTTTTGAGTTCTTTCACCTTTTTCTTGCTTTTTCGTTTTGGAGTGGCGAAGCATACCCGGCGTTCTAGAGGTGCATAACGGAGTTGCTGCTTTACTCGGGAGCGGGAGCAATATGGCACAAGCCTGGCTCCTATTTGTTTTTCTCGGTTTCTCCGTGTCTGTTTTTCTTTTTCTTCTTTTGTTCAAAAGATAGATGTGGCACGATCAGATGCAACGACTTTTATGATGACAAAGTATTATATAATACAAAAGCATACTATTTTTCTCAGACCCCTCGCACGCACGTGACAGTTTTGGACGATGGTGTTGCCAGGTTCAATCATCCTTTTAGGCCCGGCTACACCAGATGGTGCTTGTGCAGCAGCTCGCCAATCTCTGTGCCGTCCAGCCGGCGGATCAGGAACTGGCGCAGCCGCTCCGGCAGCCACTGCGCCAGCTCCTTGTGGTCCCGCATGCTGATCGTGGCGTCCAGCAGGCACCGCACGTCGTACGTCGACGCAAACACCTCGGGCATCGCGCGGTCCACGTTCATCAGCGTGTAGACTGCCTGCATGCCCGTGCGCACCGAGTACTCGGTGGTGAAGATGGTGTCTGCCGTGCCCGTCTCGGCAAACTGGCCCAGAAAGGCAAAGTTCTCGGCGCCCGGGGGCACGACGTCGGGGCGGTCCCCCGCTACCCGCGGCATGAAAAAGGCCGTCACATAGGGCATCATGACGGGCACGCACTTGGCCGACTCGGCGGCCAGCTGGGCGATGTCGGCCACCGGCACACCCAGGTGGTAGAGCCACTCCTGCGTGATCTCCTCGCCGGTGCAGTCCTGCATGCGCTTCTTGACGTAGTCGCCCGTCGCCTCCACCAGCAGGCCATACACCCACACCACCAGCTGGTCCCTTTTCTGTTTTTTAAAGTGCGGCTGCCGGTTGACCGTCCAGCTCAGCACCCACGCCGAGTCGCGCGCCGTCACGATGCCGCCCGTCACGACGCCGCCGCTGAAGGGGTCGCGCTTGCAGATGCGCTGGATGTACTGCGGGATCTTGTCGTCGAGCGTCGTGACCGTGGCGCTCTCCCACTTGGTCTGCGGGATGTGGGCGCCAAAAACGTTGGGGTGGCCAAAGGCAGGGTCCTGAGCGGCGATGCGGCGCCAGAGCTCCCAAGCCGGGGCGGGGCCGGTGTTGAGCCGCGCCGGCGTATGCTGGTCGCCGAGATCCGCGTTCTCGGTCAGCGACCCGATGATGGTGAAGACGTAGTCGTCTGCGCTGAGGCTGACGCCGCCCTTTTCCCTTTTCTTTTCGTTGTCGTGGCCGTCCACGGTCCAGTTGATGCGCGTCGCACGCTTGGTGGGCGTGGGCGCCCCGTCGTCGGCGGTGGCGGTCTTCTGGCCGCTGCCCGGGCCAAAGGCAAGGTCTTGCACGGTCGTGTTGTACTGGAAGCGCACGTGGTGGTCCTGCAGGTAGGCCATCAGCGGCAGCACGAGCGACTCGTACTGGTTGTACCTTGTAAACTTGAGCGTGCTAAAGTCGGGCATGCCGCCGATGTGGTTGACAAAGCGGTGGAGGTACAGCTTCATCTCGAGGGCCGAGTGCCACTCCTCAAAGGCAAACATGGTGCGCCAGTAGAGCCAAAAGTTGCTCTGGAAGAAGTCGGCCGAGAACACCTCGTCGATGCGCTTGTCCTCGGCCTCCTTGCGCGACGCCAGGAAGAGGTGCATGATCTCCTTCTGGGCCGTGTCGCTCAGCGTGAAGAGCCCGCGGGTGCCGGCATCCTGGCCGCACCGCATGGTGGCGCGCTGCAGCGACACGTTGGGGTCGCGCTTGTTGAGCCAGTAGAACTCGTCGAGCACGCTGGCGCCGGGCTCCTCGAGCGACGGGATGGAGCGGAACATGTCCCAGAGACACTCGAAATGGGCCTCCATCTCGCGGCCGCCGCGGATGACAAAGCCCTTGTCGGGCTCGTCGATGCCGTCGAGCGCCCCGCCGGGGATGCTGCCCTGCTCGACAATGGTGATGTTCTGGCCCGGCATCTGGGCGTCGCGGACGAGGAAGACGGCCGCGGACAGTCCAGCCAGGCCGCTGCCGATGATCCAGACCTTTTTGGCATCAATGCCCGCGGGCTTGAGCGGCCGTGCAAAGGCCTCGTAGTTTCCACGGCTATAGTACATAGTGTTGATTCAGCTGCGTGTGGGAGGGAATGGGTGAGAAATGCCGTGCTCGTCATAATCTCTCGCCCTCCTACTCGTAGGCCGATCGCCTTATATACACCTCCTCTGCCTTTAGCACATGCTTGACAGAAAGTGCCGAGCAAAGCTGACATTGCCTGTTCCTCATGATTCGCCCCAGGCATCTCCTGATAATATGTAGCGTCTTGCTGCTGCTGCTGCTGCTACTGCTTAGACCTTACTCGTAGTCTGCACTTTGTGAATGTCTCGTTGTTGCCCCCGTCGTTGCCCGCTTCTGGTCCATACAGCCGCGGCCCTGTTCAGGTGACTCCTGCGTGCGCGTACGAGTACTCGTACATCCATGACCATCATGTGGTAACGGCGAGAGCCGCGTGGCAGCCGTCTACGGAGTAGCTTGCCAATAATATTGGATTATGGCGCCGGCCTCTTCTCATCGCTCATCGTGCCACTTCGTCGTACTACGAGTAATTGCAAGTATCCGACAATATCATGTAAATAAAATCAATAAAAACAGGACATTCAAAATTATAACTAATGGATAAATGACCCTAAAAATGCACCACATTCCCACGCAAATATGTTCCGAGCAAATCGCCATAGAAATACATCAGGCTGTATTCATCTGAATACCAGCAGCAGTAACAGTTTTGGAGACGCCATCTTAGGCTGCCGATGACTATTGCCGACTTGGGCCACGCCATTGTGTTTTGATTAGAGGCGGAGTATTTGAGGTCGCGACGTATCTCCATTACCGCAGTGTTAGTCACAGAAACTGCCTCACCGATAGCCAAGCATGTGCTGTTAAATATTTCGGCGACTGTGGTCAGGTAGCTCATATTTATCTCAACCGGCAGCTGGTTAAGAAGACGGCCAATTGTCTGCACACTCTCATTTGACCGTGACAGCAAGCGCGGGCGAGGAAGGAGGAGATAATCGCCTGCCGGTAGTTCTACCTCGTTGTTATATGCCACCACGCGTGTAGAAAAGTGTTGCCAGTCCGCGGGTTGTCTGAGCCGACGCTCGGGTAGCCACACCCTTTCGACGAGATATTCACACAGCTCGCCAGCAATGTCCAGCGCTAGCTGGGCACCATCCATCGCTTTTCGGGAATAGGCTTCGAGGCTTTGCACATTGTTTGCCATGTATGCGGTTGGTGCGCCGAGATCCGAGGGGAACCGTCTCTTGATATCATCGACCACAGTGGTGAAGCCGTGGTGCCTCTTTTGATATCGGCCAAAGCCGGCACTCAGTTTCTGGTGCGCGATCCGCGCCGTCTCAGCCACCTTTTGCAACCCGTTGTCCACGGAAACTTGGGGCACTGGACGTGGATTATCTTCGGCGGTGGCCTTAATGGAAGCACTCATTGTGCCGTAGTTTGTTTTGGCGACGGTCCGGCTGCCACTGCAGGATGGGGTCTGTTTTTCGTTCATGTCGCGTGCTGTCGACATGGGGTTGTTGGTAATAGAGAGGTTGAGTGAGAAGACGATGGAGGAAAAGATGGAGAGAAGACTAAAAAAAGACGAAGACGATGGAGGAGAGATTGAAAGAGAAAAAGGAAGAGAAGATGAAATAGGTAAAGCAGAGGGAGAGACAAAAATAAAGCTTGTTAGTCAAAGAACGCGCTTTTTGTTGGTGGAAGTACGATCGCCACTTGGCGTAGATGCAACAGCAGAAGATCGTGAGAAAGACCAGCAGTCGCTAGTACTAACATCAACACTATCCAACACACAATTCCCAAAAATGTTCCCTCTCCCGCAGTCTACACGCGTGGGGCGAGGCTTAGCGGCCTCTGTAGCAATACCAGATTATTGCTTACGTCTACAATTCTACTCCTTCTCATGTTGTAAAAAGTCATTGTAGAAAGAACGAAGGGGTTAGAAGAGCGATGGGATGCCAAGATGAGGAAGGAGCGATCAAAACAGAAAGGGTTGCATTCTCTCATGACTATCATTGTCATTGACTTAAAGTCTCTCGTCACCCTGCACTTTCTTCAGTTACTGTGACTCAACAAAGTAGAAAGAACGAGGGCGTTAGAAAGGTAATAGGAAGCAGAAATAAGGAAGTAGCGATCAGAGCATAAATGAGGAAGCAACGATTAGAGCAAAGATAAGAACTAGCGATCAAAACAGTAGTGCCCGTAATAACAGTTTCCTACGACTATGATCGGCATCAAACCAGAAGTCTTCCGTTGCCCTGCTCTCTGCTCCTTCTCAAGTTGTAGAAGTTTGAGAAATGAGAAAGAGCGAGGAGGTCGAAAGGGCAATAAGAAGTAAAGATGGGGAAGGAGCGATGAAAACAGAAATGACCGCATATTCCTATGACTATCATAGATACTATCTCAGAAGTCTTTCGTGTGTCGCCTTGCTCCTTCTTGAGTTGTGGAAAATAAAGAAAGGAGAAAGAGCGAGGGGATCGGAAGGGCGACAGGAAACAGAGATAAAGAAGGAGCGTCGAAGACACTGATGATCTTATCCTCCTACAACTGTTATCATCACGAATTCAGACGTCTCCTAGCGCCCTGCTCCTTCCCAAGTTGATAACCTGCTCCTTCCCAAGTTGATAACCTGCTCCTTCCCAAGTTGATAACCTGCTCCTTCTCAAGTTGTTGGAACCCGAGAAACAGAAAGAATGAGGGGGTTAGAAGGACGACCGAAAGTAAAAATACGGAAAGAGCGATCAAAACAGTAATGACCGCAATTTCCTACGACTATTATCGTCACCAATTCGGAAGTCTTCATCGCCCTGCTCCTTCTCAAGCTACTGAAATCCAATAAACCAGAAAGAACGTATGAGAGGATAGAAGAACAACGGAAGGCGCAATAGGCGAAGAGGAGGGAGGAGCGATCAAAATAGCCCCTTCTTAGGAATAAATCCAAAAGAATATGGCACGACACTCAGCTATGCCGGTGAGATTGCGTCCTCTGCGAGAGACGAGCACCTGCCGGACAAAGAAGAAACGCACCTGTGCGAACGCCGCTTTCCCTGTGAACGCCTCGGAAGGCCCAACACCTGCCAAAAACAGCCTCCGTGAGGCCAAGCACCTGCCGCACACAAAAGAACGCCCGCACAAATGCAGCTTCCCTGATAATAATGCTAGATGTAGGCAGGATGGATGACCCCCGTGAATACTTCCCAGAGGAAAGAGCTGGAGCACTGACCCGAGTATATAAGACACGGGCAAACTTCTGTTCACTCTTCTTCTCCTTTCTCTCCATCCTGAGCTTTACTATCAATAATGCTCATTTTTATCACAACATCTTTTACAACATCTTCAAAACTCTATTTCTCCTTTCTCTCCATCATGAGTTTTACTATCAATAATGCTCATTTTTATCACAACATCTTTAACAACATCTTCAAAGACACTTCCTCCCGTTTCTCCCACCAATAGCCATGGAGACCACATGGCTAGTGTAAGTCAACCATGATACGAGTATATGTTCCCTTCACTCGATGGATGATTCAGGGCTAACAATGACAGTGCCCTCTTTGGGGCCGTCGCTTCGGTCGCACTGTCTGGCGTCTGGTATGTCAGGCGTCAGACTGCGGTCGCAGATGACGGGGCCCTCTGCCGGGAGGCGATTCGAGACCTGGAGGCAGGGGTTCCCCTGTCTCAGTCCAGGGTAGATCGCCTCCGTTCAGCAGGGGGCCGAAGCTGGATTGCGAGGATCTTCCTTGGCCAAGCCCCGCCCGATGAGATTGCACTCATCAGGGCCTGCATCACTGACCGGGTTCGACCATCTGTTTATTATATGAACAGAGGCGACCCGGTCACTTGGTCAGGGAGGAGCCGGGATTCCGTCGCTCCTGACGCCGCAGCTCCAGCTGCGGCCGCCCCAGCCGCGGCCCCGGCCGCTGCTTCAGAACCCGCTGCTCCAGCATTGGCTGCTATTGCTGCCAGTGCTTCAGCTTCGGATGATGAAGCAGTTGCTCCTCCAGCCCAGTAGGGAGGAAGTGTCTTTTTATTCTTTATTTTTTTTTAAAAAAAATAAAAGTTGTGATATCCATTGAATTCGTCTACCATCTCTTGCACGGTGTTTGTTTCTACTATGTCGTAAGCTACTGCTCTCCTACACAGCACGCAGTGATAAGAAGTAACACATGAATCGGCGCTTTTTTAGCCGGTCGGTTGTCGGCAATATTGACTGACGCCTAGCCGACTTATGTAAGCAAGCACAATGACAAAGTCCAGCAACTCATCGTCGACAAGGCGACCAGTCATCTTGATCAGATCACCGCGTACATTAACATCTCGAACTGCCTATGTGACTGGGTGTCGCCGCCGCTGCTTTTGATGATACAATCCGCCTTTTGCTGTGCTCTTCGTCCACGCCTTTCTTTGCCTTGCCGTATCAGAGCAGTTGCGCACGCTTTTCTGCGAGTTCACCAAACTACGCCGTAGATCTGGGCACATCTGCAGATTTCCCTACTGAGTTATCATTTATATTATCTCGACAGGCCCCCTTTTCGTCCCCTCTCTCTCCTTCCCTTTCAATTCTCTTTGTAATCCCTCTCACATTGACTTTTTTCATACTCCCGCCCGCTTGTACTGATCTTGTTGGATCTCGTACGCAAACCTTCGCCCGGCAATCCCCCCCCCCCCCCCCCCCCCACTATCCCATCTCACCTATTTCTCACAACATGGCGGCACCATCGTCGGCATCGGCAGCTCCTCTCTCGGACGAGGACCGCTATTTCAGTACCAATCCGCCACCAAAACACCTGGACGACCACATGGCCCTGGTCAATGCCTTTATCGAGAAGCATGCCAAGGTCAATCGTCGCGTCGTCCTCGTCACGTCGGGAGGCACGACGGTACCCCTTGAGAAGCAGACGGTCCGCTTCATCGACAACTTCTCGGCCGGAACACGTGGTGCCACCAGTGCCGAGCACTTTCTGGATAACCACGCCGCCGACTATGCCGTCATCTTCTTGCATCGCCAGTTCAGCCTGCAGCCCTACAGCCGGCACTACTCCCATGCGACGCACAGCTTCCTCGACCTGCTGGTCGAGGCCGAGGACGGCAAGGGCGTGCGGGCCCGCGATGCCGATGCCGCTGACATGTTGAGCGTGCTGCGACGGTACCAGGCAGCGGGCGACCGGCTGCTCTCGCTGCCGTTTGTCACTGTGACCGACTACCTGTTTGAGCTGCGCGCCATCAGCCGAGCTATGCATCGTCTGGGCCCGAACGGTCTGCTGTACCTTGCCGCTGCCGTGTCTGACTTTTTCCTTCCTGTAAGTTTTCTCTGTCTCTCTTTTTTCTTTCTTTCTTTCTTTTTTTCTTTTTTTCTTTTTTTCTCTCTCTCTTTCTTTTCCCCTTGTCCTATTCCTCACTCGTATGCTAACACTACCAGCCGGAGCGTATGTCAGAGCACAAAATCCAGAGCACAGATATCAACAAGGACAAGTCCGGGGACAAGGCTCTCGGTTCTGCTGCTCATCCTGACGAGGATGAAGAGACATACGACAACTTTGACTCGTGAGTTGATAAGGGCCCCTCGCAAAGGCGCCGGCAAGACCCTAGAAAGTGCACGGAGCCCACTAACAACGACAGCAACCCCAAGGTTCCGCGCAGCAAGCGACTGGTGATTGACCTGGACCCCGTGCCCAAGTTCCTCAAGTCCCTGGTCGACAACTGGTCACCCCAGAGCATGATGATCTCCTTCAAGCTGGAGACGGACCCGGACTTGCTCATTGGCAAGGCCAAGGGTGCCCTTGAGCGATACCAGCACCACCTGGTCATTGGCAACATCCTGGAAACACGCAAGCAAGAAGTCGTGTTTGTCACGCCGGCAGACGTCGACTGGGTGCGCCTGTCCAGCGCGGAAATAGCCGCCAACGTCGAGATCGAGAGCCTGATTGTGCCCAAGGTGATCGGCCTGCACCAGAAGCATATCGAGGCACATAGCTAGAAGATCTGAAAACTTTTTTGTTTATGTTGTTGTACTCCGTACAAAGGACCAATACCCCGGCCGGACACGAAAAAAAATTAACACATATAGTTCATTCATTAATTGGATAATTCAAGACAAAACCAGACCAAGACCCCCCCCCCTTCCTCCCCCCTCTCCCTCTTTTTGGGAGGACGTTCTCTTTTCACCCTTGCTCGCCTACAGCTCCTTGGCCTTGGGCTTTGCCAGCCGCGGCGGGGACTTGAGTCCCAGCAACGACAGTACAAGCACAAAGGATATGCCCACAGCGCCTGCGCCGTATGCAAACTCCCGGCCTGCCCACCAGTACACGCTCGTGAACAGGACCGGGCCCACGCCGCGTCCGACCTGGCCCCAGGACCGCAGCGTGCCCAGTTTCCCGCCGCGCTCTCCTGCGTGTGCCTCAAAGCTGCTGAGCGCGTTGAGACCGGTCACAACGGTGGCTGACGTTGTTGCGAGGCACGCGGCTGCGGCATAGAGGCTGCCCACCGTCTCAAGGCGGCCGAGGAGGATAAAGGCCGCCAGGCATGCAACCACGCCCACGCGCACCGACAGCAATGGCGGCAGCCGCCGTGTCACGCCGCCCTGGAGCACAGACGCCACCAGACCGACAAAGCTGAGCAGGCGGCCGTTCTGTGCCGCGGCGTACCCAAACAAGTCGTACGTCATAAACGGCAGCGAGAACTCCATGCCCGAGAAGAAGAGGAGGAACAAAAAGTGCACAGCATTGAGCATAAAGTGCGAGTTTGTGCGCACGAGGAGAACCGGCTGCGAGGACCCGGCCTTCTCCTCCCCCGTCTTGGCCGTCTTCTCTGAAGCGGTAGCGGCCATCTTGGAGGGCAGCGTCTCTGGTAGGCAGTAGTACAGATAGACGGTCTCAACCACGATGAGGAAGAGCGAGAAGCCAGCCGCCGCGGCAAACGGATTCGCCTTGATGACGGACATGGTGCTGAGCCAGGCGCCGAGGGCGGGGCCGAACGTAAAGGCAATGGAGAAGCACACGCCGATCAGGGCCATGGTGGAGCTGCGCGAGGCATCGTCGGAGATGTCGGTTGCAATTGCCATGGCCAGCTGGACGTTGCCCTCGGACAGGCCGCCGACGACGCGCGACAGCACAAAGGTGCGGAAGTCGACGGCCACGACCCAGAGCAGGACGCTCAGGATGTTGCCGACCATGCTGGCGAGCAGGGCCGTGCGGCGGCCATAGCGGTCGGAGAGGTGCCCGATGATGGGCGAGGCCACAGCCTGGAGCAGCGAAAACAAGCTGCCCAGGGCGCCGCCGAGCAAGACAATGTCGTAGCGGGAGTCGATGGGGCGAGCAAAGGCGGCCTTGTAGGCATTCAGGTAGTCGAGGACCGAAGACAGGAGGGTATCGGGGATGACAGCGTCGGCGGCGGCGCCCGACCGGGGGGCCGTCTCGGCATTGCGGTAGAACTCGAGCAGGCTGGGGAAGAGAGGAAGGATGAAGGTGAATGATACCTGGGGCTGTCAGCAGACCGAGCAAGAGAAGGGAAAAAAAAATAAAACTAAAAAAAATAAAACTCACCAAGTCCAAGAGAAGAGAGATTGTAATGACCCGAAGGGCCTTCTTGCGGTGCGCGGCGTCGATGGGAGGTGCCATGGTGGGCTGGGACTGCTGTGTGCGCCTAATGCTTGTCGTGGCGAGTAGCTTGGCCGAGCTTGAAGTGGTTCTGATGCGCGTTGGCGAAGAAAGAGAGATGCAGAAAGCCAGAAGCACGAGTATGTATCGAGTACGAGTACTCTGACTCTAATATACTCCGTAATAGTATGCCCGCTTGGCTGGGCGTGGGATGGCGCCCCCTGGAGCTGAAAGTAAACAACAGAGGCAAAAGGTTTGTGGGCTTGATAGTGGAGGGAAGGAGCAAACTGGCAATGACGTTGCGAGGCAAGCTACGAGTAGAAACAGGGGGGGGGGCGACAAGGGGGAGGAAGGCGGGACGGCAGTTATATGCTTGACCTCGAAAAACAGGAAGGAACGATGAAGCAAAAGACAAGATGGAAACAGACAAGAAATAAAAACAATACGAGCCGTATTATTAGGTAGCCGCACGGAAGAAGAGACGGAAATAGAACACGACGAGAATGAGGCTGGTGCGCCGGTCCAAGAGAACAAGGTGGACTCTTTTCCGGCCCGTTAGGCGTTTCAATTTTGGGCAATGTTTCACGTCGTTGGTTGTAGATCAATGAGTGCACGCACGGCCAGCCCCATAGTCGTTTGATGCGTTCATACGAGTGCGAGTATACGAGGCATTCTCTATCTGCCACATATCACATCGTATTTATTATACGAGTATCGGAGGAGGACGTCGTAAGCGACGTGCTGTGCTGTGTCCTCATATCACGTGACGCCTCTCATTCTGACAACACGACCATCGTCGGTCCATTCAATCATCACAAGTGACCAGCTTTGGGGCACGGCATAACAGAATATTGCTTTTCGCATCAACTAGAATAGAGCAGTGACCTTCCATCCAACCTTGGACACCTTGGCGGCGTACAGCGCGATAAACGCCCCGGCGTACAGTGCCGCCGTGAACAGAATCAGGCCCCAGTACTGGCCGCCATCGGCTGTCAAGATGTTGCCGGCAATCGGGATGCCGATCAGTGTTGCGACCGACACCACCGTGTAGCATGTTGCATAATACCGCCCGTAGTTCTCGGTGCGGCACATGCTGCCGATGCTGACTGGCGCCAGGCTGATGTTGCTGCCGCTCGTGAACCCGAACAGCAGCGCAAATACCACCACCGGCGCCGCGGCCGCGCTCTTATGGTCCCCGCCATCGGCTGGGCTCGTGCGCGTTGCGCTGCCCGCGAGCGACGTTGGCAGCCACAGCGCCAGGCACGCCAGGACCGAGCTGATGTTGGTCAGCATGTTGGTGTTGAACGTGCCGATCTTGTCGGCATAGTAGCCCGGCAGGACGCGGCCGACGACCGAGCCGACGTTGAGGAACGTCACGGCCTGCGCCGCAAACGACGCCGACAGCCCGCGCGACAGGGCGTAGAGGGAAATGTACGTCAGCGGGATGAACAGCGCAAACTCCATCAAGAAAATGCCCGCCGTGGTCAGGGCAAAGGGGAGCTGGAGGAGGATGCGCATGTTGGGGTGCGCGCTGGCGTCGAGATCGGGCGGCAGGCGAGACCGCACGAGGAAATTGGACATGCCCGACATGACCAGCGACAGTAGGGCCAGGATGCGGACGGACCAGCCCCAGCCGACATGCTCAAAGAGGCTCCGCATCATCAGCGGGATGCAGATGCCGCCGATGCCGCCGCCCGTGGACGCAATGCCCGTGGCGAGGCCTCTCCGCCGCCGAAAGTAGTGGCCAACGACCGCCACGGACGGCGTGAACAACAACGCCAGACTGAAGCCATTGAGCAGACCGAAGGAAAGAATGAAATGCCAGTATTCTTGTAACGGGCAACGAGGCCGAGCGTTAGCAGGTTGGATCTCGGGTGTGAGAGCTAGTTAGTTAGTAGTAGTATATGACGGCAAACTCACTTTGGCTGAAGCTGAGGGCCACAAGACTGGCAGTCAGCAGGATGGTGCCGGCCAGAACCAGCCACCGAGGGCCGTACATGTCAAAGATGGGACCAATATAGATGCCCGTGAAGAAACACATAAAGGCATTGAGCGAGAAGATCCAGCCAATGGTCCCCTGCGTGAAGCTGGCCAGCTGGTGGAGGGACAGGTAGGTCTGGAAGGTGGCCACGCTGTTGAGGATGCCAAGTGAAGAGAACAGCGCCAGCCACGAGCCGAGCACCACCAGCCAGGCCTGTAGGCCACCCTCGGGGTAGTATTCTGCTGCCGTGGGCTCAGGCGCGGGATCGGGCGCGGGATCGGGCGCGGGATCAGCCTCCTCTCGTCGATCTTCTTTGCCGGTGGTACCTCTGCTCGTCTCGGCCGTGTTGGCCGCTGCTGCTCCTGCGGCCGGCCCGACGTCGATCTCGGTGCTGCCCCGGAGCGACCGTGCGCTGTGATAGCCATCGTCGTCGTCGTCGCTGATCCTCGAGCCAGAGGGAGTCTCTGCCATGGAAGACACTGGGCCAAGCTGTGTCTTTTCGCTCGGGCACTCGCCATCGGGGCGTCTGCTGCCGCTCATTGCTGAGTCAGTGTCGGCCATGTCGCTTCTCTTCTTCTCCCGCACCCTCTGCCCCTCTCAAGAGTGTGAGGCCAAAAACAAAAAAGGTCAATCAAATGCGAGACATGTCAGAAAGAAGCAAGTACTAGGGCTCTACGTCGAGCAAAAGAGGAGGCGGCGACTGAATAAGAAACGATTTGGACAGGGCCAGGTGAGGGGTCTCGCAGCAATGACGACCTGCATTAGTCATCGCATCATGAACCATGCTTGGATAGGCAATATGCACTTTGCTTTGTGTACGAGTACTCGTAGATGAATATAGGTGTGGCCAAAATGTAGGATTATACATAGATGCATTCATCTTTTGGGGCTACGACCGGCCAAACCCGCTGTGACGCTCCTGTCCCGTTGCAGTGCGTGCAACCAAAAAAAGGAGAAGAAAAAAAAAGAAAAAAAAATCGGAAACCCGGCAAAGCGCATCTTATCTTAAAAGCTGGGTTCTACAGGCGACTTTGGCATGCAGTCACCGTAGAAGACATGTAACAGAACGTGACAGGGTCGGGCCTTGTTGCGTGCCGCTGTGACGGCATGCGCATGTGCCGTATGTTGCCCTACGTGTACTATCTGCAGAGGGCGTGGGCGGAAAAAAGGGCCTTTGCTAGAGCTTCTCTTGGTCTCTGCTCTGCTCAGGTTTGGTATCTAGATAAAAAGAAAGCAAAATAAGAAAACATAAGAAAAAAGAATAAGAAAAAAATAGAAGGCGCTGACGGCCGGCCTCATCCCTCTTCCTCGTCGTCGTCTGCGTCCTCGACCGTCGCTTGGTGTGGTGCTGTTGGACGACTAGGCTGGGCCACTGCCGGCGATGCACTCGCACTGCCGTCGCCTCCGCCAACAGCGCGCGGCAGGTAGCCCTCTTGCTCGAGCCGGTCTGCTTCTTCGGGCTCCAGGAGCCCACCGCGGCCTCGGCTCTTGTCGATCTTGCGCCGCACCACCGTCGGCATGAACTTGGACACGGCCTCCTTCTGCAGGTCTCTGACAACCGGCTTGGCCTCGTACACCGTCTTGACTTCGACGGGCTTGGGCGGTGCCGAAGGGAGTGCAGGGATCGTAGTCGAGTTTGGCGCCGACTCTGCTGCCTCTGCCGACGCCGCGGCCGATGGCGGTGCGTCGCCCCGTCCACCTGCGCGTCCGTGGCCGAGGGGCTCGTTGTTTGCGTTGCCATGGGCCGCGTCCCGGCCGGCCTCGCGCTTGGCCCGCCGCTTTGCATACCACTCGTCCAGGTACCGCTTCGGGATCGGCGGCGGCGTGTCGCGCGGCATCGGGATGCGCCGCACCTCGTCGTCGACGTCGCTGCCGTCGCTGCTGCTCATGTCGTCGTCGCGTCGGCGCTTGCGGCCGTGGCTGAACCCGTCCCCATCGCGCCGCTCCCGCCTGGCGTGCCCGCTGCCGAACGTGGGCGCCTTGTCGCCGAGCGCATCGCGCGCCTTGGTGACCGCCTTGAGCTCCTTCTCGAGTCCTTCCAGCACCTGCTGCTCGTGCGACGTGAGCTTTCCGCCGCCCTCGGTAATCGCCTTGAGGTCGGAGATCTGCTGCCGTATGCGGTCGGGGTTCTTCTTGGCCAGCCGCTCGTTGCGCGCTTCCGCGACTTGCGCCTTGCCTAGTAAGAGGAGGTTTAGTTAGTGGAACGGAACAAACAAGAGTACGAGTAGCCTGGCAGAACGACCTACCCTTTTTGATAGCCTTGGCCTTGTCGGCCTTGCGCTGGGCTGCCACTGGGTCAAAGTTGCGCTCTTTGGGCATTTTGATAGCTTTGCGGTTGCACTCTCAGCAACTTACTCCGTACAGAGCACTGCTGGCAGCGGCGAGAACGCGCCTTAGACCCGTAGCAGTTAGTCAGCAGTTCGCTCTATCTTATCTTATCGTTAGTCAGCATTAATCCATCCTCTCCTCTATCCACGTGATTTTATACCCCACTCTTCTTGCCCGGGCTAGCGCGCACACAAATTGTTCCATGCCGTGCTTTTTCTGGAGGGGAGGGCGCAAGAAAATCCAGTGACCAATTTTTTTTCCGCAGCCCAGCCCTCACCCCAAAGACCGGAAATCGTAAAGTGACCCTCTCTTGCTCCTTCTCGAACGTCAACCACGACACATCGCCAACCAACCCTCTCACGACAACCCCAATCACCCGTCCCAAACCGCAAACATGGGCAAAGTTCACGGCTCTGTATGTTGTCCCCGAATGAACTGTTGTTGTTCTGGCGATTTTATTTTTCTCTTGGAAATGATCATGATTGCTAACAAGTCTCTTTTTTCCAGCTCGCTCGTGCCGGCAAGGGTATGTCTCTTGAGATCTGAAATCCCTCTCGGTAGTAGACCCGACGACAGCGACGGCTTCTCGATCTTTTGACACGATACGATTCACTAGCTGTTGTCGTGGTCATGCCGTTTTTTGTTTTTTTTTCCTTTTACCGCAGACGAATCTCGAATACTAACCTTGCCCCTCGTCAACAGTCCGGTCGCAGACTCCTGTAAGAATCACCAACCACCGCGACGAAACAATAACGCTAGGATGATCGAGCTGTTCTCCGACTGCCTATGAAGGCTGTGCAATTCATTTTCGAATTCGAGACGACGCGAAGGAAAGCGACCGACGACAGCAACAGAGGCAAGAGGCCGTGCGACCGTGATGGTTGATGATGAACGCCAGGCAAACAATGGCAGGTGCCTCGCCCGCTCGTCGAAGAGTGGATTGAACATAAGACTGGGCGACATGGCGAATCCTTTGCTGTGCTGTTTTGTCATCCATCACGCCATGCCCCTCCACACCCCTCCCAATCGACCAAGACGAACGACAGTGTCAACCATCACCTTGTCGACCATCACCTGATGTCGAGCTTGCATCTTGCAATGTCGCCGCTTCGCATTCGTTCATCACGACACATCGAAACTCGGGTCTCGCACAGTCTCACGGCAGGATTGGACAGCTCGCGTCTCCCAAGCATGGCCATCTTCCAACCCGAGACGACATACTAACCAGTTCTACAGAAAGTTGAGAAGCAGGAGAAGAAGAAGACCCCCAAGGGCCGCGCCAAGAAGCGGTTGACGTACACCAGACGTTTCGTCAACGTCACCCTGACCGGTGGCAAGCGCAAGGTAAGATGCAGCGCGGATAACGAGCACTGGAGAACGAATGCTGACTGCTCCTCGCTAGATGAACCCCAACCCTGGTGCTGCGTAAATGCCCTAGAACCTGGAGGAAGATAAAATTAACAAATCAAAACCACATTTGCCAAAAT
Source organism: Ophiostoma ips (assembly GCA_019925475.1). Classification (NCBI taxonomy): domain Eukaryota; kingdom Fungi; phylum Ascomycota; class Sordariomycetes; order Ophiostomatales; family Ophiostomataceae; genus Ophiostoma; species Ophiostoma ips. Next base: position 21,963 of record JADHKN010000016.1, read on the forward strand.
TCTCTCTTTTTGTTGTTTCGGTGTATTGAACAGAAAAAAAAATACACCACGGGCTCCTATTGTTTCATTGTTCGTTTCTTCGGTCTTTTTCTTGCTTCTCCAGAAAAAGGAGAACTCGGCAAAGCAGGATGACGGGTTAAATCAGAAATATCATACTTTTTTTTCTAAAGCCGTGTTACAATAACGCACATCTCAAACATCTCAAGTGAAGGCCTCCGGAGCAACGACACTGGGCATGCCGCGCAAGCCGACTGACATCGTCGTCCGTGCCATGTCCTCTCCCTGGCTCGTGCGGTGGCCTCTGGGCGATCTTCAACCAGCCCTGGATGCAGATCTGACAGAGGCAGAGAGGCAGAGAGGCAAAAAAGGTACATTGTCTTGCCTACGAGTAGATGTTATCCGGTCAGGCGCCACCGGAGACCGGCGTCGTAGGCCTACGGGGGGAGTACGGAGTACGGAGTACGGAGCAGCGACAGTAGCTGGCTCCCTTGCATGCTGAATGCTGATGGTGCTGTCAAGCCTCCTTGCATATTTATATTTGGCTTGCCAGGTCCCTTGCTGGTCTTCTTGGTCATGGCCTAGCTGGCTATTATGTCTTGAAAGTGCGTCAGACACACAAGACGGGTAGCTTCTTCCCTACTAACCACGCGTAGTTCCTGCCGTCCGCCAGCTGATCGCCATAGCACATAAACAAATGACTGCAGCGTACGAGTAATCTTTTTTTTTGTTCTGGTGCAATCAAATCCAGAGACACACGAGGGTCTCACCATGCAGTGTCTCACGCGGCGGCAGTACTTTGTTGACGGCTGGCGTTGTCTCAATTCCTTGCCAATAGTATCCCCCCCCCCCCCCCCCTCGCATGCATATCCAATATGAGAGCGGCGGCAACCGTGAGCAAAAGGACGGCGGCGATCGGCCGAGGTGATACGAGCAGATCACAGAGCGGCGCCGAGGAGAAAAGAGGATTTTGGCGGTCAATGCAAGGGAGTGTTCAAGTGTCGGATCAACCAAGGCATAGCAACACAGGGCGGCATAAGCAAAACAAACAAGTACGCAAGTAAAGAAAATAGGAAAGTAAGCAATTTGTGTATCCAGTATGAGAAAATAGAAGAAAAAGGTATCGTATATCCAAAAATATGCGGTATCCGCCGCGTGCGCCTGATATAGAGGGCCTGAAATAAAATAAAAATAAAAAAAGAGACAAGGAGACAATGTCCGGTCAAGCGTTGCCAGCTCGACGATTTCCCACCGTGCCCCTGCAGTGGGCAGTGAACCATGTACAGACAAAGGAAAGTAGACAGAAGAAAGGGAAAACAGTAGGAAAAGTGAAGAACAGAAAGACAAAGAGAAGAATATTGGTCAGAAGGAGGTAACAAGGAGAGGAAAGACGAGGGAAGGAAAAAAGACATCATAATAACAAGCCGACCGTGTATCATAAGATTGAACATGGAAACATGAGCAAGTACAATCTATAGGTGGGAGACAATAGGAAAATAAATGAAAGGATAGCACGCGCTGTGCAAGTGAAGGGCAGCCCGTCAGACGTGAGTATCGTGTCTCGTCGAGAAGAGGAGGAGGCCGTGAAATAGAGAATAGGAAAGTCGTTTGGTGAAAAGGAAAGGGGCCAAAAAAATAGAGAAAAAATTAGTGAGTGCGACGCATAAACATGCGTGTCAGCAGGGGCGTCTTTTGCGGTGCAGGCGGCCGAGACCAGTCTACGGGCGAGCGCGACGCGGAGCTGGCCCGGATGCCCTCTTCCCGGATGGACGGAAAGTACGACGACTCGATAGCAGGGGTTCCGGGCGTCTCGGGGATGGGCGTGCTCGTTGTCAGGGACAGGGTGGAGGACGAGCTGTGGTTGTTGCGGCGGTTGTGATAGCCATGGCTGTGACTCTGGCCCTGACTCTGGCACTGACTCTGGCCCTGACTCTGGCCCTGGCTCGGGACCTGCGTGGACAAGTGCTTGTCCTCGCGGGCCGCGCGCATATCAATGTGGCTGCGCGTGCGGCGGGTGAACAGGTTGCGCACAAACTTGCGCACGGCGACACCGCCCTCCTCGTCCTCGGAGTCGTCCTCAAAGACCGACGTGATGGGGTTGGCCGTCTGGGAGGGCATGGTCGGCAGAGGAGGCAGGGCATCGTCCATCATGACGCAGCTGGCGCGCAAGTCCTTGACGGACCTGGACGACGACAGCCGGCGCAATGTCTTGGAGCGGCAGAGGTTGATGGACGAGGCCATCCACGACTCGCCCCCCATCATAGCAGGGTCCTCCTGGTGGTAGATCGAGGCGCTACCGCCGCCGACGCTGCCGCTGCCGCTGCCGCTGCCGAGGCCACCGCTTGTAGAAGGACGCGCGACGGCGCGCGAGCGAGCACGAAGGTTGCCGAGCGACCGGTGCGAGCGCATAGGCCGGGCGGCATCAGAAGCAGAAGCAGAAGTAGCGGCAGCAGCGCTCAGTGGCTGGTCCGGGAACTGCTCCAGCAGCTTCCGGTGGCGGTCCAGCTCGTCTTCCCACGCAGCGCTCTTGCCGTGCATCAACTGGGCAGGCGTAGACGACATGTACATTGTGCGAGACCTGCTGGTGGTGGAAAAGGCGGGCGAGTGGAGCGGCGGCAGGGCAGGCGAAGAAGGAGCAGGGAGCTGCAGCGAAGAACGAGCCGGCGGCATGGACAGGCGAGACGGGTATTGGTCAAAAGGCGACGACATGGGCGTGGGCGGCATGCTTCCAGCCGCGTGCAGGAGCGACTTGGGCATGGTGGGGACGGGGGGCAGGGGACCGGTGGGCGGCGGGCCGGCGTTGCCGCGGATCTGGGGCAAGGAACGGCTGGACCGCAGTGCATGCGACGACGAGGCGGACGAGTTGGGAGTCGGGAGAGGTGACGGGTGGGCTGGCTGCTGCTGCTGCTGCGGCTGCTGGACAGGAAAGGGTGTCAGCCGCAGGCGCACGGGCTGCTTGACCTGCGGCTTGCCAGCACCGGCCATTTTCTGCTGGCGCTGCTGGCGTCTCTGGTGCAGGCTGGAGACGTCGATGGTGTCTGCCGCAGCGGGGGTTGCGGCGGTGGCTGTGGCGGTGGCTGCGGTGGTTGCTGCGGCAAGGCGTGCATCTGGGGTTGCTGCAGCGCCTGTTACCTGGGATGCAATACTGTGCCGGCTGCTGGGCCGACTGCTGGAGCGGCTGTTGGGACGGTTGTTGGCCCTGCTGCTGGGCCTACTGTTGTTGTTGTTGTTGTTGCTGCTGCTGCTGCTGCTGCTGGCGGCCTCGCGTGACGGCTGGTCCCGCTGCATAATGGCGCTGCGCAAGGTAGACACCTCGGCCTCCTCGGGCACTGGCGCCTCAATGGGGGTGTTGTGGAAGCCCCGCAGCGCCGTGTGCGATGTGGCACGCACGCGTGAAGAGCGGGTGGGCGTGGGCATGGCGGCCGGCTCGGGGACAACGGGAGCGGAGGAGGTGGTGGTGGCGGTGGCGGTGGTGGCGGTGGTGGCGGTGGAGGAGGAAGCAACAGCAGCAGCAGCAGTGCCGGCAGTGCCAAGCTTGGACGATGTCCGCTCGGGCGGCGACTGCATCAGGAACGAGCTGCTGGTTGAGGTGGGCGACATTGTCTCGGGCGTGGTGGAGGTCGACCACGTCGACGCCAGGTCTGCTGCGGCTGTGCCCGTCGATGCGGTGGAGGTGGTGCTGCTGCCACTGCCGCAGCGGAAGCGAGCACGCCGCAGCTGCGGGTGCGGGAAGTCTTCTGGGGTCACGAGCCCGCAGCTGTGGGGGGCCGCCGGGAGGAGGTTTGCGGACGCGGGCCCGTCGTTGCAGATGGGCTCCCACGTGTAGGTGACCTCGCATGACTGCGAACGGAAACGGGAGGTAGTGTTTGGGCGTGCGTTGGTGGTGGTGGCGTTGGTGGTGCAGGTGTGTGTTCTGGTGTGTGTTCTGGTGCGAGTGCTGGTGCTGGTGCTATTGTTGCTGTTGCTGGTGCTGGTGCTGGTGCTGGTGTTGGTGCTGGTGTTGCTGTTGGTCTTGCTGATGTTGCCATCTCTGGTGCTGCTGGTGCTTGTGCTACTGCTGCTGCTACTGCTGCTGCTGCTGCTGTCTCTGTTGTTGCTGCTGCTGCTGCTGGCACTGGCCCGGTTCAGAGTGGCCATGCTGTCGCAGCTGACCGCGCGGCCAATCTGGTTGGCAGCCACCACAGAAAGAGCCACCGGCACAGAGAAGCGGTCGCTGTGTGCCGTCTTGCTGTAGGCCATGTCGGAGGCGGCCCGTTTGTGCGTGTGGTCTATCATGTTGTCAAAGTCGATGGGTTTGTTGGCGAGGATGGCAGACCAATGGATAGCAAGACTGTTGTAAGGAGGGGATGAGAGAGCGTGGGATATAAATAAGAAATAAAAATAGGAAGAGGTCGAGACAGAGGCTGATGCTGGTATAGGAAAATAAATAAACGACAGGAATTATACGAAAAGCAAAGGAATGAGAGTATACGAGGGACAGAGAGAGAAGTAATAAAAGAGACGAGGTAAAAGAGAGATAAAAGAAAGGAAATAAAAGAGAAGAGATCAAAAATAAGAGAGAGAAAGAGAGAGAGAGAGAACGAGAGAACGAGAGAGAGAGAAAAGAGAAAAGAGAAATCACAAATGCAACATTGACGTCTCCTTCGAGCGGACAGACGTCTTAAGTTGAACCGGAATGCACCATCAAAACAACACGGCACCACATGAAGAGACCAGCATGCGCAAAGACGCAAAAAGGCAAAAGGCAAAAGAAAAGGCAAAAAGAAAAAGAAAAGAAACCCTTTTTTCCTCTGGCCAGGTCCCCACACACACGGTAGGGCGGGTGCCCAGGCTAGAGAGATGGAGGAGACTAGGGAAACTGGGGCAAGACATTCTGGGCCAGTGTACAAAGTAGAAGCAGGTACGAGTACTACTACGGAGTATTTGGAGGACAGACGACGGACGACGGACGACGGCGCTGGAGCATGCTGGAGCGGAGCATACGAGTACTCGTACAGGCAGGCGCATAATATGGAAGGAGGGGGCGAGTACTCGTATCATAAACAGAAGGCAGGAATGTACAACGCCCCCTTGCAGGCAAGGCAGGAAGGGAGGCCGGCCGTGAGACAGGCTGGCCAGGATGGCTAGGGTAGCTAGGATGGCTGTACGAGTACTTTGTAGGGAGGCTGTGGCAACCTTTCTGCTTGTCATGATTTGCAGTGGGTGTCTCACTGGTTTTTAGTTTTGTTGTTTTTTTCTTGGTCGGAATTCTGTAAGGCATTCTGTAGGACGTCTGCTAGGGCGATGATGAGCTTTTGCGCGCTGATTATTAGCGACTCTAAGTTTTTTTCTTTTTCTGTATCTTTCCGTACGGTGAACTCGTACGAGTACTTTTCTCTTCAAGTCTCATTTCCCATTCTCCCAGCATCGTCTTCCTAGATTCTCAGACACCGAGACGCGTAGTCGTCTGGTCGATCATGTGTTTGCCAGGGCCATCAGAAGACGTCTCGAGATGGCAATATACGAGTACGGAGTACAGAGCACGAAAAATAAAAATAAAAACCGAAGAACCCAAACGTGGCCCAGGCCATCTTACGATATCTCGCCCTCTCCGCCGCACACTGCCTCGGAGAGCTGGCTCGTCTATCGGCAGAGCTATCATCCATCTGACTCGTACTCAGTACTCCGTAGCTAGGGGGTGCCAAAAGGGCTGGGCGTCTGGAGCCAAGGGCTGTTAGTGGAGAACAGGGCAAGTATAAAAAGTAAACAAAAAAACAGAGCATCAAACAAGCGACCAACCCAATAGCGCAGCAGCAAAAGCAATAAAATCCATGGACAATGCCAGTTGGAGTTGGGATGATACAGAGTAAGAGTAACCTGACAATGCAACGAATAATATGCAATATTATTCCGTATGCTTGCAAAATCGATACGAGTACAGCTAGCGAACAGGAATGTAGCGCACTACGTCGTAGGCCGCTGTAAACGCTGTAAACAAGCTGAAGGCCTAGAGTTTAGTGCGCTACTGCTGCTGCTCCTCCTGCTCTTCTCTCATTTCTTCCTTCCTTCCATTTCCTCTCTTTCTTTCATTGCTTCTTAGCCCGTCCCTTCTGCATGTTAGTCGCTTGTTTGTTTACTTCCCGTCTGGCATGCACCTCTCGGGCCTTATTGCTCGCGTGGCTGTCAAGACAACCGTCTGGTGTCGTGCCGCTGACAAAAGACGCCCAGCAAAAAAAGCTACGTCGTAGACACTGCCACCAAGCACAGACGCCGCTACGCGTAGACAGGGTAGCCGTACTCCGTAGGCAGTGCAGCTGCCGTTTCTGGTCGTGGGATTCTGAGACCCATCCTCGTATCGTCGCCGGACGGGCAGGTACTCCTTCCCTACTGGAGACGCGTACGAGTAGTTTGAGCCGCAACGTACTCCGTCTCCGTACAATTGCTCCTGCTGCGTACGCACTCCATACAAAGGATTCGTACTCCGTACGTCGTACTCCAATGGTAAAAATTCTGCTCAATTCCCCATCCTATCCCTGTCGATTCTCCTCCCCTCTTCCTCGTCCCCCCCCCCCCCCCGTTGGCTCCCCCGTTGACACTAGCTACCCTGGTCAACGCCCCTCTGCCAGGGTGTGCCGCTTTGGGCAAGGGAGCTTGTTTACAGGGAGTGGCTTTTGGCTGCTCTCGTCGAGCCCAGGGGGCTGTTTGGCACCGCCACCCAAGTCCCAAGATGCGCTTGTGATCCGATACGTGATCTTCCAGGGAGGTGAGTCAATGTCCTCGTACGTCGTACTATTTTGCATTAACAAAATGAATTACGAGTACTCGTAAAAATAAAAAAGCAATGATTGCAAACACATGATGCCACGGAAACCAACAGAAACAGAGAAACAGAGAAACCGCATTCGGGTTGCCTTGCTGCATGGGGCCACTGGCAAACTCTGCATATTTACTCGTACAAAAACAAATCATAACAAATAACATCAACATCATAACAAATAACATTAACATTAACATTAGCAACATAAACAACAGGAATAGGAGGAGCCCACCGCGAGTAGTCATATCACAGAGCAAGTATCAATAAGACGCTCGACGCGCGCTACTGAAAAGCTTCCCGACTACGGAGTGCGGTATCGTTGCGGGACGCGTCGAAAAGAAAAGAGAAAAAGAAAAGAGAAAAAAAAAAGAAAACAGAGAGGGGGGAAAAAAAGGAAAAAGAAAAAAAACGGAGTTCCTGGGAAGGAAGGAGCAACTCGCTTATCCCTAGTGTGGGAGGCTATGGAAATACTCGCCAAAGACCTCGCACCTCTTTCCTTCACCTCTCGGACCAGCGTGTAACCGTCTGGAGCTGGCCTAACCGCCTGTGGCCATTACGAGATGGCGCATCTTAACAGCTATGCTATGCAGCATTTTCCATATGCTAGGCTCGTTTCACGAGCAAAACAGGAAGGAAGACGTCCGGCCTGGAATACTTGTCATCTCCTTCCATTCTTGAGCACTCGCACCGGTCCCTAATACCACGCTGTCTTTTTACGAGCTATTACAAGTACGAGTATTTGTATTACCTGTGCAGTCAGTGTCTGACGTCTGACAGCGGACTCTTCCGACTTTGCCGTGCCATGAGCCAACGTTGATACTAATTCCATAACCGCACCTCCCTCCAAGCCGCCACTGCGGATACTCGTTCTCCATACGCGGAGTACGGAGTACGCAGTGCGCAAAAGTAACAACTCCCTGGTCGCTGTCTGCCCCCTGGTTCCGATCACGCCTACGAGTACCACCTGTCGATCGCTGCTGAGAACAGAGCAGATACGATAGACTGCAAAAAAAAACTTCAGACCAGCAGATCAAATCAAATACGGAGTACGAGTACTCGAAGATCTATCCTGAGCCGGCTAAATTCAGTCTTACTCTATATGAATCCCTTCAAGGCGACTGAGATATACATACGCGCCTAGATCTTCATAATTGCTGTCTGGGAAAGCTCGAGGAAATTGTGAAGAGCAGACCTCACCTCAACTGCGGAGAATGCCCTTGGTGACGAATGATGTTAGCGTTGTCGATTATCCATCACGGCTGCTCTTCGCAATGACACTATCCCTTCCAGTGTCTAGTCTTTTTGGCTTGTCAGGGCCAGGCCTGAGGCAGACGACTTGAACTCCTCCTGCCCTCCTCGTCAAGTATATTCCTCATGGATGTCACTAACATATCTCACTGACCACTCTTTGATTTGTGCACGACTTGTCCCGGGTAAGAAAAGAAGAAAAAGAAGGGGGGAAAGGCCCAAGCTTGGCGCTTGCTCGTACAAACTCATCAGACAAGGCCGATTGTACGACACCAGGTGGTTTCCAAATCTTCCTTGATTTCGAGGTCTCACTCCGGCACTTTTTTTTCAGCCTCCTTGTTTCCCCCTACCTCTTGTTTACCTCGTACGAGTGTGCCATACCCGTGGTTTTCTCCCACAAGCACTTTTGATCTGAGGCTTCCCGTGGCAATCCCAGAACCATGTGGGCCAGCGACCACATTCTGGCATGCACTTTGCATTCCAGCCAGACACATCATGCACATCATGCACAGCAAAATACCAGAATACCAGGCTTATTTTTAGCTCTCGGCTGCCATATGCGACGTACTCCGTACAAGCTACACGCCGCCAAGTAAACAATCAACAAAAAAAAAGAGGTGTACCAACTTGTCGAGACTTTGGCTACGGCTCTTCCCAGCTATGGTAGCCGGCGACCGGCGACCGGCGGCCGGTCTCTCTTGCCAATAGGCACGAGGCGCAGTATGTCATCAAATCTCGACTACGGCATCGGAGTTCGCGATGCAAAAGAATCCGGCTGGTCGACCCTCTGTGGCATTGAAGGATTTTGCACAGCCAGCTGAATCGAGACGCGTAAACGATGAAGCTGGCAGGCTGTTGTTGGCAAGCATGCAACCCAGCGTCCCATAATGTCATCAGCCGTTCAGCCTCGGCTTTTTGTGCGTCTGCTACTCAAAAGTAAAAATGAGAACGACAGACATGCTAACAACGGGCAAATGCAGGTACGCTTTCTCGTGTTACAAGGCTGGATCCGAGACGGCGCGGCATGACTCGAGCCGGCAGCGGGGACATTTTCCGTCTCGAAGAAAAATAGTTCAGGTCAGTTCAGGTCAGTTCAAGCCAGTTCAAGTCAGTTCAAGTCAGTTCAAGTCAGTTCAAGTCAGTTCAGGTCAGCTCAGGTCCGCTGTCAGCTCAGTCCAGGCCAGGCCAGTTCAGGCCAGTTCAGGCCAGTTCAGGCCAAGTCAGGCCAGCTCTCATTCAGACAAGTTTGACAAGTGAGTGCTGGCTGCTATGGTTCGGTGCTTCTCTCTTCAAGTGAAGGGCTGGTGCATCTCGTGACCAATAGGGCAACTACAGTCATTGCTCCATCGACCGAGCCTGGTCCGGCCGACTGTTTGAGCGCTTCGCGCGCGTCGCTGGTTATCGTGGGAAAAGCGACTACTCCGTACATCGAGTCTGGGCTATAGGAGCTACATCGAGAAATCAACGCTCACGCTTTCAGACACCGGCTTACGTCGCTAGGTTTTGATCCGAAAACACAGCCGGTGTCTATTGCTTCCTCTTCCTGGGATCTGCTCCACAGGCCGCATACTACGACATGTGCCCAGTGCTACATCTCTTTAGCCAGACCAATCAGTCGCAACCGGTGGCACGGGAAGCCATCTTACGCCAGCTTCCCTCTACCACGGCTACGTGGATGACGTGGCGATGCAAATCGGCCCTTGAGAGACGGGACTACGACGTACGAATACTCGTAGAACCGCGGAAAATCACATGGATATTGATAGCCCTGCTGACTAAGACAGGCGCTGCAGCCATCGACGACCCTCGGTCGGCTGGGGCCGCAGGCTGTCTGTCTATCGCAAAGCCCGGGAAAACTACGACTACGACGCAAATAAGCATATCTATCTCATCTCGATGGACGTCGGTATATGAAAAGTGGGACAGGGCATGAACAAGGGGGGTCGGGCTGCTCGTTGATTGCTGCAAAGGCGCTGCACGTCTACGAGTACGGACGGAGTACGAAGTCGGCTCTCAAGCAGCGGGAGACTAATGCGTGATCCTGCGCTGGGATACGAGCTCACCGTGCAGCTCCGACACGGGCCAGCCATCAGGTACTTTTACTGTGTTGATCCAGAACACCACCACCACCACCACCACCACCACCAGCAACATTTTGCTCAGTGGCCAACGGGGGCCCGCAAATTGTGTTCTCGTAATACTACGTACTCCGAAGGCCGTTTGTTTTCCTAGCTCCTTCCACGAAAAGAGAAAGAGACACGGCTTTCAGAGTCAAAAAAAGGGAAAGAGCCATCCATCCAGTCTTCCGTGCTGACTGACTTCCGTAGAGGACCCAATATACGCCGCTTCACCTGCCGCATCTTTTCTTATACGAGCATGCAGATAATAGCAATACCACTCTGCCTAAATACGAGTAAACGTTCTGATTCGTACGCGGCCATATTATCTTTCATCGCTCTGCTGCAGCGCTCCTTCTCCCACAGTGCCTCTTTCTGGGCGTGCCCCACAAAATCCCCCTCCCTGCCGTTCTCTGTCTGCGGCGCCTCTGTTTCTGCGATTCCCCCCCCCCCCCAAACTTCTCCAGTATTCGCCCGTGTCCGCCAGTGTTTGCCAGTGTTTTTGCCCGTGTTTGCCAGCATCCTGAGCATCGCACGCACCGTCCACTGCCAACAGACCCCGACCCCGACTATCGCCGCCAACGTCGCCGGCAAGCCGATTTCCAACCCGCTCTTTCTGCCAATCTTTTTATATTTCTTCTCGCTCGTCTCCCCTTCCTGGTTATACCCTCCGTTCTTCCTCCCTCGCATCGCATCGCATTTTCAGCGTCCTCTTCGCCATGAACTACTCGCACCCTTTCTATCCGGGCAACCACCCGTCCTTCTCGCAGCAGTTTATTGGAATCCCGCCGCCCACCCCGTCGCATTCCAATTCCGCGGCCTCGGACGACTATAGCACGACTTCACCACCGGTAAGTGAGCTTGCTTGCACGGAGCTCACTGCTCGTGTTCGGAGGAACGGAACCACTGGCTTTGGAGGCTCTCATGAGCTGCATTTGCATGAGCATTCCGCCAGGGCGGCCCTCAGAAACAAGGCATAACAACAATCCATACTGACGCATCGCCGTGACCCAGGAGGGCTTCTCTGAATTCGCCGGCGATCACTTTACCGCATTCGACGGCTACGGCGTCCAGTTCGCACCCCAACACCAGCAGCAGCAGCAGCAGCAGCCCATCTTCCCCGGCCCACCGACTCCCCCGGGCCAGCTCCCGCTGTCTCATGGCGCCGTGCACCCAGCTCACCCATCCCACCCGCAGTCTCAGCCGCCTGTGACTGCTGCCATCCCCCAGCCTCTGGCCAATGGCTCCGCCATGGTCATTGATCCGCAGGCCACCAGGCCTGATATCCTGCCAGTCACCAAGACCGAGCCCGGTGTGGACGACTTCAACAACCATGAGCAGAACCGGAGGGCGGGGTCAAATTCAGATGACGAAGACATGACCCCAGCACAGTCACGACGCAAGGCGCAGAACCGTGCAGCGTATGTTGCCTTTTTGCCTCCCCATACGTGCCGTGCCAGCAGCTGCTAACTGACGGAACAGACAACGCGCATTTCGCGAGCGGAAAGAACGGCACGTGAAAGACCTGGAGGCCAAGCTCTCGTCGCTCGAGGCCGCACAGCAAAATGCCGTCTCCGAGAACGAAAAGCTGAAGCGTGACCTGCAAAAGATCCACACCGAGAACGAGATCCTGCGGGCTACGTCATCTCTCCACGCAGCTGCCAGTGCCTCGCCGGGGAGCGACGGCATAGGTGGCAGCGGCCGGCTGATGGCTGGACCGATGACATACAACCCGACCGACTTCTACAGCGACCTTCTCGCCAACCACGACATCAAGACGCCCAGCCACCGCATCGCCAAGTCCAGCACCGGCGATCGGCTACTGGGCGCCGGCGCCACATGGGACCTGATCATCGGGCACGAAGCCTTCAAGCGTGGGCTGGTCGATGTTGCCGACATTAGCAACCGGCTCAAGAGCCAGGCCAAGTGCGACGGCCAAGGGCCCGTGTTCGAGGAGCGGGCGATCCTCGAGGCAATCAACCAGAGCGTCGGCAGCGGCAGCGACTCTCTGCTTTGAGACCTGCGGTCTATCTATCACACACACTGGTTCCGAAATCGGAGGGAATGGGTTGGAAAGTATAACACATGATATCACTTGGAGGGATCAAGCAGTGGCAGACAGATAAACAAAAGTCACTGGGCGTTTGGGATGCTTTATCTTGCGGTCGTATAGGACCTCTTGTTTTTTTTTTACTATATTTTCTATTCCCCAGGGACATTGGTTGGGGTTGTAATTTTGGCGTATTTTTATATTTCTTTAGCATTTAATTTGGATTCTCTCATTGCTCGAGGAGTATTTATTTATGATGCCATTGATTTGATATATATATTCACTGTTTTATTTTCACTGTTTTATTTTCATTTTTTTGCACTTTATTATATCGATTTATGCACATCTAAAAGAATGGAAAATACACAATAATTCAAATGCAGGCCGCCTGGCACTATGAAACTCCAGAAAACTATTCATAAAAGCATAAAGAAAACAATAAAAAGAGGAAGCAGGAAAACCAACCGCCCAGCCTCTAGTAATACAATGTCATAAGGATGTGTGGAAATAAACAAAAAAAGGCAGACAGCCAGAGGCTGTAAGTAGTTCTGGAGAGGCCACCCCCAAGTCTATGAAAGCAGCAGCAGCACGTGCTATGCATGGGACACACGTGATATGCCCATTATTTCCTTCTTTGTGTGGTGGTCGCGTCCACCGATGCGACGGATGTCGACGAGGCCGCTGCGTCGCCGTTGGTGAGGGCGGCCGGCTCGGCGGCCGGCTTCTTCTCCTCGGCGGGCGCACCCTCGACGTAGGGGTGCTTGATGGTGAGGCACCAAATGTCCAGGTAGTCGCAGATGGTCACAATCACATCCACCACAAAGGACCCGTACACGCCAATGGCCGCGCCCAGCATCATGAACATGTACGCCACCTGGTACACGCCGTTGCCCAGGGCGCTAGGCCAGCCCAGACGGAAGTAGGCAGGCGGCGTGTCGGTGCCAAACAGCAGCGACGCCACCGTCGGCTCCAGCGACTGCAGCACCGGGCCCAGCGAGTCGACCACGCCCCAGGCCAGGGGCAGCACCAGCACGTTGTAGTAGGGGAAGCGCAGGTGCGCCACGTGCGCCGTGATCATCTGGCCGACCGAGTAGGCGTTGACGATGCCGGCGAAGAACACAAAGGGCACAATGTGGCCCGTGCGGATCTCGGGCTGCAGAACGAGGTAGGCGACGATGAGGACCCAGGCGCCGAAAAAGGGAACGAGGCCCAGCAGCGGGTGGTCGTTATGGTTGCGGTCCTTGGCCCGCTCCTCCGGCGTCATCTCGCGGCACTTCTTGTTGTAGACGCGCATGACTGTGCGCACGGCCTCAAACATATTGAAAACCATCACTATGGTGCCCTGGACCATCCACCACTCGGTGAACGACAGGTCGCGCAGCAGAGGCGGCAGAAACTCGATCATGTGCGCCGGCACGCCCAGCGTCGCCAGCATGGGCTGCTTCCAGAACGAAGCACCACCAAGGTAGCCCGTCAGGATGTAGACGCCGATGATGATCAGGATGCCCTCGACGGGACCGCTGACGATGCCCAGCTTCAGGGTGTGCGTGTGGTACTCCTCCCACGTCTGGATGTAGAACGTGCACAGCGACGCAAACAGCGTGGCAACCGTCTGCCAGCCCTGGCCCATGTTCTGCGAGCCGACAAACAGCAGCACCTCGAGCGATGTGTTGAGGGCGTCGACGCCGTGGTCAAACATCTCGCCCAGAGGGCTGCTCTGATGCGTACGACGGCTAGACGTAGTGTTAGCCATACAGTTTCTTTTCTCGTTTCTTTTCTCATATTCGGGGTTGGGAATCTACGCTGCAACTTACGCCTGTGCACCGTCGACGGCATCAAAGGTCTGGTACAGAAAGAGACCCACGGCCCAGCTGTAGTACACCCACGACGGGCAGTCCTGGTCCAGCGTGGGGTTGTACCAGAGCAGGGTGAGCAGGTTGGCAATAACAAACGCGAAGCCCGACAGCGTGATGAGGTTCGGGGCCATGCCCATGGGGAAGCACGGCAGCACAATGTTGTTGTAAAAGGGCTTGAGGATGTACTTTGACGTCAAGCTGTGGTCGATGCCAGAGTACTTGTAGAGCTTGAGCCCCGCGAGGGATTCTTGTCGGAGATAGACCATTGTGGCGGGCGACTTGTGATGCAGACGGCGAGCAGTTTTAGGCAGAACCTGAGGCGGCGGAGGACGGAAAACGGATACGTAGCAATAGCAGACGATGAGAAAAAAGGAAGAAAGAAAAAAAAGACGAGATGCGGCGGCGGGCTATGAAGTGGTATATGGAAAGCAGAGGTGAGAAGCTAGTGAAAAAAAAGTATGGAGAAGGGCAAAGCTAGGGCGGGGGTCCGGCAATGGAGGACACCACCAGCGAATACGATGCTGGTTAAAGCCCCGATGCTGGTAGGGTCGATGATGTGCTAGAAAAACAACGGACAGGATGAGGCAAGATATGATATACAGGGTAGGGGGGGGGGGGGGGTGTCGTTGATGACGGTGGCCGTTGGGGAAAGTCGAGACGAATCTCGATCAACAGAATGCCAAAAATTGCCAGCTCTTATGCAGGAAGGTGGAGGTGCGAAAAAAATAGAGTGCGTTATCGGTACTGCGTTCGATGGTACGGAAATGGAAAGAACGTTTGGTTGCGACAAGACAGATATTTTACAGAAATATTAGAAGCTGTTCCACATCCTTTGTGTTTGTCTCATCTCTCAACGCCGTAGGTTGTGCCTTCCTTTTCACCGTTGATCGCTCCTTCCTGGGCCGTTGTTTAAATTGCTGCGGTCTGATACGCGTGACCGACGCGTGACGCGCAAATCTGTCCAATCTGAACCGCCATTTGCGTGCCGTCTTTCCTCTTTCATATGACAACCGACCGCTCTTTTCCCTTCCCCTATTCCCCGTGCCGTGTTTGTGTTTCTTCTGCTCTTTCAATAGGCTGGTGGTTGCTGCCCTGAATGTGACCGGAAGAGGACAGCGCAGCATGAGCTCGATACGTCATTGGAGTGGTTCCACTTTTGCTTTTATTGATTGAGAGGGCTTCCTTCACCTTCACATGTCATCGGCAGTAGTTTCTTTGCTGGCCGACATCATATTTGGAAATACAAGTGATCGAATCATTATCGCGGTGTAGATAATCGCAGTGATGTCTTGAACAGTTTGTACAATTGACTTGTGGTGTTGATGCGAGGCTGGTTTCTGAGTTTTCAAACTACGTATCACGTGATGTCATGATGCTACCAACCTCCCGTCTCGAGGCATATGAGAGAGTCTTGGAACAGGTGCACAACTATTGTTGTGCGTGGTTGGCGGCTTGATGATATTATATCAATGGCAATGGCCGTACGAGTAGACATATCTCTGGGCAGTCGACTGTGCTGGCTGCATCTGCCGTACGTACTGTGGACTGCCCACCCATAACCACCAGGCACTTTAGCATTTTCATGAGATTACAATTTTCCTTCTTTTTTTATTCTTTTAAAATGGTTGCTCATTATACACAAAGGAAAAATAAACCACAAGCGATGCCTTGAGGCTATGGTCTTGTTGATGCCGTAGGGAAAAAAAGAAAAAAGAAAACATAACCCATGATTTTTTGATTCCTTTTTTGCAAACAAGAGTAAAAAAAAGAGGGCAAAAAGACCCATGCCTGTCCCTCCCCCTGTAGTGTTTGTGACTACATAAAAAAAGATATTGCTGACCTCAACCGCATCAATCAAATCAAAGACCACTCATGCTAACCCGATCAATCCCATTTTGTATTTGTTTTCTTGCTGTTTAACGGGAGTTGGGGGCAACGCGGACCTGTGCGCCCTTGGAGCCCTGCTTGCTCTGCACGCTTCTGGTCTGGCCCTTGGAGGCGGCAGCCTTCTTGGCCTTCTCGGCCTTCTTGGCCTTCTCGGCCTCGGCCTTCTTGTCCTTGATGTCCTTCAGGTTGGCGGCGCGCTGGGCAGCACGGGCCTCGGGGCGCATGGAGCGGCGCTCCTTGATGACTTCGAGGGACGCACCGACAATGGCACGCTGGGACTTGACTGCACGGCGCGAGCGCTTCTTGGCGACCTCCTATAGCAATGTGTCAGTGCTGTTCCCTTTCCTTCTCATTTCCTCCCCCGAGGAGTGGCGGCAATCGATGATGGAAAAACGTACCTCAGAGATACCCTTGCGGTGCTGGCGACGGAACAGGACAGTCCAGGAGATGCGGCGGGGGTTCTTGCGCTGCAGGAACAGGGACTCGGACTTGCCGTTCTGGAAGCGGAAGACCTTGCTGTCGCCACGGACGAACAGCTTACCCTATAGACGGAAGCATGGTTAGAATTTGATTGGATGTGGCGCTTTGCGCTCGGCTATTCCGTTGCGTCAAGAAGTTCAAGACGTCCACCGCAGGACGCATCAGACGACACAGCATTCGATTGGACAGTGGGCTAAGGCATGCAAATTCGTGATCGGGATCGGGAAATTCGTCCGGTAGTTGTGATCGTCGAGGCGAGTCTGCGTATTGTCCGCAGCATGGCGCGAGTTTGGGATCGGCTTCCGTCAATCGCTAGGCCGCGCTTTCGGTCTCCCAGTCTTCCTCCACGCCTGCGCTTCGTGTCGTGTTGGCGCATTTCCCATCATTGCCGCCTCGTCATTGCGCGTGCCTGTCGCGTTCGTCCTTGCGTGGGGCTGCCGTCGGATGCCATGCAGAAAATCCAGATAATTTGTACGGGTTCAGCTGTTTGACTCGGTCTTGATTTTTTTTCTCGATTCGTTTCGCCATCTGATCGTCGATATTTGTCTTGTCCTCGCTGTGTGTCTTTTTTTCTGTGTGCGTCCCTCTGGTGGCATCGTTCTCGTTCTGGACCGTCGTCCATTTTCTCGCAGCAACAACTAACCTTGCCAGGGTAGATCTTCTGACCCGAAAAGGTATCCTCGTAAACTCTCATTGTGCCGGTTTGTCGGGGGTGTCGATATACGGTGGTTGTCGAATTGTCGTTGAGAAGGGGGAAGGGTTGGCGAAAACCGAGAATAGGCGTATAATACTAGGGAGGGGGGTGTGTGGAGGACCAGGAGCAAAAATTGGTGATGGCGGACGAAAATTGCTTGGGTTTCGGCAGGAGAGGTCGTCAAAAAATTGTTGTGCGCGAGAAAGTATCCACTTGGCGGTTGTGATTGGCAGATACTGCCACAATTATGGAACCTCAGTTGAGGCATCACGTGTTGATTATCTAAGTCGACATTGCGACCTTGCCCCATCTGCCCATGTCGGGTTTAGGTAAGCTTTCCGTATTAGTCGTCATAATACCCAACATCCTCCTCCACTCTCTTAGCAACAGCAATATCAAAGACTTGTTCGGCAGCGGCCCGGTCCAGACCCTGTCGAGCAGCAGACATAACACGCAAAATGTCAAGTTCCTGGCAAAAGTCCTAAAGTCAAAAAGCTCCGATATGGCTGACAGCAATGCCATTGCAAAAGCTGTGCTGGACGAGTACAATGCCCTGCCAGCGAACCGAAAGCCAGTCGTCCGCTCCAACGGCCTCCGCGAATGGGTCCCCCTCAGCGGAATTGTAGCAGAGTGTATGTACCCAGGGCCGGAGGTAGTTCTTGTCTTTGCAACGTTCGCAGACGAGCTTGCGCTGACATATCTCCTGTAGTTAGCGATGGCGAATGTGTCTGTGTTTCTTTGGCGTAGGTCTCGTGCAACAAAAAATCTCTAATTCATCAAATTCTGTCCTTGCTGTTGATAATAACAACTACATAGGACTGGTATGAAATGCCTCCCAGCTTCCAAGCTTGCACAGGCCAAGGGCGTCGGTATCCACGACTGGCATGCCGAAGTACTGGCTCTGCGTGCGTTCAACCTCTTTGTGCTGCAAGAATGTCGCGATGTCCTTCTGCGTGGCGACTCATCATCCTTCCTGCAGCGCAGACAGAGGGATGAGGAGACCAGCGGCCCGAGTCGACCGGACCGGGACCCGGCCAGCGATGCATGGGACAAGCAGCCGTATGAATGGCGCCCTGATGTAGCTCTGCACATGTACTGCTCCGAGGCACCTTGTAAGGCTGATATTTCATATGGAGATCCAGCTGTCCATTTTTTTGCTAACGAATACACAGGCGGCGATGCCAGCATGGAGTTGACCATGGCTGCGCAGGACGACGCTTCACCGTGGGAGGCACCACCAGCGACGGCCGGGCCTGATGGAGCGCCCACGTCGGAGCCGCTGCTGTCGGGCCGCGGATACTTTTCCCGGCTGGGAACGGTGCGCCGGAAGCCCGGCCGCGGGGATGCCCCGGCCACGCTCTCCAAGTCGTGCTCCGACAAGCTGGCGCTGCGGCAGTGCACTTCGATCCTGAGCGGACCAGCCGCGGCCTTTGTCTCCCCCGCGCATTGCTATTTAAAATCTGTCGTGCTGCCGGCCTCGCAATACTCGGAGACGGGCTGTCGGCGGTGCTTCTCCGCCGACGTGGACGCCGAGACGGGTTCGGCCGTTGGCCGCATGGCCCCCGTGGCCGGCCGCACATGGCCGGGCGGGTTCGCATTCAGACCGCTGACGGTGCGCACCACCGACCTTGCGTTTGCGTTCTCCAAGCGCAGCGTGAGCGCGTCTGGCGCGCCGTCCGCCAGCAGCAATCTCTCGGTGGCCTGGACACAGAACGGCACCAACGAGTGTCTGGTGAACGGCATTCTACGTGGGCGCAAGGCCTTTGACCCGGCGGGCGCGAGCGCGGTATCGCGGAGGCAGATGTGGCGGCTGGCCCTGCAGGTTGCTTCCGACGAGGCAGCGTCCGAGGGGCAGGAGGGCAAGGAAGAGCTCAGGAGCGTGTTTGGCGACAGCGAGACCTATGCACGTCTCAAGGACAGCCCCCTCTTTGCTGCACGCAAGCAGGTCAAGCAGGACGTGACGATGCTGGCCTTGCAAGGCTGGGTCGTCAACGAGGGGGATGCCGAATGGGGGCTGGACACTCTGTGAGGCGGCATCGGCCCCCCCCCCGACATGCCGCTTATCATATAATATCATCGCCTCCATTTTTTTTTTTTTTTTTGCTCTTTGCTCGCCTTCTTGCTGTACTGTTTGTTTCCTCGGTATATTTTTATCCTTTTGATTTTTACAAGAGCACATTAACTCGACAAAGAACCCCTTTTTGAAGAACTTTATATAAACACACAAAAAAAAAAGGCTCATGACGGCATCCTTTTTATTTTCTGTTTTTACTCGACCTTGTCTTCGAACGTGCCGTCGACCAGGTCGGGGATCTCGTCGTCGTCCTCGCCCTCGGCAGCACCGCCCTCCTTCTCGGCGTCCTTCTGCAGGTTCTGGTAGCTCTCGGCCAGCTTGCGCAGAGAAGCCAGGGAGTCGGGGCCCAGCTGGTTCAGGATGCCGGGGACCAGGTCGGTGAGCTCCTTATCCTCACCCTGGCCGTAGATGGCAAAGGTGTTGGAGGGGACGGAAGCGTGCACTAATAGGTGATATTATGTTAGCGGGCTGCGAGCTTGTTTGAATTCTTTCTCTCAACTCAAGGAGACTGCCCGGGTGACTCACCCTTGGGGTTAGCAAAGTGAATGACGTTGCCGTCGCTCTTGAACATGTTGACCTCCTCGATCTGGGTGATGGGCTGGACGTTGATCTTCTTGAGCTGGGTCTGCAGCTTCAGGTCGTCGGCAGCAGTCCGGGGCGGCGCGCGCTTGACCTTTCTCCGCGGGGTGCCCTTGCCGCCAATGCGCGACACGGCACCGAGCTTCTTGAGACGCTCCTGAACTTGGGGATCGGCCATATTTGCGGTTTGTTGTAGGGGTATATCGTGGATCAACTGGGAGCCACGGTGGAAGGGGTAATAAACTGTTAGAAAAGGGACAGCATGTTAGTGATCAACTGCGCCATGAAGTGCATGCGTCACGGCACGGCGGAAACACAACGTTGGGAGCCGAGCAGGGACGGGATGAAAGACTGGGTGCTGTTGCAGGCTTATTGATGGACCGGTTGGTAGACGAGAGGAGGCAACATCACGGAAAGGCCGCCCACCCGAGCCGTAACGGCCGACCCCTGGAGCCCGGGTCGCCTCCCGAAACTGACAGGCCGAAGGAAGAGGGTGACAATGGGCATTGAGGGTCTTGATGGTGGGAGGAAAGGAGGACGAAGAAAAAGACAACAGCGGGACTGAAGGGGGGCAACGGTCGAAGAGACCCCGGCCCGAGACTTATGCCATGGGCCGGAGATGTGCGTTCCAGATCCAACGGCCGCCGGCCCGGAGGAGGGGGGAGTGAGAGGAGGGGGATATATGGACGAGGCGGACGGCACTAGGAGCGCAGAAAAAAAAAAACGCCGCAAGAAGGGGAGGGGTGGTGTGTGGCTCGAAATGCGATCGGGGGGCGGTTGCGTGTTGTCGAGATCGAGAGAGCCCCGGGCCCGAGGGCGAAGGGCAAGCACAAAAAAAGAAGTTAAAAAAAAACCTACCTGAGAGGTTCTTTGGTGATGCTGTCGTCGGAGATCCGGTGGGTTCGGAGGGGCAGCAAGGAGGTGAGGTTAGGAGGAGGGACGAAATGGGAGGAGGAGGCGAGATCGAAGAGAGAGAAAAAAAAAGATGGAGATGGGGTCAACTGCTAGGCACAGCGCGGACGGTGGTGGTGTTGGTGGTGGTGGTGGTGACGGACGGCCTTTGAAAATCGGAGGATGGTCACTGTGTATGTTAATCCGGGTTTCTGTGGGGGGGGGGGGGGGGAGTGGTGACGAGCAGCGCCTACAGGCAGGACCAGCAAGTGACTTTTTGCTGTGGTGAACATATTTTTTGTCCTAGTTTTTTTTTGCACCAGAGAGGGGAAAGAGGAGGGAGCTCGTGATTAGATAAGCACGCACAATAAATTTCCATTGGATGCAAAGCGGCTGGAGTGTTGATTTTTTCCTGCTTTTCGGGAGACCCCGCTTGTTATGTAATCAAAGCTGGCGAATTGGCGGGGGAGGTAGCCTCGGCCTACGTCGAAGGTGTGGCTGGTGTAGTAGGTGTGGCGTCTTTCCTTAGTTGGAGCTGTATGAGATGGGACGAACGATTGGATGAGAAGGAGAATGAGAATGAGAACGAGTTTGGTGTGAAAATTGAGAATTGAGTTTGAATTTGAGTATGCAATTGAGACTGCAATTGCAGTTTCCTGGCCCATGAACCAAACGCCAGCCAGCCCGTGCATGAGCACACCATATGAGAAACAAGATAACCGAGCCACTTGCAGTTTTGAGTTTGAGACATGATCCGAGACGTGACAAGATACAGAGATAAACGATAAAGATGGAGATCGGGAGAGTGAGCGCAATGAAAAGATGAAGGGGCGCATGCTGGGGATAGAGACAAGTGAGGCGTAATGAAGGTAGCCAAACAGCAAAAGCTGTAAGTGGATATGAGATGTTGATATCAAGATGAGGAGGAGGAGGAGGAGGAGGACGACGACGACGACGACGAGAACGGCATCAGCTTCTGGTACCAGCTCTTTCCGTCAACTTTTGAAGCCTCGGGGGAGGCAGCAGGCGCCGCAATGGCCTCTTTGCGCATGGCCTCGCGCTGGGCGGCGGCGGCGGCAGCAGCGCGTCGTTCCTCGTCGAGCTTGGCTTCGCGGGCAGCCTTGGCCTCTTCTTCCTGGACGATCCAGACTTGATTGTCAGCATGCACACGCGATGAATAACGAGAAAGCAGAATAACCACTCGATGGACAAATCAATTATACAAACAAACACAATACTTACTCGGCTTGTTGATCTTGGACTGCCGCTTCAGGTTGGTCAACCAGTCTTGGAACTCGGCCAGCCGCTCATCGCGCCGCTCAAGACTGCGCTTCTGCAGCTCGGGGTTGTATCGCTTGAAGAGCTCCTCGTCGGTGGGCATGAGGTACATGGTGAGCAGCGGGCCGCCGATGCACATGACAGCGCCACTGGGTTTTTGTTAGCAGGCGTCATGATATACGAGTACATACATACAATGAAGGGAGACGGAGACGTGCTGCGAGAGATGATACATACCCTACCATCATCTTGGCCCATAGCATGTAGTTGGTGCCCTTTTTGCGCATTGTGGCGGTGATATACACAGTGGACAATGGACAATGGGTGTTGTATACGAGTATCGAGGTGGTGGTGGTGGTTGTGGTGGCGGCTCGGCAAGGCTGACCTGGTGGCTCTGGCGGCTATGGTGGCACCTCTCTGAAGTGAAAAATGAGGCCCAAACGGGGCAGCTTAGTAATGGATGACGTTGAGAGGTGTCATTGAAACATTGGTTGTGATTGGCCAGCCGCGTCCGCTGCGGCGTACGGCGCGGGGCGTGCGGGCGTCGTCTCGGCATTGACAATGAATGACAGCATTTCCATGGAGGAGCTGTCGTTTTCGATATCTGGATGTCATTCCCAATCTTATTAATACGAGGCAATCC
The DNA here is from genome assembly GCA_019925475.1 of Ophiostoma ips. Lineage (NCBI taxonomy): Eukaryota > Fungi > Ascomycota > Sordariomycetes > Ophiostomatales > Ophiostomataceae > Ophiostoma > Ophiostoma ips. Next base: position 44,553 of record JADHKN010000016.1, read on the forward strand.
CAGAATATGAAGGATCTGCATGCTCCGTTCGTGACCTGCACGAGTAGGAGTGTTCTGTATGTTTATTCACGAGGTTCTACGAGTACTCGTACTCCGTACGATTTTTATTCGGACTCATCAATTTATTCATTCTTTGCGCCTCCTCCTTCTCATCTCTTCACTTTGATTAGCTATGATCCGAGTTGAAGCTGCGACAAGATGGAGTGCTGCTGAGTTGCATTGACGACCCAGCTGGCATTTATGCGACCCCTGAGCCCTGTCTTCCGTGCCCGTAACTAAGATAAAAGAAGTACGAGTACGACGTAATCCGTACGAGAGTACCAGCACTCGGAGAAAATCTACGAGCAGTTTTGTTTCCGCGGAGTAAACTCATACGAGTACGAGTAGTATCCGTCGGATATGTACGGAGTACGGAGTACGACTGTACGGAGTATGTACGACCTATCTGAACGCCCTCTGGTACGTACTCGTAGATGTGCGACGTGTCGAGTTGATGACTGCATTGCGCGACCTTCGCGAACCGTGCCAATCGCGCAAACCGTGTGACATGTTGACTCGTACTCGCAGTGCAGAGCTCGCCGCTGCCAGCGATCTCTCATTTCTTATATAATCTTAACCACTTCCGTTCTGTCCGTAATACGAGCCTGGATGGCCCCACTTTGGTATTACGCAACGCTGTTCTCCTTTTCACACAGCGTTCCGCACGAGCTGCGTAAGCCGAGTACAGTACAAACACTGTGCACGGGACGCAGCATACTCATACCCGTAAAATCCGGAGAGAGAATTTTTAAATTCCGCGTCTGTTTTTTTTTTTTGCTTTTTCTCTTCTTTTCCCGACCACAACCGGGCAGGGCGCGTGACAGCGAGGGTGGTGTGCTGCGTCGGCTTTTCGCGGGCGATTCGTGAAGGTTCTCTCGGGCCGGCATACGGAGAGTACGAGTATTACGGAGTAGGCGTGTCTCGTGTGCGAGGGGATTCTTACGTATGCTGGCATGCACGTGTATTAAAATAGCACATTGCTGTCCCTTTCCCCAACAGAGCAACTAAGCCGGTAGCGTCTGCTGCGATCGGCACGCGAGGATCCTCTCAGTATTATGGAATACGGAGTAATATGGAATCCAAATGGACGGCGGACTACGGAGTACACCGTAGTCCGTAAAAAAAGGCTGTACGGAGTACGAGTAGATAATTAATAACAAGCCTTTCTGACTTGGTCTGGGGGTTGCTCTCACGCTTGCAAACATCGTATATTTTCTTGTTTCTTTGCCCTTTTTTACGAGCATTTGTCCTTGTTTTTTAACATCTTACGATACCGCCTCAAGTCTCATGCCGCCTGCCCTACCGCCTCGCCAATGCGACCCGGCCAGTCAGCGGCGCCCAATGGCATGGCATTGCTGGCTGCTGTCCGTTTCACGTATGGAGTATGGAGCGACCGTTGCCAGCCAGTGGCGCTTTGTGGAATTTTTCCATTGCAGGTCGCGAACGCAGGGGTTCTCCTTTTTCCCCTGCAGGGTCTATGAGGGGTGTGAGTACGGAGTACGGCGTACTCGTATGCACTGAATGTCAGCAGGGAGTGACATTGGCAGAGAAGGTGCTAGCGACCGACTGCTGCAGCGGCCTACTCCGTACTCGTAGACGTGAAATTTTTGCTTGTATTTTGCCTCCCATAGCCCTAAAAATGAAAACTCAGCATCCCCCTGACAGAAAGACTCTTTCTGTAGCGCTCTTGTCATACGGAGGAAAGCAGGAATAGTGGAGGCGGGTGGGCCCGTGTACACAGCAATGGAACGTCGCTAGCTCGCTTTTGCACACTGTATGCGTCCACTAGTCCCCTCGAATACGAGCCAGACTTGCCCGCCAGCGTGGTGCCTGGCCTGGCTTGCCTTTTTGACTTGTGTGGTGGGTGGCCGTTCCCGTGCTGTCCGCCTAAACCCCCCTTTGCCCCACCCACTGTCACGGGTCGCTGTTGCCGCTGGCTCCTTTCCTGCATTTCCTGCAGGCACTCCCACTACTATTCGTACACGGCATCTCTCCTGCGCCCTCGCCTGCTCCTTCCTCTCCGTCTCTTTCGTCTCGTCCTACTCCGTCCGCTCCTTCCTTCCTTGGTTCTTGGCTGCTTCCCTGTTCCGCTCTGTCAATCATTTTCCAGTTTCCAACCTTCCACTCACTTGTTCCTTCCTTTCCCTTTTTTTTTTTTTTGCTGCTCCTTAGTTTCAGTTCTATTTTCTCTCACACACATTCGCTCCAACTGCCAGTGTCACTGTAACTGTCTCTCACTCTCTCTCTCACTCTCTCTCTTCCCCTCCGCTCGTTTCCCTTTTTATTCTCTTCCCGTCTCTCGCTTCGCTCCCATTTCTTCCCAACGTCTCGCGTATCGCTGAATGTCCTATTCCTCATCTCACCACTCATTCGTCACACGACACACGACACACGCAAACTCTTAATAATACTGGTCGGGTCTACCCGTCCTCGCCGCTTCCTAAAGGACTGCTGTCCAACTGTCCAATTTCGGGGCATTTTTCTCTCGGACGTTGACGTCTCGACAATTACCGCCCATCGACGCCCGAACATCACGACCGTTTCGACGTGATACGATATCAACATCATCATAACAACAAAAACAAAAACACCATGTTTTCTCAACGCCTCTTCCAGGTGCTCATTGTAGCCCTGTCCTTCTTCGCCACCGCGCAGTCGCTGCACCTCGACGCCGCCCTGCTCAAGCGGGTCGCCTTCAACGACGACAACGAGGTTGTTGCCCGTGCCGACGGCACCGGCGCATCGTCGGGTGTTGCCGCTGCCGCTGCTGCCACGACGGCCACGCCATCCGGGTCCGCTGCTGCTGCCGCCACGAGTGCCGCCGCCGCGACCACGCCCACGTCCTCTGCCCCGGCCGCGGCGACCTCGGCGGCCCCGACGTCGTCTGCCGCACCCGCCAAGGCCACGTCCAGCGCCGCGCCCGTGACGTCAGCCGCCGCCCCGACCACGGCGGCCTCGCCCACCACGGCCGAGAGCAGCGCCCCTACCACGCCCAGCGCCGTTGCGACGACGCCTACGACGACGACGCCCGAGGTCACGTCGGCCACGCCCACCGTGGACACCAACACGGCTGTCACGACCGCGCCCGTTGTCGTGACCACGGCTGAGACCACGGCTGTCACGACCAAGGCCAACACCAAGACCACCAAGACCACCAGCGCCGCAGTGCTGACGACGGCGCAGCCCTCGACCAGCACATTTGTGACGACGATTACGCAGTCGGACGGCGCGACGGTGGTGGCCACCAAGGAGACGACGACGACGCCGACAGCGACGCTCGCGGCGTCGTCCAAGAGCCACAGCTCGTCGGGCATGTCGACTTCGACGCGCAACACGATCATTGGCGTCGTTGTCGGTGTCGGCGGTGCCATCATCCTGGCGGTCATTGCGCTGGTTGCCTTCCGCGTGTGGGGCCGCAGACGCAACGGGAGTGAGCACGACGCCATGCTCGACTACGACCCCAACATGGGCCTGACGCCCGTGGGCCCGCTGGAGAAGAGCAACGGCGCCGTTGCAGCGGGCGTGCCCGGGCGGTCGCCGTTCCAGAACACGCTCGAGAGCTACCACACACCATCGCAAGTTAACACGGCATCCAACTTCTAAAAAGAGATCGGCTCTGCCCTGATGGTCATCGTCGCCCGCTGCTTTGCTGCTTTTTTTACTTGCCTTGTTTTATTTTCTTTCTGAATACCACCACGACGGTTGTCGGCACGCTGTGCATTTGCATCAATCTACCACTTTCTTCTATCTCCTACTATATTTATCTGTATCTCTTCTTAACCCCCCCAAACCATCTTTCGTTAATATTGCGCGCTTCCCGCCAGATTCTGACGCGATGCGCCTCCATCCTACCAGCCGCGTGCGCGCTTACATTTAGTTACCACTGCCATTTTTTTGCTTTTTTTTTTTTTACCAAATACTTGGCTGCACCAAAAAGTGACGAAGCACTGCTGTTATGTCTGTCCCGTTTTTTATTGCTCATTACTTTTTCTTACTTTTATTCGATTATATCATGTCCATCTGCGTGCGTTGCATCTCCCCCCCCCCATAGACAATCGACAAGTTCCGTTGCCGGTCAAGATTACGAGTAATATAGAGACTCTGCTACGGCCATTGCAGCAGTACGAGTATTCAGTATTCTTTGGTTCTTTGAATTCAGGACGTTTGCCTTGCCACTGCCATTGATTGACCTAAACCTTGCTCTGTGCTGTCTGGCGTTGACGACGGCTGCTGCTAGCGCCCGTGCACAAGTCCCATTCTAGCTTTCTAGCGCCAATAGCCCCCCCCCAACGGTCCCTGGCATGACCTTGCCGTTTTGGGACCAGTGTCTCAGGTCCTGTTTCACCACCCGCATCATCGACTCGTTGTATGTACGAGCACGGCGTGACAGTCACCTCGTACCGCATCGGAGAAGGGGTGGTTGGAGAGGGAGGGGGGTGATGTGCACGTCACTGTCTCGGGTGGTGTCCCGGAACTAATGTTGTTTTTCTTCGTTTCTTTCTGGTTTTGTTTCTCGCTTCTGACGACGACGCTTCAACGTTTGGCTTTTTTTTTTTTTTGTTTTGTCTTTGCTATCGCGCCCCGGCGGCCTCGTTGTGCAATCTAGTATCGTGAACTCATCCCCTCTTGCACCAGCTGCAAAAAAAAAAAAAAGCTGCAAAGATGCCTTCTACCACCCGCTCGCCCCTGCTCTTCTGGGCCACCGTCATCCTCACGGCCCTCGGCTCCGCCTCCATTGTCCACGCCACTCTGCCTGCCTTGTTTGATGGCGCTGCCGCGGCCGTCCACGCCGACTCCAATGTCCACGCCGACCTCGCCGCCATGCCGCTGATGCACCGCGCCACCACGGCCAACCTGCAGGCCTTTACCGGCGCGCTCGCCAACATTGCGGCCCCGGCCATTGCCCAGTCCAACGATGCCACGCGCCCATATTCCGTCAACGGCGATACCTTTGTGGGTTTTCTTCTCTCATATATTTGTTTTGACTTTTTTCTAACAATATAGGCCGACTACCAGACGGCGGCCGGGCGGGCATGCGACAACCAGCACAACGAGTGTGCCAATGCGGCCAACAGCCAAAAGTCGGCGTCGTTTTCCGTCGGCGACTGCGACACACAAAACTGTAGGTCCTTTACTTGTTCTGAATTATAAATTCCACCCACTAACATCACAGCTCAATGCAAGAGCGCGGCATCGTCGGCAACAAAGACGGCCTTTACCGAGCTGACGACATCGTCGCCCGACTTTGAAATCTTTTGCGATTTGTAGGCTGGTCCGTTGGGGTTTTACTGTATTATTAGTTTATTGTTTTGTGTCAGGAGTTGTGGTGCTTTTATTCGGGGGACATGTTTGTAGCCTTGGGATATGGTCTGTTATTGTGTCTGGCAACGCAAGTATATAGCACAACAATGTACAAACATTGATCTTGTTGCGCAACAGTAATGTCATTATCAAAGTGAATGGCACGTCAAACATCATCAACGCTAACATAGTAACATAAGCAAGTATTGAAATATGCAGATATATTGAGTGTAGATGTCTCCTAAAGCAGGAGCAGAAATCATTCTGAGTACAGGAAAAGAAACCAAAAACAACAACAACAACGGAATTGCAAAGACATTATGAAAAGACAAAAGACAAAGACAAATAAGAGAAAGAAGAAGAAAAAAGAGAGAAGAAGGGATTGCTGGCTTTTGAATCGATGGTATAGGGGTATCAGGTTCTAAGTCGAGAACGCGGTGTTTTGTCGGATTGATTATATTATATTGATGAACTGCGAGGCAAAGTCTGACAAAACAGGCTCAATTTGGGTGGGAGATGAAAAGATGGGAAAAGATGGGAAAAGATGGGAAAATATAGCAAAGATGGAAAAAGATGGAAAATATCAAAAGATGAGATGAAAAACAAAAACAAAAACAAAAACAAAAAAAGACAAAGGAAAAAGGCCGTGCCGTTTGTGTGCCACAACCGGCAGCGAAACGTCGTGACAATTGCGGATCTCGTTATTCGTAGCTGGCTGTGTCCTACTCGTCGTAGAACGACGGGTCGTCAAACTCGTCGGCCTGCGCATCCGAGTCGTACGCGCTCTGGCGCATCATCGGCGGCGTCACCGGGTGGCTGCGGCTGGCGCGCCCGCGGTTGGTCGCCCGCGGCGGCGTTACATCGCCGCCCAGAGGGCCCGACACCGACCCTGAATCAGACTCGTCCATCACGCTGGGCGCAACAACAATCTTGCTGTCGGCCCGGGACGTCCGTCGCGACATGGGCTGCCGGCCTCCGGTGTAGCGCCGGCCGGTGCTGGAAAAGGCCGTGGGCTGGCTGGACTGCTCGTCCGACTGCTCATCCTGCTGTTGTTGTTCGTGCTGGTGCTGCTTTTGCTGCTGCTTTTGCTGCTGCTGATGCTGGGCCATGACGGCCTGACGCGACGACATGGGCGGTGTCATCAGGCCCGACAGGAAGCTGCTGTCACCCGACTGCTGCTGAGGCTGCGGCCGGGCCTGTGCCGTCGAGCCGGCGCGCGAAGTGCGGGATGAGATGGAAGACGCTGCGGCCCGAGACGACGCCGGCCCGGCCGTAACACTGCCACCGTTCCTCCGTCTCACCGGCGTGGCCGAGGGCGCCGTCGCCGTCGCCGTCGCCTTCGAAGCAGGAGCAGCCACCGACGGCGACGACGCGCCCAGCAGGTTGGACTTGCGCCAGCTGCCCCACGCCGCCGCCAGCGGTCCCACGGCCTGGGCCACGCGCGGCGTCGCCGCAATCTCGCGGATGCTCGCCGCCAGCGCCGGCAGCTTGATGGCCGACCCGCCCGCCATGGCCCTCTCGCGCTCCTGCTGCTCCATCTGCAGGTTGGCCTGCAGCCGGATCACCGCATCGCGCACCCGGTCCGGGTCGTGGTTCTCGCGGCTCAGCGCCGTCGCAATGTCCTGCAGGTCCGAGTGCCGCACCGCCAGCAGCTCCCGCAGCCACGTGATCTCGTCGTCGCGCTTGGCAATCTTGGCCTCCGCCTCGGGGTCCACCTTCTCCAGCGCCTGCTCCAGCTCCTCGATGCGCTGCTCGCGCTGCTGCAGCTGCTCCTGCAGCACAAAGATCGACTCGCGCAGCGCCTGCGGCGAGATCTTCTCCGGCAGGCCGAGGCCGTGGTGCAGCGCCTTGACCGTGACCGCCGGCTGCAGCGCCGCCGATGCCGTGTGCGCGCTGCTGCTGATGTTGTTCGCAGACTCGCCGCCGACACCGCCGACGCCGCCGATGCCGCCACCACCACCAGCAGCCTTGTTGGCCGCCGAAGACAGCTTGGACGCCGCCTGCGCTGCCGCCGCCGCCGCCTCGCGCGCAATCGCAAGCTTCTCCTCCAGGTGCGACACGCGGTCCTGCAGGTGCTCCGTCTTGGACGTCGAGATGCTCAGCCGCTCCAGCAGGTTCTGCTCCGCCCGCTGCGCGTCCTCCGTCGTGTTGCTCAGCTGCCGCTCGAACCGCGCCTGCATGTCCTCCAGCTCGTTCTGGTGCCGCTGCTTCAGCTCCTCCAGCGCATTGCGCTTGGCCGCCTCCGCCGCGTCGATCGCCGACTGCCGCGTCGTCTCCGCCTCCTCCAGCAGCATCTCCAGCCGCGCCTTGGCCGTGTCCGCGTCCAGCTTGATCTGGTCCGTCTGCGCACGCGCCCGCGACACCTGGTCCTCCAGCTCGTTGCGCACCACGTTGACCTGGTTGTTGGCGTTCTCAATCTCGCTCTGCATCGCGTTGCGCGTCCGCTGCACCTCGCGCGCCGCCGACTCGCGCGCCTCCTCAAACTCCGACTGGTACCGCAGCGCGCTCTGCTGCAGCTTGTGGTTCTCCGTCCGCATCTCGCCCAGCAGCGCCTCCAGCCGCTTGCACTCCGACACCGCCCGCATCGCCTGCCGCTCCCCGCCCTCCAGCCGCTCCAGCTCGCTCTCCAGCCGCTCGCGCGTCCGCGCCTCCGCCTGCAGCTTGGCATCCAGCACCTCCTGCCGTGCCAGCAGCGTCTGCTCGCGCTTGATGAACCGCGCACTCTCCTCGGCCACCTCGCGAGCCGCCCGCGACATGTCCTCCTGCAGAGACACAAACTTGCTGCGCCACGCGTCGCGCAGCCGGTCGTTCTCCTCCAGCTGCGTGCCCAGCGTGTCCACCACCTTCTTCAGGTGCTTGACTTCCGTCGTGGTCTGCGCCAGGTCGTTGCCCTGCCGCTGCGACAGGTCCACCGCCCGCTCCGCCTCCGCACGCCAGTGACGTTCCTCTTGCGCCTTCTCGAGCAGCTCCGACTCGAGCTTGTTGACGCGGTTCTGCAGATCGCTGCGCGTCTGCTCGCTGTTCACCTGCGACGCCTCGAGCACAGCCAACCGCAGACGTTCGTTGTTGCTGACATTGCTCAACGCCTTGAGCTTGTCGTCGCGCTCCTCGACGGCCTCGCGCAGACGAGCCTCCTCCTCTGTCGCAATGCGGAACTGCCGCTCCACCTCGCTCAGTCGATCCTCGGCAGCCTGGCGCGTCGTGAGCTCAGTCTCGATGCGCTCCTCCGAATGCTTGAGCCGGTCTTCCAGATCGGCCACGCGCTGGTCGAATGCGCTGCGGTTCATAATCTCAACCTCGATCTTCGTCTCCGCAAGCTCAAGCTGCCGCCGCAGCTCTGCCGCCTGGTCTTCTGCAGCACGGCGAGCAGCAATCTCGGCGTCGGCCTTGGCCTGTTCAAGACGAAGACGCTCCTCAAGCTCGGCAAGGCGGCCTTGGACAGGGTCAGACCGCGTACCGTGCTCATCCACCGACTCATCGTCGCCAATGAAACGGCGGCTCATCATGGTGCCTTCAGCAACCCGGCCAACACGCTCCTTGACATCAGCCAACGCTTCGAGGATGATGCCAAGAGCTCCATCAGCGAGCCCATCGTCGCCCTTGGTCGGCGCGGCAGGCGCAGGCTGCAGGAGAGTGCTGCCCTGGTGAGTAGCGAGGGCATCGAGAACAACGGCACGGATCTGCTCCATGCGGCGATCTCTGCGCGGGCTCATGGACCGACGAGGCACCGGCGGCATCTCGTCGTCTTCGTCGTCAGCGTCGCTCTCCCGCATTTCACCAGAGTTGCTGCGGTACTCGCGGCGGCTCGACGGCGTACCACGGGTCATACCCGCAATCGCATCCTGGATGCGCTCCAGCGACTTCTCCAGAGGGTTCAAGCGCTGAGCGAGCAGACCGCCAACAATGTCGTTGACATGACCGTCAAAGAAGTTGACGCGTGACTCCAGCTTGAGCTGCTCCTCGCCCGTGAAGGTGCCATCCCATTCACTAGGGACACTGTAACCGCTGATGTGGCCCAGGCGTGAAACTTTATACTGCGGCTCGCCCACAGGAGACTCATCCAGCTCAGTAGACCGGATGGGCTGCTGGGGCAGCTCCGGCTCATCCTGGTACACGGCCTGCCGGTAAGTCCGCGACGGGCTGGGCGCCGTCAGGTTGACAGGAGGCTGAATAGCGGCGGCGGCCTTGTTGACGCCGTGCGACGAGTCAAACTCGCTGATGTGACGCATGATGTCGTCGATCTCCTCAAACGTCGGCTCATGGTCCTCGTTGCCAACCTCATCATCCATAGCACCGACACCAGCATTGAGCTCGTTTTGGAAGTCGCTCTCGGGCACGGGCATGACAAACTGCTGCGCGGAGAACACGGGCGCTGCATCCTTGCTTGGCACCGGAGGGGGCGAGCTGGTGAGGCTGTGGTTCTTCTTCGGGGGAGGAGGAGGGGGAGGAGACGACGTGGCGTAGCGGGAAGCGGCCAGGCCCTTGAGCTTGGGCTTCTCCGTAGCCGGGGGTGGTGTTGGCGGCGGCGGCGAGGAGAACGTGACAAAGGACTCCTTGGCAACGACAGGCGTGGCAGCCCGGGTGACCTTGTCCGTGTCCTCAGCGGGCTCCGTGGTAGGAAGAATGTCTTCCTCGTCCACCTTGAGTTCGTCGGCCGTGAAGCTGACAACCGACTCCCGGAAGCTAGCGCTGGGAACAAACGGCTTCGCCGAGGCTGACAACGACTTGCGGTGGCCGAGCCCGCTGTCGCCCATGGGCCGGGCGCTGTTGAAATCAGCCACATCCTTTTGCGTGGTGAAGTTGAAGGGCGTCCAGGGGAGGCTGCTCGGCAGAGGCGAGGGCTCCGATGGGCTTGTTGTCGCAGGCATCTTGGCGGCGTCGGTCGACTCGGACAACACTGTCGACGACATCGCGGTGTCTTCGACGGCAAGATCTTCGTCGTGCGACATTTCGCCCTCGGCAATATCCTTGTCGGCCTTGGCTTCCTCAGTGTTGGCAACCGCCAGGGGCGTCTTGGAGTCTTCCAGGTCCTCGGTCTTCTCAGGCACAGCCTCAATCTCAGTGTCAGCCTCGACAGGGGCTTCGGCGTCAGCCTCAGCGTTAGGTGAGGGCGTCGCTGGAACAGTGAGATTGTTGCTAGCCGGGTCAGCAAACAGAGCCTCGTCATCGTCGCCATCGACAGGAGTGGCGCGGGCCCGCTTCACGCGAGAGTCGTCGATGATACGACCATCGCGGTCGTACTGCGTCTCGTTCTCCTTGTCCTCCTTCTGAGGAGGGGGTGGGGGAGTGTGAGAGCTCTTTGGCGGAACAATCGGCACAGCCTTGGATCGCTTAGACTTCTGGCCAGTGCTTGGAATGTTGATGTCAATGTTGCCAAAGATGGAGCTCGTGGGCCGCGTGCTGCCGCTGATGCTCTCGTTGCCCGACACGATGGGACTCGTGAGCGAGTCCGTGAAGGAGTGCAGCGGAGTGAAGACGGGCGCATCGGGTCTAAACTTGGGGCCCAACGATGCGAAGCTGAACTCGCTCTTTCCGGGAGAGAAGGTGGGTGCATTGAGATTGTTGCCGGACGTGCTCGTAGGGAAGCTGAACTGGCTCGTGCTGGCAGACGGAGGCGCGTTCGGACCGAAGCCAGCCTGGAAGATAGACAGCGATGGCTGGAACGGCTCGCTGGCAGGGTTGGGAGCAGCCCCGAAGAGGTAGCTGCCATTGGCATTGGAGTTGCTGCCAATGCTGCTGCCAAAGGACGGCTGGAACGTGCTGGACGCACCCGGGTTGAACTTGAACTCGGGAGCATCGACGTTGAGGCTGGACATGGACGCCTTGCTGCCGTGGCTGATCTTTCTCAGCGAGCTCCGCTTGTTGCCCGACAGAGTGCCAGTGTCTTCACCCCAGGGGTTGCTGGCCGTAGAGAACGAGCGCTGGTGGTCCTGCTTCTGCTGGTTCTGGAGCACACTGGCAAAATCAAGGCCCTGCTGCATAGGCGTGCCCAGACTGCTCGGGTTTGTCACGACCTCGTAGGAATCGTTGGCAGGCACGATGCCGCCGCTCTGGGTCGCAGTGATCCCCGCCGAGGCTGCCTTGGCCGCTTCAGGCTCATAGTAGGCATTGGCAAGCGAATGGCCACGGCTGTGCGGGCGCGGATGGTGCAGCGGCAAAGGTCCATCGGCAGCGTCTTCGCGGAAACGCTGGATCGGAGCCGCGTTGGAGGCAAACTGAACAGACAGCCCACGAGCGTGCTGTGACAGAGGCGGCTTCGTATTGTTGCCGTTGACATCGAATGCGTCCGACGCATCTTTGCCACCGTGGGGGCTGTAGTCGCGATCGTGCTCAAACTGCTCACGGAACTGCTCTTCCAGGTGGTATTCGGCCGAATCAATGTTGTTCTGCAGCGTGAAGCTCGCGTTGTTCTGCGTGAATGGCTGGGAGACTGGAGGCTCGGGCGTCTTGGATGGGCTCTTGCTGGGGACGATCTTCTCCTCCACATCTTCCTGGATCTCTTGCAGGTTTTGGAGCCGTGGCGAAGCACGGGACGAGGTCTGAAGCTGAGGGTACTGCATCATGGGATACTGCAGCGACTGGTGGCGGTGGTGCAGCGGGGGCGACGCGAAGGTTCTATCGGGCGTGTACGGCGACATAGGCGACATGACAGACGAGAGAGCAGCCAGCGAAGGCGAACCACCGCGGGCGAGCCCGTTCTGGAGGAGAAGCGCTTGCGGCGAAAAGCCACCAGGGTTCGTCTGCAGAGACGGCATCTGGAAATGGCCAGGCGGGACTGAAATGGACTGGCGGTTATTGAATCTGTGGTTCACGCCGAAAGGAATGGGTGACGCCGCAGAGGCAATCGAGGGACTTTGAGCAGCGGACGAACCCATGATGCCACCGGCACCAGGAATGAACGAGTTGGGGAACACAAATGGCTGGATGTTGCTGGACGCGGAGCCGGTAGGGATGGGCGGCGAGAAGGGCAGAGGCGGGTAGATGGGCGCCGAATTCTGGCGGCTGATCGAGGCAGCCCCAACAGCGCTGGGGGTGATGGAGGGCGGCAACGGCGGCTCGTCGTCACCGAATGAGACGCCCAGTGCACGCAGTTTGGCTTCGTTCAGCTCCTGGACATAGTTGGCCCAAGCATTGAGGTCAGGCAGCTGGATGGGATATTTCTGTTGCGCACGTTCGTGTGCCACGTCGCCCTCATCGGGCCACGATGGCCGGCTCATAGCGCGGCGTTCATCACTCTCGTGAGCAGACTCGTCCGAGGAGGCGTAGCCGAGATCGAAGCCGTCGACGTTGTAGCCAAGCTCCTCCCACGAGCGGTACATGTTGTCAACGTCCGTCTGGGAGAGCGGCATGGGTGCCTTGCCTGGCTTTCCGCGGTTTTCGTCAATGGGCAGCAGAACCATGATGCTCTTGCCCTTCCATGGCACCTTCTTCTTGACACGGCGGGCCGGTTTTTTCGGCGAGGCTGCCACCTTTTCAACGGCAGGCTCACCGCCCAAGGGGTCAAGCGAGACATCCGGGTGGTTGCTGTGCGGCTTGCGTTGACTGCTTGGCGACGGTTTTTGTTGAGGCGTGGAAGGCAGCGCATCGACGGCTGTCTTTTTGGAGTTCGGGGTGGGTGTGGAGGGGCGCTGGGAGTGTGTGTCTGCGGGTGTCTTCTCGCCAGCGATGGCTGCGGCGTTGCTTGCGGTAGCCGCCGCGGCGGGAACAACGGATGGCTCGGGCATGCTGCCTGGAGAGGTCACCTTTTCAGGGCCACCAGATGCAGAAGTAGAGTCCATGATGGCAGTTGCTGTACTGTGCGTACTTTGATCTCGGGGTTGACGGGGGTCACGTCGACTGGAACGGTTCAAGTCGGATCCACGCAGTGTCTCCAGGCTCGATCGATATCGGGGCTGGTGATCAATGAGCTCGCGAAGGGGCTGGTGACTCAGGAGGGTCAGCTCAACGGGCGACTTGGGGGTATGTTGTCTGTTAATTATATTGGCACGAGGAGTACGCAGTGCTAGGTCGTCTTCGTTTTCTTGACCTTGGCCGTGCTTCGATTTGCGCTTTTTGTTTGCGTTTGCGGCAGTGTTGTCAACTTTGTTGTTGTTGTCATCCCCGGACACAGATCCACTCAATGAAGAGCTCTCGCTGCCTCCTGCACTGCTGCTATCACTGAGCCACAGACGAGCTTCGGAGCCGAAATCGCCAGTGGTGTGCTGGCGAATCCAGTCCTCGGTCAGGCCTCGCGCGGGTCTGCGGGCACGGTTGGCAAGGACGGTGGCGCTGACGAGGGCGGAATTGGCCTGTAGAGAAAACGAAGGCAAGGACAGGTTGTCGCTGTCGTCGTCGTCGTCTTCCTCTTCTAGGTCTTCGCTCTGGGAGAGCGCGTCGTTGGCTTGTTGATCTTGGCGCTGTTGGACGCGGTCTAGAAATACGGGGGGCGGCCGAAGAAATGGGGTGTGGAGCTCGATTTGGTGGATGGGCGAGCCTTCCGAAGCTTCACTGCTCAGGCTCGACAAGCGCAGATGCGACGTGTCAGACTCGGGATAAGGGGATCCCCAGCTTGTCGTGACGAAACGGCCGTCGTCGTTGTCGTCGTCGTCGTCGTCTTGTTCCTGTCGGACTGGAGAAGGTGTCCTTAGCAAGGCTGCCACGCGCTCGGGAAGATGCGGAGCGGGTATGGCAGGGAGCGAAGGCGATGGGCCGGCGTCAGCAGTAGACGCGGTAGACCAGGCGGGAGATGCGGGAGAAGAGGCACGTCCTAGGCGCGGAGGGGTCTGCGGTTGTCGAGGTCGAGGGGGTAGCGGAGGCCGCGAGTCACTCGATTCTACGAGTAGCTCCTGTGCTGGCGCACGGTGAAGGGATGTGGCGGATGGCGGTGAAGAAGACGTCGTAGGAGACCTGCGAGATGTGTGAGAGGATGGCATCACCGGAGAGGGACGAGAAGGTGTAGTATGAGGAGATAAGAGGTGCAAGAGGGTCTATAGCGGGTTGTAATCGTAGAGAGGAGGGCAAAGAAGAAGCGCGTGTTATTTTTCACGACATGGGTGGAGAATTGCGCGTCGCCACGCAGTGAATAGCCGTCTGTGGGCAGTGGATGAGAAGCGACAAAAGCGACGGATTGACAGAGAGGGATAAGAAAGGGTATGGATTTCTTGTGGTCTTGGAAGGGGGATGTGAACACATTGGTGGTGTCGCGGATGTAGGTGGAGGGAGTCGATACGAGAAACAAGACGCGAAGCGGAAAAAAAAAAGACTTGTGCAGAAAGCCGATGCAGGTGAAGGGGGAAAGAGGAGACGGGGGCGCCTTGGGCGTGACTTGGAGCGACTTACCGAGGCGAGAATCAGCAGCAGACGAAGGAGAGGCCTATCTGCAACCAAGACTCTTGAATGCGAGCACAGAAGAGAGAAAAGTAACGACACGAAAATCGAGGAGAGTATCGTAGAGAAAAAAATGTCGCAGATTAAAAGTCGAGTAGATTCAAAGAGGCGACCGGCGGTGGGCGGGAGAGAGGTAGAGAGAGAGTCGTCGGAAACGTTCGTTAATTAAATTAAATGTAAGAAAAAAGGGAAAAGGAACCTTGGATGAAAGAACAATAATAAAGAATACGAAGAAGCAAGGCAAGCAGTATCGTAAGATGGCTTGACGCCGGGGGTGGAAGAAGGAACAAGAGAAAACAAAATAAGCAGTCCGATGCAAACGGCGGGAGGAAAAATAAAGTGGTGACAGAGGTGAAGATGCTCGATAGCAAAGCTTGGTCGTGGTGAGCTTCAGCGAGGAGGGGGGCAAAAGGGGGAGGGAAAGAAAAGGAGACCAGCGGCAAACCACAAGGAGATTGCGTCACAAATGGTGTAAGGTCGGAGAGCAAGGGAGAGAGAAGAGAGGGGAAGGGGAAAGGATAGGAAGAGAGAAAAAAGAGAGAGGTAGAGGAGAGGAAGAGAAAAGAGAGGGAGAGAGGGGTGGAGGAGGAGATGCAACGATCGTGGGTGTCAAATGGGCAAGCAGACGGATGCAGCACGATGCATGGCAGGGGGGAAGGAGCGATCCAAGAAGTGTGCGGCGCACGGAAGGTGTCCAGGGCGCGCCTGCTAGATTCTGTCGATTGTGCGCGGGCAGGGCAGGATCGGGGCCAGTTGGCGAGCATTGACAGGAAGGAGCGCGGGCGCTACCAATCGTGACTTCCGTCGCGTCTTTCCCCATTTCCCCTTTAATGGAGCTGGCCTTATGTAAGGCAATCCGGGATGGATTAATTACGGTTCAATGCAATAGCAGAGTTATTCTGGGATGCTCTTGCGGTGATGCCAGACGTACAGAGTAGATGCAGCACTTGGACAACGATGGTGGTGAGGCCGTACTCGTGGTCGAGATGCCTCGACGCGTCATACGTCACATTACGGATGTATGACACGTCTGTACAGCGCAGCGTTGCTACGAGTCCTCGTAGATGCTAGTCATAGCTACTGGCAGGAGCTACAAGCTACTGCAAGCTGCTACAGGCTACAGGCTACTACAGGCTACTACAGGCTACTACAGGCTACTACAGGCTACTACAGGCAGCTACAGGTCACTAGAGCCAAGACGCAGCTGCTGCAGAGTGCTACAAATACAGTGCTACACCTGTATCCATGCATGTTCTCACGCCCGTAGCCATTGCTTCCCCAGAGGCCACCTCATTGTGACATTCTGAAAAGGAGAAGCGAAGCGGGAGCTACTCGTAGATGAAGCGCCTTCAACTCGTGTTTCTTTGTCCCTGATGTGGCTATTCAAAGGTACTCGTACCTTGCCGCCGCTAGAGATTGCCTTTTGCATGTCTTGCTCGTCTACGACATCTTTTACTACTTACGGAGTGCTGTGCTCACTCGACAGAGTACAGGTCGCATGTCAGCTCCTTCCTGACTCAAAAATACGCCCGCTCCCTCCCTCCTTCCTTGTCTCATTTCGCACCTGCCTGCACTCGTATCTCCGTGCTCTCTTTCTTGTCTCGTGTCGGCAGCGGGACTTCTCCATTTGCTTGCATTTGCTTGGGCATAAATCTTAATTCGACCGTAGCTCATTTTATTTTGCTGCGTTTCTCCAGTAGTGGATCGCCGTTTATTAACTGTTTTCGACACGACAGGTAGAGGTACTCGTGGCAGAATGCAGCTTCGCGCATCATGCGGGCAGACGTACAAGTACCGCTACCTCTGCACTGCGATTTTTGATTCTTTTGCTAGCGTGTTCGTTTCTCCTTTTTCAACGGCCGAGGGTCCACTTTTAGGTCTTTCACGGTACCTGTGGTCGCGCGCCACGGTAGGTTCGGTCCTGATTAGTCATTCGTGCTTGTCTACTTTGTCTTTCTCTATTTACATCTTGGAGGAACTAGCGTATCGACGTCGGGCGCGCTTACACGTGGCTCGAATAGGATCATGGACGTATGCAGGGAGTTGGGCGTTTTCATGCGTTTGTTTTTCTGTATTTTTGGATGATACTGTTGTTTTTTGTCATGTGCATTTTGATTTTGTCTTGATTTTCAAAGCTTTTGAGGATTTTTCTTGAGATACTTTAGTTTTTGATTTTGACTTTGACTTTGATTTTCTTAGCTTTGCTTTTCGTTCGTTTCATGCAGATAATACCTCGCAACACAAAGCAATCGCTCTTTGATACCCAATTCCATGACATATATTAGGAAATAGAATAAATATCACCAGAAAACTCCCGTCTCGCAAAAATAGCCTAAACTCCAAGCCAACACATCACTCATTATTCATGACCAACCCTTCATGCACCCTGCATAAAAGTATCCCAGGCCGTCGTCGCGAGCAGGCTCGGACCATTCATAAACATCTGCAGGTTGTTCTGGAACCCGTCGTCTGGCAGCACGTTGAGCCCCCCAAGGTCTGCCAACATGTTGTTGTCCGCATAGAGCGTTGCCGCCGCCGGGTTGCCCTGGCTCATGATGGACATGTTCAGCTGTGAAAACGAGTGTTGCTGCTGCTGTTGTTGCTGCTGCTGCTGGAATAAACCATGTGGTGCCATGCCGTCCATGACCGTCGCCGCCACGACGTCGTCCGCCGAAGTCATTGCCGTATTGTTGGCTGCTGCACCGAACCCAGACACGAGCATGTTCACACGGCTGTCCGGCAAGAGCGTGCGCATCTGTGCTGCCGACGCTGGCGGATTCGTCGGGGACACCATTGATGCGCCCACACGGACGGCTGGAAGTCCTGCTGTCATGCCGTGGGGTGACTGCTGCTGCTGCTGCTGCTGCTGAGTCGGCGTCAGCATGCCGCTGCTCGTGACCATGCCGGCACCGGGCGACGAGCCTGACATGGCGGATGTGGGCACGTATTGTGTGGCAGGGACTGTATTATTAGGCGACGGCAGCGGCGGCGGCAGCAGTATGCGTGACGGCGGCTGGTGCTTCAACGGCTGCTGGCCGTGGCCATTGAGAGTACCGCCGATCCCGCTGCCAAACGGACTGCTTCCCAGACCGGGACTGCTCGGCGGTACGTGCGGGCTATGGGGGTCAAACGGACGGGCCCGCGGGCGACGGTCGTCGAAAGGCGTGTTGGACGGGCCCGCGGGGGCTGAATAGGTGGGTGGCGGATGCAGGGCGGACGGAATGGGGTCTTTGCCGTCGGCCATGCCGCCTTCGTGCGCGCCCGGAGCCAGGCTCACCAGCAGGTTGCTCTGGTTGGTGTCGCGCACCATCTCGACGGACTCGATCCAGCGCTGAGCCAGCGGCCACACGCTGGTGCTCTGCTGGAGAATGTGCATGGTGCGGTCCAGCATTGTTTTCCCCTCGTCCGTGATGGCCTTGTCCGGGCACACTGTACGGTTAGAAGATGCATCCCAGCAGGGAGAGGAAACAATACATACGCGTGGGATATCTGTACAGATACGCTGCCATCAGGGAGCAAAGATAGACACAGAAGATCTAGAGGTTAGCAAGCCATCATGTGGTAGAATGGACTAGAAAAAAAACACGTACTGCAAGCTGGGCACCGGTGCTGTCGCTGTCCTCGCGCACATCGTACCAGTAATCGATCTGGTTAAAGAGCTCCCGCACATTGCGAAACATTTCGCCCGACATGTTCTCAAAGAAAGCCTGGTCCTGCGCAGAGCCGCTCTTGCTCAGCATCCGCGACAGGTAGGCCCGGCGGATGACAATGTTGCAGAGGCGCGTGACCATGGTGATGGCAATGTAGGCGAGGTCGAGACCCCCGGCCTTGTACAGGACCAGCAGGCTCTTGCTCCAGCGGTGGCTGGGCGGCAGGCTGTCTTCCCAGGCCTTGAGCTTGGCCGAGATGGCGGCGTACTCGCTCGCGGGGTCGCGCGGATGGCTGCCGCTGCCCTTGCCGTCCTTGCCGTCCTTGATGATGGCTTGACCGACGGTCCCGCGCAGCACGCGGCCCCACAGCTGGTGGCTCTGCATGAGCGTCGCAAACAGGGAGCGTGTCGGCATTGAGACGAGCGCTGGATTTGCGCGTGCCGGCGGGGTATCTTCGAGGGCGGCGCGCGCCACAGGCACGACGCCGTGGTCAAAGTCGTCCTCGTCGCACGGAAGAAGCAGCGAGATGTCGCTGGCGGCGAGCGAGACGGGCGCCGACGGCGACGCGTGCAGGTTGTCCTGGCTGTACAGCATCCACAGCGTGCGCCGTGCCGACTCGGCCTCTTGGACCTGAGTCGGAGCCGGGGCCGGGGCCGGGGCCGGGGCTGGGGCTGTGGTGGACGAAGGCCCGACCGAGGGTCTGCCGCCGGGCTGCGTAGTAGTGCCGGGGCTGCCGCCCATGTCGTAGGTGTCCTCGCGGTGCAGGCGCATCAGAATGGCCATGCGCAGCGCAATGCCCAGGTTGACAAAGCTGCGGTTGCGGTACCCGCTGCCCTGCTGGGCCAGACTTAGCAGGTAAAAGGCCTGGCATCGCGCCAGCGTCGGCTCCTGGTACAGCTCGGCCAGGGCCACAGCGGATGCGCGCTCCATGTAGAGCTCGGCCGTCGGCACGGCACCGCCGTGTGCGGCGACCAGCGAGGGCGTCATGCGTGCAGACACGCTGAGAATGCCCAGCAGCAGGAACGGACTGACCGACTGCGGCTGTTCGCGCAGCTGCTGCACAAAGGCGCGGCGCGGCAAGAAGCCGAGCTGGAAATATTGGCGCGTAAACATCTCGACGGCCTCGATGACCTGGCTGCGCGACGGCAACAGGTCCCAGGGATCGAACGACGGTGCCGCGCCGGGCGAGCTGGACGCTGCACTGAGCGACGCAAGGCTGCCACCGACGCCGCTGCCGCCAGAGTGCTGCGTGTTCTGCGGCTGCGCATACGGTCCCCCAGGCCAGACCGAGCGGCCTTCTTTGCGGGCCTTGTCGCCCTTTTTCCGCGGATGGCGGTACACGCGGTCGAGGTCGGGGGCGCCGCGCACGGGAAAGACACACTCGTCTATTGAGACGCCGGCCACGCTGCATCCTTGGCAGGGCGGTTGGGCGTTGCTGTGAATGCACTTGCTGCGCATGCGACGGCATCGGCGGCATGCGACGGGAGCACGGCGCTTGATGACGCGCTGTGCATCGGGGTTGGAGGGAGCGGAAGAGGGAGCGGCAGAGGGATCGGCGGAGGGAGCTGAAGAGGGAGTGAGCGGAGCGGCGCCGGGGGTGGTGGAAGCAGGGTTGGAGGAGGGGGCAGTGGCTATGCCGGGGGCAGCTGTTGGTGTGGTGGGTGCTGGCATGTCGGACGAGGCGGCCATGGGCGGTGGATGCGAGTGGCCGCCGCCGAGAGTGGCATCGCCGGCGGTGGTGTCCCCGATGGACGAAGCCATGGGCGCAAGGCCGTCGTTTGGAACAGTCAACCAGACGCAAAAGTCGGCGGAGTCAAGCAAGGGTGCGCGGATGGGCTATCGCTAAGCGCAAGCCCGACAGGGACTTGAACGGGGTTGGCAGGCTGTTTCGAGGTCATACGAGCGATAGACGGTCGTCAGTACGGAGTGGAGGGGGCGCGAAAGAAAAAGGCGAAAAATGTCAAAAAGTCGACGGAGGGCGAGGCCGAGGCTGAGGTAAAAGACCCGAGGCCAAGAGCCGTTCTTGGCGGGGAGCGATGCACACGGTAAGGCTGAGGGTGTCTCAGTGGCTGACAGCAGTCTGTCGACCCTGGAAGACCCTGGAACGGGTGGGTAGTGCCGATGGGATGGCGGATACAGTTTTGAGAGCTTGGTTCCGGTGGACGGCGAAAATGAGATCACGTACTCGTACGACGTAGTGAGAGGATGCTTACTGTGCACTGCGTAGAGCTGGCACATCAAAGAGGAAGGCGCGCATGTACTCCGTATGAGCAAAAAGAGCAACGAGGAAGGCACTAAATCAATACGACGTACTCCGTAGAAAAGAGGAAAATGGGGTAAAACAACTGGAAAATGGAAAGCGCGACTCCACGCAGATGACTAAAGTGGGGCGTCAATTCTTCAGCAGAAAGCTGAGCTGCATACCGTATTTTGTGGCCGATGCTGGTATCAAGCTGTGAGAATGCGTACGAGTATTGTACATTTATGATAAATAGCGATGAATACGGAGTAGATAAAAGCTGGTAAAACAGCCATGGAAGACGCAGGACGAGCAGAACTGGTTGTATCTGCAAGCTAGAAGGGCAGGAATGGCAAGGACCAAGGAGTGCTGAAAAAAAGGTCTGGAAGGAATGGAAGAAAGACAGAAAAGACAGGAGTTACATAAGCATTCAAAGGAAAGCTTGATCAGCGGAGAGAATAGCTCAAGACATCGAGGCTGGACGATACACGAGGAGAGGACGTCAAGATATGGCCATAGAAAAGAGCCGACGGACATGTTAGCGACCAATATGGGCGGGGCAGAAAGGGGAAAAGAAACGATGAGACAATGGCAGGATGGAGGATAGGAAAGTTGAAGAATGTGGTGCAGAGAGCCAGCAGGTAAGCTGTATGAGTACTGGTAGCGTCAACGGTTGCCCAAGTGGCCATAGCTGTACCGGTGTCCCCTTTTCTTTTCTTTCTGTTCTTTTTCACAATTTGAAGCTCGTGGCATCGTCACAGGCATGATTACATAAACACAACCGCACGGCATCTACGATCCTTCCTTTGAATTTCTTCTCGTCTCATTGGCCCATCAGAAACCCACGCTACTTTGCCTGCCGGACGATCCCACCACGCCCCGATAAGATAAGCAGCAGCGAATTACATAATCCTTGCCTGCCAATGGCGATGTTTGGTTCCTGGCCTAGCTTCGAGCAGGCAGACCAGGCGAGCTCTGCGGCCCCCTTCGTCACACTACGGGGCCAGACTGGAGATGCCGGCCCGGCCTAGATAGGCACTTGCACGACCGTTATCCGTCGGCCTCCTCCTCCCCCGTTATCTCTTCATCCACCGCGCTGCCTTCGTTGCCCTCTTCGTGGTGTGTGGCCTCCCGAGAGCACTGAATGGTCACGAATCAAGGCTGAACCAGGGTGGCCTGGAGAAAGGATTCGCAGAAGGAGCAGCAAGATACGGACGGTGGAGACTGCCCTGCCGAGACGACTGGTATCCGGCACTTACACGGCCTCCCCCGCCTGCTATATCAATGCTCTTCTTATGAGCTCTCTCGGTCTTTTTTTTTTTTTTTTTTTTTTACCGTCCTGTCACTACGAGTACTCTCACTCCTGATCTCTCTCACTCCTGGTCTCTGACCTTCTCTCACCTCTCACTCACTCATCATTGGGCTTGTCTCACCTCTTCGCTCACCTCTTCCGTGCCTCTTCCCCCCCCCCCACCATGTCGTCATTACCCCCCCTCATCGCGTCGTCGCCTTTGCTCGCCGTCGCCGCCGCCTCGCTCGTCCTCGGCCTGCTCTACCACCTCGTCGTCTCGCGCTCCAGTCGCTCGCCGTATGCCAAGCTGCCGCTGCCGCCTGGCCCGCCCGGCCGCTTCCTCGTGGGCAACCTCGGGCAGGTCAGCGCCGAGCACCCCGAGGAGGACTATATGCGCTGGGGCAAGGAGTACAACTCGGATGTCATCCACGTGCAGGTGCTGGGCCAGCACATGGTGGCGCTCAACAGCGTGGCGGCGGCCAGCGAGCTGCTGGACCGGCGCGGCGCCAACTACTGCGACCGGCCGCGTTTTGCGCTGTTCGAGGTGATGGGCTGGGGCCTGACGCTGACGTTCTTGCGCTGGGGCCAGCAGTTCAAGCTGCACCGCAGCCTGATCCAGAAGACGTTTACGCCGTCCAACGTCAAAGTGTTCCGGCCGATCCAGGTGCACGAGGCGCGCAAGGCGGTGCGGGCGCTGCTCCAGGACCCGGCGGCATGGGAGGAGGCGACGCTGCTGATGACGACGAGCATCATCTTCCGCATTGCGTTTGGGCAGGAGATCCGCGACGTGTCCAGTCCGTACTGCGCCATGGCGGCGGCGGCCAACGAGGCCACGACCAACGGCGGCGTGGCCGGCACGTCGCTGATCGACCTGTTCCCGCCGGCGCGGTTCCTGCCCGACTGGCTCAACCCCAGCGCGGCGCTGCGGCACGCGCGCCACTCGCGCGCGGCCATCCGCACGATCCACGACGTGCCGTGGGCGGCGTCGCTCAAGGACATTGAGGCGGGCTCGGCGCCGCCGTCGTTTATGCGCACGCACTACGAGCGGCTGCAGGAGGCCATCCGCAAGAACGAGCCCCTGGAGCTGACGGAGCGCGACATCAAGGGCGCCACGGGCGCCGTGTTCATTGCCGGCGGCAACTCGACGTGGAGCACCGTGCTGTCCAACCTCATGTTCCTGGCCAAGAACCCGGCGGCGCAGGCTCAAGTGCTGGCGGAGCTGGACGCCGTCCTGGGCGTGACCGTGACGGCGACCGACACGGCGGCCGACCCAGCGACGCCACCACGGCTGCCGACGTTTGACGACCGGCCGAATCTGCCCCGCCTGGACCGGTTCCTGCAGGAGGTGCAGCGGTCGCTGCCGCTCAACCCGCTGGTGGTGCCGCACAAGAGCCTGAAGGAGGACGAGTACCGCGGCATGCGCATCCCGGCCGGCACGCTGATGCTGGCCAACACGCGCGCCATGGCGGCCGACGAGCGCGTGTACCGGGACGCGCACGTGTTCGACCCGGACCGGTACATGAGCGTGGCGGACGGCGGCCGCGGCGAGCCGTACCCCAACGGCAACTTTGGCTTTGGCCGCCGCAAGTGCCCGGGCAACCACCTGGCCATGGCCACGGTGTACATGTTCCTGGCGACGCTGCTGGCGGTGTACGAGGTCGAGATGGTGCGTGGCGCGGACGGCAAGCCTATTGAGCCGCAGCCGGCGGTGACGATTGGCCTGGGCGGCCACCCGGCGCCGTTCCAGTGCCAGCTGCGCATGCGCAACCCGGCCATGGCGAAGCTGTTGGAGGCGGAGTTGGGGGCATAGACTGTACAAAAGATGATTTACGACTATTGGATGGGATTGGAATACGTTTAAATAGTAAATAAATTTAAATTGATAGATTAAACAAACCAGAAGAAAAAAGAGAGGTGAATGTTGGATGATTATGGTATTGGTCCTGCCCGCAGCCCATTCGTATCGTCGTTAAATAGTCTGTCTGTTCCTTAATCCTTCTTTTCCTCTGCCGTGCCCTCCTTGCTCTCCTTCGCCCCTCCAAACAGCTCCTCCTTTTTCGCCAGCACCTTGGCCATCCACGCCTCCAGCTCCTTCTCGGCCTCCGCGTCCGTCATGCCCGCCGCCCCCGCCGCCCCCGCTGCTGGCCGCGTGTACCGCCGCGCATACGCCCGCAGGTCGTCCAGCGAGCTAATGTCCAAGCCCCACGACACGCCGCCCGTCAGCATCATGAAGAAGCTGACGACGTTGAGCGTGGCCAGGTTGAGCGCCTCGGCCGCCAGCAGCGCGCCCTGCGGCTGCTCCTTGGTCGATGCTGCGGCGGCCTGCTCGACGACGTCGGCGGCCACGCCCTCGTGCTTCACAGCCGTCGCGTGGATCGTGTGGCTGCCGCTGGGCGAGTAGAACTTGAGCTGCGCGGCGGCCTGCTTGCGGGCGACGCTGCGGCGCGTGACGGTGGCCGTCAGCGCGAAGAAGGTGGCGCCGGCCACGAAGAGGCCGAGCTGCTTGAGCGCGCGGGGGGACGTGATGCTTGTGTCGCCGGGTGTGCGGGGGGGGGACGTTGCCGGCACTGTCGTTGTCGTAGACGGAGCCGGCGACGGCGACGGCGACGGAGCTGCCGGAGCTGCCGCGGGTGATGGCGATGCCGCGTCCGGTCGCGGTTTGAACAATGAGAATAGCATTTCAAGTGAAAAACGATGACGCTGACTAGAAAATATCGCCAACTGTCGATCCAACAATCCAACAATCCAAGAAGTGTGGATGTTCTGCCGGCCGCTGGATGAAGTCTTTGCAAGGTACACGGCAGAGCGGGGCCAGTGCGGGTAGCTGCATACGGCAGCATTTTGTGGGGCCCCACTGCAGGTGCATCTCACGATCCAGGCGGAAATGGCGCATATGCAGCTTCACTCCTGTTGACGACACGCTACGAGTCTGTTTCGTGCTTCACATTGATATATATATGTCTCATTGTTAAGAGGAGAATAATAAGAATATAAAAAAGAATAAGAAGAGTTTACAAGGGCGCTCCGCGCAGCCCATTCGTCCATCTACGCCGACAAAAATCCATCATACAAGTCCTACCCGCTAAACACCTCGTGCTGGAGCTCGACGCCAAAGTCCTTGGCCACATCCTTCATGCGCGCCTCGATCTCGTCCTCCAGGCCGGCCTGCGCGCCGAACCACTGCCGCACGCGGTAAAAGTAAAACACAAGGTCCGACACGGCCAGCACGGCGCTGAAGATGACGTGCCGCCACGCGCTGACGACGCGCTCGCGCCACGGCAGCGCGCGGTCCTCGTACAGGCTGGCGCTGGCCCAGCGGCCCATGCGCTTGACGCGGTTGACGGGGCTGCCCATGCGCTGGTTGTTGGCCTGCACAATGCGCATGGTGCGCCCCAGGAAGATGAATTCTTTGGGCCAGCGCTCCTCGTCGGCCAGCACGTCGCGCATGCCCTGCTTCATGCGCGCCTGCATGGCGTAGTGGCGCTCGGCGGGCGTCATGCCGTTGTGCGTGTCGAGGTCGTCCAGCACGCCCTTGCGCAGCGCGTCGTCGCCGCCCTCGTACGGCCGCAGCAGCATGGACGACGCAAACAGCTCGGGCGCCTGGATGCCCCACTCCTTGCACATGGCGGCCACCTGCGCGTGGTCCAGCGTCAGCATGCTCTTCCAGAACACGCTGTACTCGTGGCGGAACTTGGGCGTCAGGTACACGTAGAGCCCGTGGTCGATGAGCACGAGCTCGGCCGCGCCGTTGGCCGATGACGGCTTGCGCCGCACAAACATGTTGCCCGGGTGCGGGTCGCAGTGCACGACGCCAAACTTGAACATTTGCGCCGCAAACAGGTCCACCATGGTGGTCATGACGTCGGTGGTGCTGAGGCCGAGCCCGCCCTTGCCGCGCGGGCCGCGCCACGCGTCGCGCTCCGGCTTGAGCAGCAGGCTGTCACGTGGGTCTTTTTGGGCCGCAGAGAAAAAGGGGAACCGGCGATGGGCTGCCGCCGCCGCCGCTGCCGCCGTCCGCACAGCCGCCCGCAGCGCGTCCATGTCCGGGCTCGGCAGCTGCGCGCCGTGCACGCCGGGCGAGCCCGCGCCGTAGCCGCCGCGCCACGGCTTCTGGATGGCGTCCTGGTCCCACAGGCGCACGCCCTCGATCCACTCGGTCGTCAGCACGCGCTTGGACGACAGCTCCGGGTACACGACGGGCACGTACACGCGGTCGCGCAGCGCCGGCTCGGCGGCCACGAGCGCGCGCATGGTCTCGGAGTTTTGGGCTTCGTTCTCAAAGTCCGTCTCCAGCAGCAGCCGCTCCGCCACAAACGGCACCATGCCGTACAGCGGCAGGTCGAACCAGTACGAGTACACGCGCGCCACCACCTTGAAGGCCCAGAGGTCCCAGCCGATCTGCTTGGCGATCTCGGGCTTCTGGATCTTGACGGCCACCTCGCGCCCGTCCGCCAGCCGCGCCCAGTGCACCTGCGCCACAGACGCGCTGGCGCGCGCGCGCCGCTCCATGACGCCCTTGTTGGGGAGACCCGTAAAGCTGACGCCAAATACGTCCTCGACCGAGCGCCCGCCAAAGTCGGCGCGGATCACGCCCTCGACGGCCGCCCACGGGTCCTGCGGCGCGTCGTCAAACATGCGCGCAAACATGCGCGCAAACTCGGGCGGCAGCACCGCGCTCTGCATGGCAATGGCCTGGCCGATCTTGAGGTACAGCCCGCCGTTGTGCCGCAGCAGCTCCGACAGCCGCGCGGCGTTGCGCCGGTGCACGTCGCCCACGTCGCCCGCCACGCCAATGATCGGCAGCGGCGTCGCCCGGAAGTTGACCTTGTAGTCCAGCGCCACCACCAGGCCCGTGCCAAACGTCCGCAGCGACCGGCCCATGCCCGACGCAAACAGTACGTCGTCCACCACGTAGAACGCGCCGCCCGCGGCTCCGATAAGCAGCAGCCGGCGTGTCCATCGCCGCGCCCGCGCGTAGTCGCCGGCCTTGCGGGGCCTGCCGAGCTCGGCCGGCGATGGCGGCCGCAGCGGCTGGAACTGGCCGCCGGACTGCATGTGCCTGCGGTGCAGAGGGGGTGTTGCCGTGTGACGGACGGTAGCGGTGTGTGTCAGCGAGCTCAGCGAGCTCAGCAGGTGCCGCGCAGGGCGTCGCAGCATCGCGGCCGGGGTCGCTGGCATGGTGGAGGCCGGGACGGCGACGGTGACGGCACGATACATAGAAGCGGTGGCAGGAGGGAGAAGGAAGATCGGCCGTTGGATCCCACTCTCTTTCAGACCATGCTGTCGTTGTCGTAGATAGAAGTTGTAGATGCAAAGATGTAAAAAGCTGTCTTACTGCGTCGGCGTTGTCGATGTCCCGGCGGACAGTAGTTTGCGCTGCTTACGCATGGGCGGGTCTGCGGGGCTGACAAACTGTGACGTCAACGGCTGTAGTGTAGGACGTTTATATCAAGTGCTTTCGTGAATTATGATATTGAAAGCGATCTGATCCTAGGTGTTTTTGTTTCTCGTTTTATTTTCCTTTATTAAATTATGAGTTTGCCTTGGTTTTCGTTTGCGTTAGTTTGCGGTTGCGGTTGCTTTTGTTTTTATTTTGTTTTGATTTTGATTTTGCTTTGCTTTGATTTTGACATCATTTTGATATGATTTTGATTTGATTTTGGTTTGCTTTTGATATGATTCTGATATGATTTTTATATTATTTTGATATGATTTTGATCTTCCTTTGATTTGATTTTGGATTGCTTTAGGTTTTCTTTTGCTTTAGCTTTGCTTTTGCTTCGATATTTCTTGACTTTGGTCTATCTACAGAACTGCATAACTCACGACTTATCTTCAAATCAACTCAGATAGGACAAACACATCAGCACTACATCTCACCGGTGCAGACGGCCAAGACACGATGCAACACTGCCCAACTGGGCATCCCAGCGGTCGCTAGTGTGGCCGAGCACGTATAAAGTCATCCGTATGGCACCTTGACCATCCTCCCCTCTACATCCCGCGCCGTCCATCGTCTCCCCGTACTCTTGTGCCCTCGTGCTCTCTTACCCCCAGACACTCACCATGGCCAAGCCTACGATCCTCCACCTCGGCGATGATATCCAGTTCAACACCAAGCTCTACGCCTCCCTACAAGCCAGCTTCACCATCGTCCGCCCGACCCTCGCCGAGCGCCAGCGCGACGCCTTCCTCGACGCGCTGCGCTCCCGCAAGTGGGGGGACTTTGCCGGCGTCATGAAGCCCTACTGGTCCTCGGGCGGCGAGATGGGCCGCTGGGACCGCGAGCTGGTGCCCCTGCTGCCGGCGTCCATGCGCGTGTATGCCGCCGCCGGCGCCGGCTTCGACTGGGCCGACGTCGACCTGTTTGCCGCGCGCGGCATCCTCTACTGCAACGGCGCCGCCGCGTCCTCCGAGGCCGTCGCCGACATGGCCCTCTACCACATCCTGTCCGTCTTCCGCAACCTGCAGTGGACCAACATGGCCGCGCGCTCGCTCGTGCCCGCCGACTTTCTCGATGCCCACCACAACAGCCCCCGGACCGCGCGCAACCCGCGGGGCCACACGCTGGGCATCGTCGGCTTCGGCAACATTGGCTCGTGCATCGCCGCCAAGGCCCACGCCGCCCTGGGCATGCGCATTATTTACTATGACCCTTCTCCCAAGGCGGCGGCCAAGGCGGCGGCCCTCTTAGAGGCCCCTGTCGGCACCGTTGGTGCTGTCCCCGCCATCCGCAAAGACACCCTCGAAGCACTGCTTGCCCAGGCCGACTGCGTTGTGCTCGCCGCCCCCGGCTCCAGCGGCCGCATCCTCGACGCCGCGCGCATTGCCCTCATGCCCCGGGGCAGCCGCATCGTCAACATTGCGCGCGGCGTCCTCGTCGACACCGACGCCGTGGCCGACGCGCTCGCGTCCGGCCACATCCAGGCCGTCGGCCTCGACGTGCACGAGGACGAGCCCAACGTCAACCCGCGCCTGGCCGCCGACCGCCGCGCCACGCTGACCTGCCACTCGGCCGGCGGCGCGCTGGAGACGACCATTGGCTTTGAGCGGCTGGCCATGGAGAATGTGCGCAACGTCCTGACCGGGCAGCCGGCGCTGACGCCGGTGAATGAGCATTTGATGAGCAAGGGCAGCCTGTAGCTTGGCTTTGGTTTTTGTTTTCATTGAGGACGAAATGCGAGATAAATCGAAGTTTTCAAAATGGACAAAATCAGACAAAATCACAAATCAGACAAATCAGACATAATCACGTGAAGAACTGCACGAACCAGATACCGCATACGTCCCGGCGTTGCACAGTACCACTTCCTTGGCACGTCTCTGTCGTCATCACTGCTGTCTTTCCTTTCCCTACTTGCGTGCCGACTGCTGTAGCTCCGCGCTAGAGACGCTTCCTCCCGGCTTCCATACCTCTTTCCTGTTGCGGATATGTACAGGCCGGTGTAATTGCCAGCACTGCATGGCGAGTCGAACTGCGGAAGGCACGTTAGACACAGTGGGTATTGTTTTTGATTTTATTTTACATTGTACCCATAATACTCATAATACTCGTAATTCTCGCACTCGTAGTTCATTCCGGTCAACGGACACCAAACTGCCCAAGTCGCGCCTTCCCACCAGTCTCCCTCTCAGCCGTTTTGCGCAGTTGCGCAATTTGTACTGGACTGCGTTGCCGCTCGCACCTTCCTCCCCCCCCATTCGCCCGTCCCGCCTTCCTGCATCCCCTCTCGTTTCCCTTTTTTCTCTTTCCTCTTGTGCAGCCCTCTGCCGCTCCTTCTGTCCTGCTTGCCTGCTTCCTTCCCACCCATGACAACCCCTCCCCCACCTGCCCGCATCTGGCTCTCGCGCACACACGCACATGCCTGGCCTGTGCCATAGGACCCATCAGTAAAAACTGGACAACGGCAAACAGCCAGTCGTTCCTTCCTGCCCCCTGTCATAGACCCCCCCCTGCGGCTTGTTTTTTTTTTTTTTTTCTGTACTCGTAATTTCCCTCGCAGCAGCCCTCTTTTCCCCATTTGTGCTCTCTCTTGCCCAACCTGCCCGCCCTTCTTTCTCTCTCCGTCCGACATCCCATCACCACCGCCCAAATTCCGCATTTCTGCTTCTTCTAATATATACATACACCAGCCAGCCATCCAGCCAGCATACGCTGTCACACCTGGTTCAACATTCAAATATCCATACCCACACCCATACCCATCCGCCCTGGTCTACATTTCCCCCTCCTTTCGCCCCCGCTGCTCGACGCGCGACGTCATCGCGGGCGCCCTCCTTATCGCTACACCATGG
Source organism: Ophiostoma ips (assembly GCA_019925475.1). Lineage (NCBI taxonomy): Eukaryota > Fungi > Ascomycota > Sordariomycetes > Ophiostomatales > Ophiostomataceae > Ophiostoma > Ophiostoma ips. Next base: position 74,734 of record JADHKN010000016.1, read on the forward strand.
ACCAGCGCTTTCGCTATGGCGCGCCGCCCGGCCGCCGCTCGCCGCCGCTGCACAACCCCGCCCGCAGCTCTGTCCCTGTCAATATCAACAGCACCTATACCTCGGCCTACGGCAGTGACCTGAGGGACCCGCGGGACCCGCGAGACCCTCGTGATCCTCGTGACCCGCGGGACCCGCGAGACCCTCGTGATCCTCGTGACCCTCGGGACCTCCGCGACCCGCACCCGCCCGCCGGCCTCGCCGGCCCGCGCTACGAAGACCCTATCACGCCGCGCACCCAGAACGGCGCAGACTACCGCGCGGCGCCCGCCGTCCCCACGCCGCCCCAGCTCTTCAAATCGCAGCCGCCCTCGTCCACGACGTCCGCGCCGCTGTCCAGCCAGTCGGCCCAGCCACCACACCTCACCCGCCCCGCTGCGCATCCTCCCCACCACTCGTCCGCCATGGCACCGCCGCCGCCGCCGCCACCACCGCCGTCCTCATCAAGCCGGGCTACGTATGCCCCTACCACGGCAAGTGAGCAGCAGCTGGGCCGCAGCACCAGCCTGCGCGAGCCTCTGCGTGCGCCGCGCCAGGCCTTCAACGAGCACCATGGCCCGAAACACCCCGTTGTCATCACCACCACCGCCACGGCCGGCGCCCCGTCCGGCACATCTGCCTCGTCGGCTACAGCCCGTCTCCCGCCCTCTCCCACCCATGCCGACTTCCGCCCGCCCAATGTCGACACGGCCCGCGGGCCGCCCAGCCGTGACGACTACTTTTACGCCATGCCGGCGTCGTCGGCGGGTGGGCGCTCGCACGGCTCCCGGTACTCGTACTCGGGCGGGTCCGGCAGCGCCACCATCGACACCGACGAGATGAGCCGGTTGCGGGAGCGCCACGGTGGTGTCCATGCGCCCGGCCACGGCGACCCGTTCCCGCGCGCGCGGCCGCACCCGACCTATGTCAATGCCCCGCGTGGCCCGAGTGGCTCCATCTCTAGTGGTGTGGGGTCCGCCGCCCTAGGCCCGGCCCTAGTCAACGGCTCCGCGGCTGGTACCGGATCCAACGCCACCGGCTACGGCGACCAAGGCTACGAATACACCAAGCCCAGCGACCTCGCGCGCTACGATCTCTCACACGACCAAGGCGGTGCCCGGCGCGGCCGCCGCGACACAGTGGACCACGACCGCAACTACTTCCGTCCCACCGTGAGCCTGACGACCGATCTCAGCCAGCCCTACCCGTACGAAGCGGGTGCTCGGCGAGGAGGCGCCCCCATTGTCAACAACGGCCCGCCGCCCACGACGTGGGGTCTGGACAAACTCAGCCGCGGCGGCCCCTCGCCGGCCAACTCGGGTGGTCTTCCGGCACCATCGTCGTCGTCGGCTGGTGGCTCGATGAGCAACCGCAGCGCGTCGCGGCCGAGACCGGCCTCCATGTACACGGCCACCGTTGACCACTATCGTGGGCGTGAGGACGATCTGCTGCGTGATCGTCGCGGTCCGGAGCGGGACCGCGACTATCGCGACCGGGATTATCGCGACCGCGACTACGAGCGCGACGTCGACCCCCGCAATCGGGAGGTGGCCAAGGAGCTTGCGCGCGACCGCGAGCGCGACATGGAGTGGGAGCGCGAGCGTGCGCGCACACGGGAGTTTTATGCGGACGGCAGCTCGGCGCACCGCAGCTATGGCCTCTTGGTCAACAGCCGCGACCACCAGCTGCGCCAGTCCAACCACTCGTCGCAGGACACGTTTGCCGACGACGCGGAGTACTACCGTGACGGCCGGCGCGACGACTCGCGGCGGCGTGAGCGCGACTACGATCGCCGCGAGCCCCGGATCCCCTTGGTGGTCAACCTCCTGCGGTCTGGTGAAGACGACGACGACGACGATCTGGACTATGTGCGTGGCCGTGCCGCGCCTCCCGAGCGGCTGGGCATCGAGCCGGCGCGACGAAAGGCGGCAGACGACGACCTGTACGTGCACCACCCGCAAGAAAGCTGGGACACGGAGCGGGAGAAGCGTGACCGCGAACGGGAGCGCGAGCGCGAGCGCGAACGCGAACGAGAGCGGGAAATTGCGCGCGAGCTGGAGAAGGAGCACGAGAGAGAGCGTGAGAGGGAGCGCGAGCGCGAGCGCGCCAGAGAAAAGGCACGTGAGCGGGACCGAGAGCAGGACCGCGAGCCGGACGATTCGCGCGACCGTGGCCGGGACCGCGACCGGGAGCGTGAGCGCGAGGATGAGCGCGAGCGGGAGAGGGAACGGGAGAGGGAGCGTGATCGTGACCGTGATCGTGACCGTGACCGGGATCGTGAACGGGATCGTGAACGAGACCGTGAACGGGACCGTGGTCGGGACCGGGACCGAGAACGCGACCGTGACCGTGACCGGGACAATGACCGCGACCGCGACCACGAGCGGGACTCGCGCACAGCCAAAGTGGGCGCTGTCGCAGCAGCCGCGTTGGCTGCCGTCGCGGGGGTGCTCAAATCCAGCAGCGACAAGTCGTCCAACAAAAGCCGCAAGCCCACGTTTGAGAGCGCCGCCATGGACAAGGGCGAGCCGCCGTCGCGGTCGGACCGTCTGCACAGCCCCGACTGGGACCCGAAGAGGGTTCGGCGCCACGGTGGTGGTGATGATGACGGCCATGAGTCGGACGGCAGCACCAGCTCGCGGGGCTCGGTGATTGCCGCGGCATCGCGGCACAAGTCGTCGGCCAGCAAGTCCAACGGCCGCACACCGACGACGTCAGAAGACGAAGAGTCGGAGTTTGAGGCCGGCAGCAACAACAACAGCAAGGAGTCGGGCACGCGCAGACGGCGCAAGCACGCGCCGCCGTTTGTGCCACACAGCAAGGAGGACATTGAGGCGCTCAAGGAGGAGCTGCGCGCGCTTGACGACAAGGAAAGCAAGGGCGACAAGGAGGCCAAGGCCGCATCGTCGTCGTCGTCGGCGGCGGCGAAGCGCGACGGCGGCCAGGGCTCGGGCAATGCGTCGCCTGTGGAGGATGGCAAGGATCTTGCTGTACGGAGCAAGTCGACAAAGTCGGACGGCGCTTCAAAGGACAAGGACAAAGAGAAGGGCAAGGATAAGGAGAAGGAGAAGGACGAAGGGTCGCCGCGCATCATGACGCCGTCGTCCACGTCGTCGTCAGACGCCATCGCGCCGACAACAGGGTCGACGGAGCGGTCGTCCAAGGGCGGCCGTGGCCGGGACAAAGACCGCGACGACGGACCAGACAAGCAGTCGGACAACACGGGTTCTGGGTCGGACAAGGAAAAGGACAAGGACAAGGACAAGGGCGGACGGTCGGGGCGGCGCGGGCGCGATAGCAGCCAGGCGCCGTCCAAGGCGGTGGTGCGGCTGGTGTCGCCGCCGCGCAACAAGGAGGAGAAGAAGCCGCTCAAGGGCATCCTGAAGGCGCCCAAGAGCAAGTTCCCGGAGGAGGCGAACCCGGTGCGCGAGGGCGTGGCGCCGCACAAGGACGATAAGACGAAGCAGGGCGTGCCGGCGGGGGCGCGGTGGACGCGGATCAGCCGCAAGCTGGTGAACCCGGAGGCGCTGACGATTGGCAAGGAGCGGTTCGAGGCGCGCGACGAGTTTGTGATTGTGCTGCGGGTGCTGAGCCACGAGGAGATTGAGGCGTACACGATTGCGACGGCGCAGCTGCGGGAGAAGCGGCGGAAGGAGTACGAGCTGAGCCGGGAGCAGAAGGGCGGCGGCGGCGGCGGCGGCGGCGGCAATAATGACGACCATGACCATGACTACGACGACGACTACGACGACGACCGGCGGTACCGCAACGGCCGGATGCGCGACAAGCTGGACAATGAGGACTACAACCGGCACGTGTACTATGGCGACAGCATCATGCCGCCGGCGCCGGACCGCCGGAGCCACCACCGGCACGTGTCGGAGAGCTATGCGGACGAGCTGGCGGACGCGAAGCAGCCGGCGATTGAGTACTACAACAGCCGGGGGTCGAACCGGCAGTACCACCGAAACTAGGGTGTGACGAGTCGTGACGAGTCGTGACGAGTTATGAATGACGACAAAAGTGTGTTTTTGGATAATATAATGTCGAGATATTGGCAACAGCATGCATAGCATTTTTGGTTATTTTGATTTTTGATTTTTGATTTATTTGAATTTGATCTTTTTTTTTATTTTCAATCGTTTATTTGATTATGAATCCAACTCGCGCTACACTGCTGCTGCCGGTCAACGTCGGCCTCGCTTCAACCTGCCCCGTTGTCGATGCTGCTCCGAAGGCTGCTGGCCAAGGCTGTCTGTCCTACCGCTGCTGTCTCTCGTTAACCGGAAAGCCTTTTTGCTCCGCCCGATACAAGCATCGGGTCCGAACTGTCTGTCTCTTTCTGCTCCGTATCTCTTTCTCACATGACGCAGGAACAAGTTGTCTCTGAGCTCCCTAGAAAAAAAAAGGTCGCGTCATGCAAGATCTCGCTCCGGTCTGGTGGTGCAGCTGCTGTGCCTCCGGGGCGGACGACGACGACGACAGACAGCGGACAACGGACAACAGACCAAAACGAGAAAACGAGAAAAGAAAAAAAGAGAAAAAAAAGTATTGGTCTCACCTTGCGATACGCCCCTTGGATTTGACCCAATGCCACGGCAGTACGCCCGATGACCGGGGAAAAGCCCACCTGGCTGACCAACAACGGCCGTAAGGACAAAGTCTTCCCACGATCTGAGGACAGTGACTGCCCCTTCCCACCGCGACGGCCATCGGTCCGCCTCCGACCTCGTTCAGACCTCGTTCAGGACTCTCGCTCACCGTCACACCGCGATTGTGCAATGTGACAGGCCTCTCATCTGAGACAGCAGGCGTGTCCCCCCCCCCCCCCCCTACGGAGTAGCAGCTGCTGTGCTGGCACGGTCAGACCAGGCACGGCATCTGCACCGAGGAGCGGTGTGCATGCAGGCGACGCGGGAGGCATCATGGCATCTGGATTGATTTCTATGATTTCTCTGTCTTTACTGTCTTTACGTCTCTGCCGTGTTTGCTGTCCTGCTGTCGGCTTGCTCGAGCATGTCTACATTTTCTTTTGATTTTAGATCTCGCTCTTCTTTCTCTGCTGCTCTATTCTTGCTCTTCGTCTCCCTATCCCCCCTCTCATCCTCTCCTACCCATACTTCATAATCACTCCCCCCGTGACCGATGCCGCCACTGCAATTCATCACATCCAACAGCCCCTGGCAATTTCACTCTCCGTCTACCCCGGCACAACACGCTCATGTCGGGTCGATGTCGTCTGATATTGTCCCATGTCCGTCTTTGTACGGAGTAGCTGCACGGGTGTTGTCTAGCCTCGTCGGGGGTTTTCTTTTCTTTCTTTTTTTCCTTTTTCTTTCTCTTTTTCTTTCTTTTTTTCTTTCTTTTTTTCTTTCTTTTTTTCTTTCTTTTTTTCTTTTTTTCTTCTTCTTTTTCCTTCTTCCTCTCTATTGTTCTACTTTTTTCCTTCTCTCCTCCCGCTCATCTTATCCCCCGGCTTGACACAAACACAGCTGCTTCTTCAAGTACTGATCGCCAGTCACACCCTCTCATTTCTTCTGTCCTCTCTTAACTCCTTTCCTAACTCCTTTCCTACTCCGTACTCCGTAACTCCTCTCCCAACTCTCCTATCTCGTCTTGTTCTCGTCTCTCGTGTACTCACTCGTACACCCACCTTCCAATCCTTCCAGACCGTTTCCTCAAACCCTTCCCACCCCTCCACCCCTTGCTTGCCTCGTCATGCGGACTACGGAGTCGTATTCATGCGTTCCACCAACAACCCTCTTTGTCATAACCTCCCGTCGTGTCGTGTCCAACCGTTTTCCCTTGCTCCCTCCGTCCCTCCTTGTCCCTCCCGACAGCTGAAGTGCAGTGCAGTGCCATGCAGCACAGCTCAGGGGCCCATGCATAACGTCGTCCCCCTGTGTCGTCAACTCCTTCCCAACATGATCGACTCTTGTCAGACATTATGCGGTCAGTTTTTTTGTTTTTTTTTTTTCTTCAATTCTCCTTCTTGCTTCTCCTTGCTTCTCCTTGCTTCTCCTTGCTTGCTTTCAGACAAAAATAGCACAACCCGCTGCCGTGTCATGATGACCTTGAAAGCTACGACTACTTTGTACTCGTACACGTACTTCGTATAAGCCCTCTTTCTAGGTCCTTTTCATATTCCTCTCCTGCCCTGTCCTGCCCTGTCCTGCCCTGTTCTTCATGTCGTGTTCAGTGCCAAGGCCCGCGTTTCGGGTTTCCGACCTCGTTCGCCGTCGAGTCTCGACCGTTCTCCCCCCTGCAACAAATAGTCCCTTGTACGAAGTACTCGTATGAGTGTGAGTACTCGTAGGCCATGATGACCCGGCAGGGCGTTTCCGTCCGGCGGCGCTACTGCACGTTGCCAGGGGTTTCTTTTCTCTCTCGTTTACTCCGTAGTTTTCTCCTTCTTCCTGTCTTCAGTGCGCGCCGATCCTTAGACAATGCGGCAATACCTGCGAAATAGCCAGGGTCAGGCGACGGGGTCGACGTCGGGTCCAGTGGCGCCCAACATGAAACCCCCGTAAATTGATATGAGGGGGGATGATGCTGCTTGCTACGAGTACAAATGCTAGCCTGCATAGGAAACAAAACATTCATTCGTAGGAACAACCAGAAACAAAAACACAAGCAATGGCCAAGTCGCCCAAGATTGTCGACAGCCTTGACATGAGACCGCACCAGACTACGAGTACAAACTACCAGACCAACCGCGACGATCAGCAACCCAAAGATGATGTGTCAGTATCACAGCCCGATAAACCCCGGCGAGTCCGACGCGTTCCTACGCTGCTGGGCCACTTACGAGTACTCCGTATTCCGTATTTGCATCCCCGGCAAAGCGGGCTGGTACGAGTCTGTAAAAAAGAAAGAAAAGGAAAGAATAAAAAAGGAAAAAAGTCACGCCGTTTTCTCTGTGGCTGTGGTCGACAGAAATCAGCCAACACGGCCTGCAGCCCTGTTTGTGCATGTTTTTTTTTTCTACGAGTATTACCACGGCCTTCACTCAACACGACTCCGTACGTCGTCGGATTTCATGTAGGACAATCTGCTTGTACTCGTACGCTATGTGTCCCATCTAAACACTGTCGATATCTCACTCCAATTACGAGACGAGTACGAGTCACTCTCGCACAGAGTCACAGAGTACGTACTCGTACATACATGTTTCGTCCTCGGCGTACCACTGCCATGGCTCTCCCTCTCTCACTCTCTCTTTCTTGCTATCCTTGTCTCACCCCCCCGGAACTGCTGACTCCTCCTCCTCCTATCCGCTCGTCTCGACTTCGGGCCTGCTCACAGCTCGTGGCCGTGTCCCTATGTATCCTAAATTGCCATGCGTGGTACAGTCCCGTACGGAAGATTAAGGTGGCGTTTTTGTCCTCGGTCGTGCAAGAGCAAGTACGAGTACTCGTACTCTACTCGTAGGATGTGAGAGAAAAGTGCAAATCGCCCTGCTCTGCCACACCATCTGATCTCTATATTTGGAGCCACTCGGGTCACACACGAGGGGTCTGTTGGATGCTAAGACGTGCTTGATATAGATTCATTCCTACGGGAGTACGGAATACTCGTACACGGCCGGCCTGGACGGCAATTCTGGTTGGCTCGAGTACGAAAAGGCATGTGCATCCGTACGCAGCCAATATTGTCCTTTATTATGGGTTTATTCTTTTTAATTTCTTTTTTATTAGAGAAAAAAATCTGCCTGCATCGTCCTTCTTCACAGCTGCATTCCTGCTTTACGTACGAATCGCGATTCAAAAAAATCACGCATAAGGAATCCTACATTGCAATTATCATAGACACTCGGGCAAAAAAAAAAGAAAAAAGAAAAGACAAAAAGAAGAAAGCCTACCAGTAGACGCCCAGCATCCATCTCCAATGTCACCAACCTCCTCAGACGTGCACGCTTCTTTTTATTTATATCTAAGCCCTCACATTATGAGCCAATCATAACCAATCAATGCAAAAAAAAAAAAAAAAAAAAAAAAAAAAAAAAAAAAACCCGCGGCGGGGGGGGGGGGGGGGCCGGGTACCCACGCCGCCCGCGGAAAGCACAAACGGGGTTTGTTGGGTTGGGT
>JADHKN010000016.1:87312-203355 GCA_019925475.1 Ophiostoma ips
TAGGGTGGGTGTGCAAAAAAATACACCCCGCGGCCCCGCGCGCTCCCGGGCCCCCCCCCCCCCCCCACCCCGGGGGGGGGGGGGGCGGCCCCCCCCCCCCCCCTCACCTCACCCTGTATTTTGCTGGTCGGCTACGGAAGACGCCCCCCCCCCTCGTCCGCTTCAACGGCTTCCCGCCAACCCTGCTCGGTCTGGAGAAAGTCGGGCAGGTGTTGATTGCAGTCCTTGACGTACGACTACCTCGTACAAGGTAGTGGCGCGTGAGTACGAGTACTCGTGGTCCAAGGCAGCCATGAAGAAGCGTCATCCCGACGCCCCTGGGGGCTTGCTCCGATGACGCCGCCTCGAAGGATCACATATTGTTGTTTCAATGTTTCAATGTGCTCAGGACGAAAGCAGTCCGTAACGCATTAGCTGTGGTACGTCGTAGGTAGTGGGAAAACACTAGCTGTGCTCTAGCTCCCATCCCATGCATCCCCATCCCTGTAATGTTTGGTGTCCTAGGACCAGGGAAACATGCACCATCGCTCGTCCCAAAGGGCGGGAGCCACCGTCCCGGGAGAACGTTTGAACAAAAAAAAAACAAAGACCCCAGGGAGGAGAGAGCAAGGGTGCGGCGACAAGGATCCAAGCTTCAGAAGGTGCAAAGAGATGGGGGAGGTGAATTCAACACTACGGAGTATGAAGTATGCTTACGACGTACTGTATCTTGGTACGAGATCAACAAGTGAACGGACATCCCGACTTGTTGGGTGAACTACTCGTATCGCACTGCGTACTTTGGGAGCAATTTTATCAAATACTCGTCATCCGTTTCAGCATGCAACCCTTTCATCACAGCACTCGTAGGTTGGGATTGCTTTTCAATGAGTTATTTTGCTGCTATTTGCTGTTTATTGCTCAGGTGTCGGATTTGTAGCTGCTCTAGATTTGACTTTGGTTTGGTATTTGTTCTGTGATATTCAAAATAAGCTCAGAGTACTCGTATTTTTTATGACTTGAAATATCCCCTTGTTACAAATCACATGCGAGTAAATCTAATTAATTCGTATTTGTTCCGTAAAATTCAAAATAAGCTCGTAGACTACTCGTTTTTTTGTGATTTGAAATATTCCCCTTGCCACAGAGTACTCGTACATACGAGTAAATCCAATAAATACGAATAAATACACCGTAAATTCTATCCTGCCAATATCAACGATTATGGTGTCTACAAGCAACGTTCCAAGCTCACAAAGTTACATCGATATATGCACGAGTATGACCAGGCGTTCAAAGGAATCGAACTAGTGCTGCACCATGCAATGCAATGCACATTTCACAACTCGTCTTTATTTGTGCATGGGTTCTCTTGTAGATCGGGACACACAGACGTGCGCTCACCTTTCCCATCAGCAAAAAAAACACCGGCCCATCGTTGTCTTTGTGTGCCGCCTCGGTGGCTCAGGTGGGTGTGTTTTACTCGACACACACACACACAGTATTTCACCAGATGGCTCGACTAAAAAACCTGCTATCTCTTTGCGGAAGCGATCGACAACCCTCTGCACGTTGTCGGAATCCCCCGTGCGTCGTATCTCGTGCTGCCCACAGCAAAAGGGGGGGTATGCCACCCAACCGTTTTTATTTCTCTCACACCCTCCCCCCTTCCCTTCCTCCACCAGCCCCAGTCTTCTTTTTTGTTCTGTCATTTTTCGCGTCGTGGGCTAGTGTTGCTGGGCGCTGGTCTTGGCTGGATCCGGTAGAGTGTTGTCTTTTTTCTTTCTTATTTTTTTCTTATTTTTTTCTTATTTTTTTTTCTTTCCGACTTTTTGAGGGATTCTTCTTTGATTATGATTATTTGATGCCTCGGATTTCTTTGAGTCAATATGGAATTTGTGATAAGTGTTGGATTCAGCTCGTAAACCGCTCTCCCGTCATAGAATATCATCGATTGACTGCTCGTTTATTATCTATGAATCCTCAAAGCGCTACAGACCCTGCCAGCGCGCCCCATTCCCGACAGTTAGGTAGCGGGAAGAGCACACACCATACCCATTAACCCATACGTCTTGTGTTGCAGAACATTGGGCTTGTGGACTACGCGTACGAGTGCGTCGTAGCCTGGGTACTCAGTAGTCGACGCGTGCGCACAGAGCCGTTCCTCACACAGTAGTATTCCAGAAGCCCCAGAAGCCCCAGAAGGACAAACACCCTAGCCCATGCTCCCCAGATAAGAGTCCCAGTGTGGCCCCGCGCCCCTGTTACAGCACCAATATGGCCTGTCACAGGTGTTTCTGGGCTGGTCTGGCAACAAGCAGTAGGAGTACAGAGTACGAATACTCGTCTTTTTTCTTCCTGACCTGGTCCGTCCGGATCGTCACCGCGTACGAGTTGGCTGGGCTGGCCGGCACCATGGACCATGGCATCGCCAATCTTGGGACACCTATCCGAGCCCCCCCTTCCCCTGCTGTGATCGATCGCTGCAAGCTTGGTCTGGCTTGTTGGGAGAGGGGGGGGAGGGGGACAGGGCCTTGGCTGCTACCGTCGCGGCGTTCGTCCTACCGACCTCGACTGTTCTTACCCTTGTCCTGTCGCTGATGTCCAAGACACTCCGCCCCCATCTAAGACATGACATTGCCAAAGCTGACTTTGCGGCCAGCATTCCACGGCCAATCAGTCCGCTGGTAAAAATTGTCCCGCGAGTCTGACTCGTCAGTTCTTCGCTGCGCTTGTGCAGTCCCAGATCTCTCTCAGCCACTCGTCGTGGTATTTCTCTGTTCTATATCGGATCCTATTAATCATCTTCTGCCCAGTCATTATTTGTCATGGTACCGTCCATGTTATCAAATGCTTATTATTACTCGTACCTACGTCGTACAGACAGAGGCTGTGCGGAGTTTGAAGAAATCACCCCCTTCGTGGGCTGTTTTTTTTTTTATATTTTAGAACCAGCGCTAGAAGCTCGAGAGAAGGTTTCTGACTGGTTTCGTCGCGAAACCTTGGCTGTGTTCTACGGGCAGTGCAATTGTCACAGAGGAAGGGATGTTCCTGGTGGCTGGAGTATTCGTATGAATATAGTCGTAGTCGTAGTCGTAGCGTATGAGATGTACGATACGAGCAGGAGTGAGTACGTAATCCTTTATGCCTGATCTTCGATTTTTTGGCAGCTGTTTACGAGCTTTTTATCGTCTAATTTTAGTAGCCTCCTATTATCCCGCCTCCAAAACGCGCTGCTGATACTCGTAGCAGCTGTCTCGTGCCTGCCGCTTTTTGCATGTTTGTGTCGGCAAGTGCGACCCGACAGCTACCCGCGCCACCGCGCCGCACTTTCCTGTTTCTCTTCCTTCCTTCCTGTCCCTCCGCCGCGACTTCCTTCCTCTTGCGTCCTGTGTTTCTTATGCCCCCATTATTATTTCGCGCACTTTGTTCCTTCGTGCCTTCCTCCGCCACGAGCTCGCGTTTCCTGCCTTTCCTGCTGGTTATGCACACAGCACCTGCTTCATCTTCAGTGCATTGCGTCATAACGTTCTGGTGCACAGACCCACCTTCCCCTGCCTGCATAACCTGCCAGCGCGGTAGACATATTGATTGCTACCATATTATGCTTACGACGTACGCAGTGAATACGGAGCACGCTACAAGACCTGTAGCCCTCTGTGAACCCCCCCTGATTGGGCACTAATCATTTCCCACTTCCCGACCTGCAGATACTTGGGGGAACAACCCTGCGCTTGCCGTCGCTCAGTACGGGTGCTTCTCGTCCCCCCCCCCCCGTATCCGACCGCTGACTGCTTCACCCCCATATTCCGCATCTGCACATGCACGTCTTTGATTATGGTTCCCTCCCGCCCTGCGATGTACGGAGTATGGTATCTACGAGTACTCCGTATCTGTCGATGCCGCTCTCTCCGCTATTTTCACTTCTCACTCTGTTTTCAACAGATAATGCTACCTACCCACGGCCCTCTCGTATTGCTACTCACCAAGCATGCATACTCTTTGGCTTCGTGCATAAAAAGCGACCTTGAAAACAACCCCCGGTACGGCAGTCGAAACACAACGCCTGTGCCCGCCGCCTAGCCCTGGCAAATGGGCCTGGCCTGACCTACGCCGTATGCATGCTATTCCTCGTCAGGCGTCCCGGGTGGAGTCTCTGGATACCTTTCATTCACCCTGTTCCTTTCTTTTTTTTTTTCTCTCCCCCAGATGTCCAGAGAGAGAAAGAGAGATACGAGACCAGGGTTCTCCCTATCTTCCTCCCTTTAACTTCCTTACTTCCTTATTTCCTTATTTTTCCCTTTGTCCATTATTCTTCTTCTATTATTATATCGGCCTGGTCTCGTGTTTAGCTGATTCATTTCACAGGCCGACTTTTGCAGATCGTCTCTTCATACGGGATTTGCCGCGTATCGTACTCGTACTCTCCCACACACTCTCTCGTGTGTGTGTGTGGCCTGGCTGAAGATTAGAGACACGAGTGTGTGCGTACGGAAAGGACTCGTACGCCGTACTCTCGTACTACGTACTTCCGTTACTTTGCGTATCCTGTTCTATGGGATGGGATTCCGCACGGCAAGACAAGGTTGCGGGACGAGACAGGCACAGCCCGCCGTAGGACAACACCACTCCAGCTGGCACGGCGTGGTGTGCCCGCTGTGCACCCTCGCGTGTGAGCTGGCCATACGAACGGTACAGATTATTTGATTTGATTTGATGTGATTTATTTATTTGACTATTGAACTCGTAGATATATTGCACGACGAGGGGGGATATTAATTGTGGTTCTTTATGCGTCGGGCTGACTCTGTACATCGTGTGAGATCCGCCATGCCGCGTTTTTTTTTTTTTTTTTTTTTTTTTTTTTTTGATTCGTAGATAAGAATTTCTTACCCTTTTTTGACATGTCCTCAGTTCCTGCTTTGCGGTCGTCTGATTCCATCTGTTTCTTGTGCTGGTGGTACTTTTGTAATGGCTGCATCTGGACGCTGCCGATGGTTGCTAGTACGAGTACGAGTGCAACTGCTGTTGGCACTATTCCGTATTTCACCTTGCAAGTGGCAGTCACCGACAGCCCTTTGTCCCCCCTGTCAAATGTACTCTACTCCGTAGCTTTATTTCCTCATTGCTCCTAGTACGAGTACAAGTCCGTCAAAGTGCAAGAAAGAAAAAGAAAGAAATCAACCAGCGCCACTATCCTGTCAGCGTGGGTCAGGCCTTTTTTTGCTGTTGTTCATGAGCGGTCCTGTTTCAATTTCGGCGGCCGCGTGCCCACTAAAAGTTAAAAGTCCTGGGGGAACGTATAACTGCCAACTTCAAAATTGAGATTGCTTTTTTGGAGTGGCGGCAGACGTGTGATGGGACTTTACGTCAAATTGAGCGAGAGCTGAAAAAGCCATGAAACACAAAGGAAAAAGGAGACATGTGAGAGTTTTTGATAGAAGGGAGGGAAACAATAGGGCGAAACGAAACACCTTGGAGAGAGAGGGAGAGCACGGTCGTCCAGTTCAGCGAGTACCGGATATATGGAAGCACGTGCATGCATACGCGCACTTTGTGTGCATTCGAGTACTCGTACTCGTACAAACAAGGTAACGGAATAGTGTACGAGTATGCACAAACGACCCCCTTCCAAGTATGTCCAGTCCCGCAAGGAGGATTCGTGGTTCCGAGGCCCATCACGGAGACAGTCGAGGCGAGGGGATGGAAAGGGGATGGAAGAGAGCAAAAAAGAAGGCCAGAAGAAGGCCAGGAGTACAGTCGGAATAGGAAAAGAAGTGCGCCGACGAGACATGAATAAGGAATATAGGACATGGGCACGTATCGGAGGGAGGCAGATTTGGGAAAGTCCAAGGGAAATCAGAGGAAAATCAAGGGAAAATCAGAGGGAAATCACAGGAAAATCAAAAGGAACACTAGATCATTAGAACATCAGAGGATAATATCAAAAGGAACCACACCAACACAACAATCAAAGGAAAATCAAAGGACAGCAAAAACCCACCCACCTAATCTCGAAATCAAACGGTTTTCTGGCATGGCTGTTTGCTGTTTGCCGTTTTCCGTTTCCGGCCTAGAATGCACTCCACGCCGTTTCAGATGGACAAACCGCAATGTCGATGCCGTTGGTGGCTGCTCTGCCGGTACGAGTACTTGTAAAAGTCGTACTGATTGATGTGATGTTTGCATACGAGTACGCCTGGCTCCCAAGCCGCAGCATCCCACTATATTCCAGTTGCTATAATGCTGCCATGCAGCCTCGAGCAACTCGTATTTTTTCTTCTTCTTTTCTTGTTGTTCCGTGGCTTCCGCCTTGTTTTGTTTCTCACGAAGCCAAGTCTCGTAGGATTTACCAAGGGTTGGAATCAAAACAAGGTCATGCGAGTTGGGACGAACAGAAGACCAACGAAATACCAACTTGTAAACATACAAAATCAAAATCAAACCGTTGAAGCCACAGCACAAGACACGCCAGGCCCGCGCCGTCAAACTGCCTCCCTGTCCGCAACGGAGTCCCAGTAGTGCTTCCCTAGCTCCCACGCTGCCCCGGCCCCTATTTGGCCTCGTCGCGTTCCGCACCCCCCCTGTCGCCGTTGAAGACCCTATTTGTTTTTTTCGTTTTTTATTTTTCGTTTTTTATTTTTTATTTGTGTTTTTCGTTTTCGTTTCTTGTTTGTCGTCCTTGCTGTTTGTTGTTTCTTGTCTTTTGTCTTCCGTCTCTCGTCCCTTTTCGTCTGGTCGTGATGTCGCAGTGTCCTGCTGTCCTCTCCTTGTTCCTCTACTTTCTTTCCATATAATCTTTCGCCCGTCCGTTCCCATTCCATTTCCCTGTCCTTCTACCCATCTTTGAGAGACCCTTACGACTGGTTTATTTTGCCATTTCTCCGACTTGTCCTCCGAGCCCTCGTCCCTGCTTCTTTTACCTCCCCTACCTCTTTCCTCGCCCATCTACAAGCAAGCACTCTTGCGTGTCGTCTGAATCACGTGCACATACTCGAACAGTACAGTACAGCCAGTATTACAGTACTGCATACTCCGTACGCCTTGGCCCTGCGTCTTATCGTACGCCTCCATCCACAGACATCCACCTGCAACGACAACATTTCAACTACGGAGCACATGCACATGCACGCACGCATATGCACGCACATCCGCGCATCCACACGCATCCATACCGCATTTTGGACATTGCGAGTCTCGCCTGTTGAGCGTTAGCCACCCGGCCGTTCTTTAGCACCCCCCAATCCAAGACAATCGCCATCTCGACCTACCAGCTCGTCGCTATTTGTGATCGGCACCTACGAGTCGAAGTTCCTGCATTTTCTACTGTTAGTCTCCCAAATTTTACTTTTTTTCATCTTCATCTTCTTCTTCGTTATTTTATATCATTTGAATTTCCTCTCCTGCTTGTTCCTGCAGCGCTTTTTACCGCTCAAATCCTTTTTATCACTTGTTCTTCTTACCGAACTGCTTCGCTTTGACACTTCCCCCCTCCATTCTCCACTTGTACCTGCAGCCTTGCATTCTTGTCTCGAGTCCAGTGGTGCAGCGTCCCCGGTGTCTTTGGCGTGTTCCCTGGACCTCCCTTGGCCGGCCGGACGGGGATCATGCTTGAGGCGCGGGGACTTTGGATCTGGGGGATGGGGGATGCCTCTGCCGCTACCACGGCGGGTGGTGCTTTTCTGCTTGCTACCCTGCCCTTTGCGAGTTTTTGCTGACCAGCATTCCTTACATGCCTCTAGTTGCCGCTACCCACCCCCCATCCATCTCCGTCTCGTCCATCGTCGTCTGTTCTCATGGGACTGATGGCGCAACAACACCAGGCGGCTTCGGTTCAGCCCAAGATTGAGCCCTACCACGTAGGTTTTTTTCTTTTCTTTTCTTATTTTTTTCTTTTTTTTTTTCAATATTCTTTCCCGCCTCTTTTCCTCCACCTTCACATCGTCTGTCTCCCTGCCCGCCCCCCTTGCCGCCCCATCTCTGCGTCTCAACCTGCCGCAACGCATCCGCGGATAGCAAGCCGCTCATCCAGGCTCGGTAAGCCATCCGACATGCAGGCTGTCACCGCTATTTCTGCCGGGTTGTCCGCCTGTGGCCGCCCAGTGGTTGCTGCAGATGTGCTGCTACGAGTGGTCTAGCTCTCACGCTTCGCTGTCCTCGATGCTACGCCAGCCTCACCAGATGCATCTGATTGTTTGAGACTTTGCTTTTTCCTTCCTTTTTCTCTCTCACTCCTTCTTATCACCATTGCTATGATATTATATCGCTATTATCGCTATGACTACGCCATTGCCTTGGTTATCTTCTTTTTATTCTTTATTCTTTTTATTCTTTTCTTCTTCTTCCACTCCGTACTACCCTTTCCCAAACACTGCCAGCCAAAAATACCACTCTGCCCAGCCCTCGCAATCCCACGCCTCCCAGACACGCCATGGAATCAAGTTTCGTTTCCAGAAGGCCAAAAAATGACCCCAAAGACCCCCAAGGCCATTTAAATTCACTGGGCTTCCTGTGGGCTATAGGGTATCCACCACTATCCACCACTGCCCACCACCACCCACCACCACCCATGCCAGTCTACTGGGAGTGTGTGTGGTGGAGGAGGGTTGAATTTCCAGGGGGCTGCTCTGTTTCACCAACCACTAGGGCGCCCCGTCCAGGCTAGCGCCCCGCGGGTGGTCATATCGGTGACTGGCTTTTTTTTTTTTTTTTTTTTTTCTTCTCTGCCAGCTTTCGCGGCGGGTGTTTTTCCACAGCGTCAGGGTGCTTCCGCTAGGCGGTTGGCCAACCGGCGTTAGTCGCTTGTTGCGCGGGTTCAACGCTCACTGCCTGTCTCGTCTGTCTCGTCTGTCTCGTTGGTCTCGCGGTCTTTTTGTCGTGCCCGATTCCGATCGATTCTCCAGTTGCCAAGTGGGCTCTTGATATTTCCCCTTCTTCGTCTTCTTCCTCGTTCTACCGACACTACAGACCTGCTAGAGCATGCCGGAAGTTCGTGTTTGTGCAAATGATCCCACTTTCACTTTCCGTGCGCGCTGAGTTGCCGAATTTCCCCTTCGTTTTAGGGCGTTCTCCAAACTGCGTGTGCCAGACCAGCCGTCACTTTTTGGGGGGTTGCATCGTGCCCTATGGTCCGATGCCCGCAAATGTGGCCTGGCAGTGCAGTCAGTGCAGTCAGTGCAGTCAGTGCAGTGCGCTGCTGTGCTGTGCGGGTTTGCTGCTGCGCAGCGCTGTGGGTCAGGTGAGCGGGAAGGAGCAGGTCGGTCGTTCCTTCCTTCCTGCGAGACGGACTTTGTCACAGCGAAAGCCGCTCGCTCACATGGGCAAGGCTTTCTTCGTCCTCCTCGCTCGTTTCTTCCTTCCCAGAAATCACCCGCGGGCGCGTTGCCATGGCCTGCCTGCCTGCCTGGGCTCTGCTCGTATGCCTTGCATGGTTAGGACAAGGATTGTCTCTTACACGACGACACCCTTGTCCGTTTGGGAACAGAGGGGCCAGCGAGAACACGACCAAGGGAAAGAAAGAAAAACGAGAAAAAATAAATTATAATAGCAGAGCAAAGAAGAGCGTGCAAAGAAAAGGGGGGCCCGTCCCAGTCTTTCGAAACCCCCCCTACCCTTGGTTTCCCTGTCCGGCTCGTGGCCCCCCTATTGGGCAATGACCGACTCGGTGGATGCTTGCCTATTGGTGAATACTCGCCTCTCTTTTCCCCTCGCTTTTCCGGCCTGCGCACTCTCAAAATTCTATTCACACACCCTTCTCCTATTCTCTCTCTTCTTCCTCCGGCGTTCTTTCCCGTTCAACTCCCCTTACTAGCTACACGCCCCCCCTCTTCCATATGAGCCAGTCGCTCCTTCCTCTGCCTGCCTGCTTCCTTATGTGCCAACTGCCCAATTCCGCTTCGCTCTTGCCTGTTCTAGAGAACTGCCTCGAGCTGCTGCTGCCGCCGCATTGCTGCAAGTGCGTGCGCCTGCCTGTAATATGGGTACGAAGTAACTGCTCCGTATATTTACTACGCAGCAGGTACATCCTGTTCCGTACACGGTGCTGCAGGTTCCTGGATGGCGTTGCATTCCACTTTTCCACGATAGGGGAGGGGGGTGTGCTCGGCCGTGGGAAAAGGGGAGCTTCTTGAGAAAACCCAAACCGCAACGGAAAGCAAAGGCGAAAAATAAAGAAAAAAAGAGAGAGAGCGCGCGAAAAAAAGGATTAATTCTATATTTAATCTTGGAGCACTGGACGGCAGAGGAAACACAGCAGCGTCCCAGGAAACAAGCCCAAAGCGGTCTTGCTACACCGACTCTGAGCTATCTTGGTACGCCTGTCGCTGGCTCTCTCTGCCGTGCTCGTTCGCTCTTTCCTCTTTTCTTCTTTCTCTCCTTCGCTCCTTCCCTCGAGCTGTCCTATCCTTCGAGCTTCCTTCCTCAAAAGCGCTCCCTTCCCCTTTTTTCTTTACCAGTCCTAGCTTCCTTCCCTCGTTTCTCCATATCTCCTTCCCTTGCCTGCTACCTCTTTATAAAATATACATAAGAACCTGGGCTGTCCTGTTCCTTCCCCTCCCCACAATCTTGCCTATTGGCAGCACTTCCTTGTCATCATCAGCATCGATAGCTCTCTTGCATCTTGCACCTCCAGCTTACACCTACACACCTTCCAACTACCTGGCCTGCATCTTTTACTTGCCTTTCATCATTCGTCATTCGTCACCCCGTCCTCTCATTCTCGCGCTCGTGCGCCCTCCCTCTCTATTTCGCCCTTTGTTCCTCGTCCTCACAAATCTTCAACACTAGTCTCCACCCTCCTGTCGTCCGCCATACGAAACCGCATCGCCGCTTTTGACTGTACGTATTATATTTAATATTCTTGGCCTGCAAGACATCGTCACATTGGATGTCCACCGTGCGTCAGCCTCCCTCCCTCTTCCTCTTTTCAGGTCCTATCATCATCCTCCTCTTCCTCCTCCTCCTCACAAGCCATCGCCCCTCCCTCAGCGAAAGCCCTCACACCCCTGCACTGCCTAGCTCGTCTAAACCCATCCCCTGTGCCGGCGTCTCCTCTCGCTGCATCTTGATCTTGCCACCTGCTGCCGCTTTGCCACCCATCCCGTCCTCCCCCATGACCCCTGAGCAAAGCAGGCCTGGCCTGGCCTGGCCGGGCCCTATTCTTCGGAATACTCGACCATTGCCGTGATCTCTGTCGGATTTACATGGCCATGGGCAGAGGGAAAGGGAAAGGGTGAAGAACGGGGGGGTTCCAGATCGAGTGATCCAGAGACAATGTTCACGATCCCGAAGAACCAAAGAACGCGCCGAAAAACAACCTCCCTGGCATCGATCCCATGTGGCTTCTTTGGCTTCTAGCGGTTTCGCCTTCCGGCTCAACACCCTCTGGCCGTTATGCCATACGCTGATCGGTTCTCGTTGCCCCTTGAATCTGCGTGTCCTGGCCCTCCTCTTATCACAGCAAATAAGAACCGCTCGGCTCAGGTTCTTATTTACAGCTTACCCTTGTCATCCTCTTTTTCCAAAACACTAGCCTTCCCTCACCCCTGCCCTTGAGCATCTGTCGAGACATATAATTAAACACGCCCGGGACACATCTTCCTCTGCCCCCCCCGCTAGCAGCACTACCTCACATCGTCCACTGCTACCTGCTCTTACATATACGTCCATGTACACGCACATTCTTTTCCTCTTCAAGCTCTTTACCTCTACACCCTTTACACGCCCCCCTTCCCCTTCCACTTTCACCTCACGTTATTTATTATATCTATGCTTGACCGACCTTCCTTGTCTCGACCATCTGCTTTCTATAATACGCACCGCCCTCCCCTCCCCGTTCTGTCACTGACCAGGTTCCTATATGCAGCACCATCATCAGCACACCCCCCAGGGCCAGGTCCAAAACATACATCAACACTCTCGTCCTCCGAGTATCGTGCATCAGCAACCTCCTCACCAACCTACTGAGTCACAGACATCGCCCTACTCGTCCGTCTACCAGCCTGCTCAACCTTCTGGTGGCCAGCATCCCCAGGACCTCTACAACTACCAGTCCAGTCCCTACAACAGCACACCCGCTTCCAACAGCGGGTATACCTCTGCCGGTATGTTTTCCTATACATTTTTTAAATAGCTATTTTTCTAGAGTACAAGTGCCCAAATCTAACAACCCCCCCAGAAATGATGGCCGCCACGATGCCCAGACCTTCTTACCCACCAATGCCCTACCACCAGTCCAACTCGCCAGCATCGGTTGGCTCAACAAGCGGACATGATCAGCAGCGCAGCATGTACGGCCAGCCGCCGATGCACCAGCAGCAAATGTACTATGGCCAGCACCAGCAGTACCACCAGCAGCTCCCGCCCGCAGCCCCGTCACCGTATGGCCACACGCACGGTCCTCACCAGTCCATGGGTTCGCAGCCCAGCATGATCATGTCACACAACGCGCCATCACCAGTCACCCACCAGATGCCCCAGCACCCGGGCCAGCACAGCCCGGCATCGGGCATGGCCGGCAGCCCGCGCCACGCAAAGATGGAGATCCCCAACCTCACGCCCCAGCTCTCGCGCCAAGCGCCACCACCCGCTCCTTCGCCGCTATCCATGGGCCAAGTCCAGCCCGGCATGCCGCCACAGGGCATGCACCAAGGGCTGCAGTCCCACCAGGCCCAGTCTATGCACCAGCAGCCGCAACACCAGCAGCCGCAGCACCCACAGCACCCGCAGCATGCTCAACACCCGCAGCACCCGCACATGCACCAGCAGCACCCGCAACACCCGCAACAAGCGCCTCAGCACCCCCAGCACCAGCAGCACTCCGCACACACGCCCCAGAACGGTGCCAGCCCTCTCGCGTCGGGCCAGACCGGCAGCGCAGGATCCTCGGTCGTGAACGCGAACGCGGCACCCGGCCCCATCCCAGCAACAACACCATTGGTTGTTCGCCAAGACCAGAACGGCGTGCAATGGATCGCCTTTGAGTACTCGCGCGACCGCGTCAAGATGGAGTACACAATCCGCTGCGACGTGGAGTCTGTGCAGACCGACGAGCTGTCGCCCGAGTTCAAGCAGGACAACTGCGTGTACCCGCGCGCCTGCTGCCCCCGCGAGCAGTACCGCGGCAACCGGCTGCAGTACGAGAGCGAGTGCAACACAGTGGGCTGGGCCCTGGCGCAGCTCAACCCGCCGCTGCGTGGCAAGCGCGGTCTGATTCAGCGGGCCGTGGACAGCTGGCGCAACAGCAACCAGGACCCGCGGCTGCGGAGTCGCCGTGTTCGCCGCATGGCCAAGATGGGCAACCGCAAGGCTGCGAGTGCTGCTTCCAACGGCATGGCTGCTGGACTCGGCCAGCCGTCGGCACACCTCGGCGGCACTGCCACGCTGCCCAGCGTCGGCGCGCACATGGGCAAGCCCATGCACACGCTTCCCCAGATGCACCACCACGCCGATGCTACGGCACAGGCTGGTGGTGACGAAGTTGGTATGTTCCACCAGATGTAACTGGTTGATTTACTGTCTTTTCTGTTTTGTTTTCTTTTTTCTTCTTCTTTCTCGTTTTCTTCATTTTCCGTCATGAACGAAACCCGGCATGTCGTTTTTGATACCTCTTGCAAGATTTTGCTCATTTTGATTCTTTTTTTTTCCCCCTTTTCCATTTTCTCTCTTCTCCTTTCTCTCTCTTCTCCTTTCTCTTCTCTTTCTCTTCTCCTTTTTTCTTCTCTTCTCTTCTCTTTTCTTCCCTTCTACACGACATTATGTCTCCATTTCTCTCTTCTTTTTTTCTCTCACTCTGGCGAAGGTTTGGTCGCCAAGTTTGGGTCAGTCCGGTTCCGGTTTTTCTTTCTCTTTTTCAAAAAGATTCTTTGCTCGGCTCTATATTTCCTTGGTTCGATTTCTCAGTCCGATTTCCTTCCCCATCTCTGCCTATCTCTTTTCCTCTCTTTTTTTCTTTTCTTCTCTCTACTTGATATATACTCTTCATAGGCGTGCGACTCCCAAAAAACACCAGATGCGGCTCCGGCGACGGATGCTGGTACATTTGACAAAAGACATTTGTATATTACTCTTTCAAACCTTGCCGTTCCAAACACTTTTGGCCTACGGGCAGTGTTGTTTTTTTGCGTACCAGTTTCCTGCACCTTTTTGCTTTTTCGTTGGTTGCCCTCTCCCCCCTTGTCGGCCTGCTGCCGTGCCGCGCCGGCTCACTGCAACCGAACGCTGGATACGAGCAGCAGGAGACCAGACGTCGTTCGAGGTCAGAGACAGGGGGGCGGCCTCCACGAGAGAGGGTGGGTGTAGGGCGGCAGGGGTGCATGTACTGGGATGGGTTGCAGGCCGCATTTTGTTTCCTTTTTTTGCTTTCTCGCCTGTGTTGTTTGTTTCACTGGACCCGCGAAAGAGAGAAAGAAAGAAAAAGAAAAAAAAGAGAAAAAATTACTGCTATTTTCAGACGACAAGTGTTACAAGTGTATGCGGCCAAGGCCGGCAAGTCACAGGGCGCAAGCAGAGAGGCATGAAAAGGAGAGAGAGAGAGAGAGAGAGAGAGAGAGAGACAGGGCCTGTCCAAACAAGGTTATCATGGTGGTGGAGCGCCGTGTTTCGAGTGTGGCCCATTGCCTGTTTGCCGCGTAGCAGACGGGAATATGTCTACACCTTGCATTGACATGCAGCCAGCTACGAGTACCCTACCCTTACAGCCCCCCCTCCCTCCCCCCCCCTTGTTTCCGTCTATTTTTTTTCTCCGATTTTTATTTGTTCCCCCCTCCCCATTGGAAGACAAGTGTTCTTCTCATACGGAGTACTTGCCGAGTATTTTTATGTCGCTCACCTGCCTGCACTGGATTGGTCCGTGTCGTCATGCCGGCCCTCTGCTCCCCCTTTTTCCCTTTCCACTTACACCAAAAGGCATCCTATCCTGTCACTGCTTCTCACCCACCCCTGTGTACCTGATACACCACCCTGGTTCCGGGAACAGTCCCCCCTGTTCCTACGAGTGTGCCCATGCCTCCCAGCCTGCCCACCCGCTCTGCGCCTGCTACCTTTGTTGCCAATCCTTGCCTAGCTCGTCAGCGTTTTCTCTTCCCGAGGCTGCCACCTGTCCCCCCCTGCATCCTTGCGGAGCACGAGTACTCGTACCGTCCGGAGTCATGCTGACTGACCGTGCTGACCGGCTGACCGGCTGACCGGCCGAAGTGGCTTGTGCAAGGCAAGCATGACAGCCCAGTGGCGTTCATGGGATGATGCTAGGGGTGCACCCTCGTAACTGTGGCCTACCACCACATCGACGTCATTGTCATATCATTCAATTATTGTACGCTGAAGAGGAGAGCACCGTGCTAATCAATACTTACTGTAGGCGAGAGTGATGACTCGTACGCCGATGACAGCCAGCACCACCACCAACAGCAGCCGGCGGCGTCGGGCCTGCCCACCGACTCCCGGCCTGCGCATGTTTTTAGCCCGTACGGAGGCTACGTCTCGGGTGCGCCGCTGCCGCCCATGGCCTCGTCGGTGGCGATTGCGCACAGCGCCGGCGGAAGCGTGGGTGGTGCGGCCAGCACCAAGAAGGTTGTGCCCCAGCCGGACGGTCTGTTCCCCGACGTGGCCGAGGCGAAGAAGCGCAAGTTTGTGCTCGTGGAGGACCGCGGGTCGCGTCTGCGCGTGCGCGTGACGCTGAACATGGTGGACACGAGCGAGATCCCCGACTCGTTCCGGCGGTCCAACGCCGTGTGCCCCGGCTCGTTCTTCCCGCGCGAGATGGAGAGCCCGCCGCCCAGCCCGACGGGCCGGCGCTTCTTCCCCGGCGACGTGGACGACGTGGACGACCTGCGACTGGACAACATCAACGACGGCGGCGACGAGGTCGAGGCACCGAGCAGCACGCCCGGCGGCAACCGGCGGCGGCGGCAGCATCATCGTCTGCGGTTGGCCATGGCTGGCGGCAGCTCACCGTCGATGGTGTCGGTGCCGATGGCGGACGGCGGCGACGGGCAGGTGGCGGTGCCGCGGATGCGCAAGGGCATGCGGCGCAAGCAGGTGCGGCTCAACGACCTGGGCTGCCGCATGGCGTGGCTGCAGAGCCGGGCGTTTGCGGGCCGGCGCATATTCCTGCAGAAAGCTTGTAAGCATGGCCTTTATATTGTGTGAGAAGAAGAAGACGACGTACTAACAATGGACAGTGGACACGTACCGCACCAAGACGTGCAATGGCATCCAGGCGGCAATGCGGGAAGTCAGCGAGGTTGCGCCGCACTACGAGATGCGGGTGGGCAAGAAGGCGTGGCTGCTGTGCGAGCGTGAGATGGAGCTGCGCCAGCTGAGCCAGACGTAGGTGTTGTCTCTGTTCACTTGATGGACTTTCTGTCTCTACCTTTCTCTCTCGTCTCTTTGTTTCTTTTATTATTTCTTCCCTATTTCTTCATCTTTATTCTTCTCTCTTTTCTCTTGGTCTTGCCCTTTTTATCTTCTTTTTTCCCTCTTCTCTTTCTTCTTCTCTCTTCTCTCTTCGTATCTTCCTCTTCTCTCTTCCTATCTTCCTCTTTTCTCTTCTTATCCTCTTCCTCTTTTCGCTTCTCTTCCTCCCTTCTCCTTTTTAACCCTATTCCTTCTCCCATCTATGGTTGATTTATTGGCGGTAATATGGCTTGGTCTTGTTGATTGATTTAATCTTTCCTCTTCTTCAAAACAGGTGGTGTCCTTGGACATACCACACATGTATTTCCTTATTCTCACTACAACCGTCGTGCTTCCAACGCCGATCGTGGCCCGGGCCGTGTAATCAAAATACTACCTTCTATATGCACTACATGCACTATGCACTACACCTGAAGTACTGGCGTCGTCTGATAAATGCCCCGTGTCCCGCTTCCTTTGTTCCTGCTGGTGCGTTGACGTAGTCGGCCTCGCTGACGTAATTGCACGCCCCACCATGGAGCTTCCATCTTTTTCTCCCGGCACAGTCACCTTGCGCCTGCCTGCCTTACTTAGTGGAAAGAATAATAATATTATATTAGGCCCAGGCTTGAATTGTGTCCTGCTTCCGTATACTCAGTATCCCATCCCGTCTACCTGACCTGAGATGCCGCCATCATGAAGCAGCGCTTCTCTTCCCTCGATGTTCGGGTATGGCTCGCATGATGACAGCTTCCGTTGCCCCTCTTTCTCTTCTCTTGACTAACTACTACCCTTCCAGGCTATAAGCCACGAACTGAATGCGACGCTCGTTGGCACGCGCATCTCCAATGTCTACGACCTCATTCCTCCGTCCGCCTCGTCGTCTGGCTCCGCCGGCACGGCCTCGGCGTCGCGCACCATCCTGCTGCGCTTCTCCAAGAACCAGGACAAGCACCAGCTGGTCGTTGACTCGGGCTTCCGCTGCCACCTGACGGCCTACGATGCGCGCGCCGCCAGCGGGACGGCCGGTGGTGGTGGTGGTGCCGGTGGAAGCGGGGCCGGTACTGCGCCGTCGGCCTTTGTCAGCCGCCTGCGCAACTACCTCAACGGCCGCTTTGTCTCGGGCGTCGCCCAGGTCGGCGTCGACCGCATCATCGAGCTGCGCTTCAACGACGGCCAGCTGCGCCTCTACCTCGAGTTCTTTGCTGCTGGCAACATCGTCCTGACCGACGCCGCCGCCAAAGTCCTGGCCGTCCAGCGCACCGTCGCCGCCTTCCGCAGCGCCAGCCTCGCCGTCACCCTCAACGTCAACAGCACCTATGCCATTGGCGCGCGCCAAAACGACGCCGTCGAAATGACGCCCGCGCCGCTGACGCTCGCGAGCGTGCGTGAGGTGCTCGAAAAGGCCGTGGCCGCCGATGCGCCGCGGCTCGGCCCCGACGGCAAGCCGCTGCCGGCGCAGCCCAACAGTAAAAAAAAGAACAAGAAAAATCAGAGCCTCAGCCGCACACTGGGCATGCACTACACGGACCTGGCCCAGGTCCTGATCGAGCACTGGATGCTGGTGGCCGGCCTGGACGCCACCATCAACAAGGCGGCGCCTGCCGAGATCCTGGCGGACGAGGCCCGTCTGAAAGAGGTGGTCCAGGTGCTCGAGCGTGCGCGGGACCAGGCCGACAGCTTTACCAAGGCGGGGCCGAAATGCCCGGGCGTCATTATTGCTACGAAAAAGGCTGAGCCTGAGGCGGATGCCAAGAAAGAGGCCGACGGTGAGACCAAGGCAGCAGACGAGACCGCCGCCGCCCCGCCGGCAGCCAACGCCGACCTCGACTATGTCGACTTCCACCCCTTTAGCCCGCGCCAGTTTGAGACGGATCCCAAATACACCGTCCTGCACTACGAGTCCTTCAACAAGGCGGCCGACGAGTTCTACTCGCACCTGCAGGGGCTCAAGGCCAACCGCCAGGTCCACCAGCAGGAGTCCATGGCGGCCAAGAAGCTCGAGGCCACCAAGCGCGACCAGGCCCAGCGCATCGAGACCCTGCAGGAGCAGCAGCAGCGCAACGTCGCCAAGGCCGCCGCCATCGAGGCCAACCAGGACTGGGTGCAGGCCGCCCTGGACGCCGTCAACGACCAGCTGGCCCAGGGCATGGACTGGGAGAACCTGGGCCACATTATCGAGAACAGCGCCAGCAGCAACCCCGTGGCCGCCATGTTCAAGCTGCCGCTGCACATTGCCGAGGGCTACATTACGCTGACGCTGGACGAGAACCCAGACGACGACTGGGAGGAGGCTTTTTACGAGGACCAGGACGGCGAGTACAAGTACGACGAGGGCGAAGGCGCTCACGAAAATGAAAACGAAAACGAAAATGAAAAGAAACGCAGCACCATTGACGTCGACGTCAAGCTGGCGCTGTCGGCGTGGGGCAACGCTCGCGAGTACTACGACCAGAAGCGCGTGGCCGCCGCCAAGGAGCAAAAGACCAAGGAGGTGACGTCGCTGGCGCTGCGCAACGCCGAGAAAAAAGTCGCCGAAGAACTGAAGCGCGTTCAGGCCAAGACCGCCGCCAGCGGCCGGCCCGGCGCGCCGCTGCTGATCCGCCGCCCGCAGTGGTTTGAAAAGTTTTCCTGGTTCGTGTCGTCCGACGGCTACCTCGTGCTCGCCGCGAAAGACCCGGCCCAGTGCGAGCTGCTGTACCGCCGCCACTTTGACCGCAACGACGTCTACGTGCACGCCGACATTAAAGGTGCGCCGGGGATTGTCATTGTGAAAAACCACCATCACCACCGCAATACCGACGCCATCATCCCGCCCGCCACCCTCGCGCAGGCCGGCTGCCTCGCCGTGTGCGCGTCCGAGGCCTGGGAGACCAAGGCCAACCTGGGCGCCTACTGGGTGCGCGCCGACCAGGTCAGCAAGGCCACGGCGCGCGGCGAGATCCTGCCGCTGGGCGTCTTTGACGTGCGCGGCGACAAGAACCACATGCCGCCGCCGCAGCGCGTGCTGGGCTTTGGCGTCATGTTCCGCATCAGCGACGCGAGCCGGGGCAATCATACCAAGCACCAGATTCCGTCGATTGAGGAGCTGACGAGTGGGAAGGGGGAGGAGGAGGAGGAGGGTGAAGGTGAAGGTGAAGAGCAAGAGGTGGCTGTTGAGCAGGAGGCGACAGAGGTTTCGGAGGACAAGCCCGTTGAGACGCCAGTTGAGACGCCAGTTGAGGCGCCAGTTGAGGTGCCAGCTGAGACGCCAGTTGAGGTGCCAGTTGAGGTGCCAGCGGAGGCACCCGCCGAGACACCCGCCGAGACACCCGCCGAGACACCCGCCGAGAATGCAGAGGCTGCCGCCGAAACGGACGAGGCCACCCAGCCAGCCGAACAGGATGCTGCACAGGATGACGATGAACAGGCCGAGCCTACTTCCAAACCCCAAGCAAAGGGCAAAGAACAACACCTGCGCTCGACGTCGCCGACGCCCTCGCGCACGTCCATGGCCACCAGCACCGCCCACCCGGGCGTGTCGAAGCGCACGCAAAAGGCAAAAGCCAAGAAGCTGGCCAAGTACAAGGACCAGGACGAAGAGGAGCGCCGCGCGGCCGAGCGTCTGTTTGGCATTGCGGCGGGCCGCGAAAAGGCCGAGGCCGCCGCCAAGGCCAAGGCTCAGCGCGAGGCCGAGATGGCCGCGTACGAGGAGCGGCGGCGCGCGCAAAAGGAGAAGCAGCTGCAGAAGATGCGCGAGTTTGAGGCGGCGCGGCAGGCCAAGCTGGAGGGGGGTGGGGGTGGCGATGGTGTAGCAATTTCCGGTGCGGACGACGACGACCCGGACAATGGCAGCCTGGACGTGCTGGCGACGATTGTTGGCCGGCCGGCCCCCGGTGACGAGATCCTCGAGGTCATCCCCGTGTGCGCGCCGTGGATGGCGCTGGCGCGGCTCAAGTACAAGGTCAAGCTGCAACCCGGGCAGATCAAAAAGGGCCGGGCGACGCGCGACATCCTGGAGCGCTGGCGGCGCGCCGGCGAGACGCCGTCCACGGGCAAGATCAACACGAGCGTCGTCGACGTCGAGAGCCGCGACCCGGAGCGCATCTGGCCGCGCGAGACGGAGCTGCTGGGCGGCATCAAGATGGAGGAGGCGGCCAACTGCGTGCCGGTCAGCAAGGTGACCATTATGCACGCGGGCGGCAAGGGTGGTGGCGGTGGTGGCGGTGGTGGCAATGACGGCAAGAGCGGCGGCAAAGGCGGCGGCAAAGGGTCGGGCCGCGGCGGCAAAGGCGGCAAGAAGCGGTGAGTGGGGCAGACGACTATATGTCGGAGTACTCGTACATAACATAGTAAATCATTGAAATCATTGAAATAATAAGTTGATAGTGATATGACTAGGAGAACGTTGTACGTAGAAAGACGGTGCTTTTTGTTCCCCTCCGACCACCCGAAAACGACGCTCGATAAACATATAAAGCCAGACAGAGACCAGAAGACAAAAGCCGGGGTGGCCAGAAGCCAGTGGACGTCTTGCGCACACCAAAATGAGTAAGCAGAAGCAAAAGTAAACAACATTAGACGGAAAAAACACAGAAAAAAAAACACAAAAAAAAAAACAAACAGAAAAATCACCCCAAAGCTGCAATCACCAGCCCCGACACGCCCTCCTCCTCGCTGCGCACCGTGACCTTGGTGGTGACGCCCGACTTGGCCGAAAAGGCCATGCGCACCGTGGCCACGACGCGGCCGCCGTTGACCGTCTTGCCCAGCAGCTTGAGCGTGTGCGTGGTCTGGCTCAGCGGAATGTCCGTGCCCTCGAGCGGCTGCAGCGACAGCGTGGCCGCCAGCTGCTCGGTGGCGTCGGCAATGCTGCGCACGCCCTCGAGCTGCAGCGTCTCTTCCGACTCCTCGGCGCCGGCCGCCGCGCCCACCTGCTCCCACAGGTGGCTAAAGTTGCTGGCAAACGTCGGGATCACGTAGTCGCTGCCCGACAGCTCAAACTCGGACACCTCGTACTCGTCGTCGTAGCCCGTCTCCTCGGGCGCGCCCGTCGTCGGGTCAATCTCCTTGCTCGTGAACTTGAGCACGTTGCTAAACGTGCTGGCCGGCAGCGCCGCCGCGCCGCCCGTCTTGCGCAGCGCCACGTACACCTTGCCCGGCTCGTCCGTCGCCAGCCGCTCCGCCTGCAGGATAAACACCTCCTCCAGCTCCTCGTCGTCCGACGGCGACGCCACCACCGACACGTTCTCCAGCACCGTGTCCGGCAGCGTGTTCTTGATCTCAAACTGCAGCACAATGTGCTCCTTGAACACGTGCTTGACCACGCTCACCACGTACTCCGTCTCCGCCTCCGTCAGCTCCACCGCCGCCGACGACTTGAGCACCGCCCCAAACTCCTTCATCTCCGGGATCGCCAGCAGCTCCGCCGTGTACTTGGCCGCCTGCACCGATGCCGCTGCCGCCGCGTCCGCGCCGCTGCCGCCCGACATACGGCCGCCGCTGCTGCCACCACCCGCCGCGCCGCCAGTAGCTGCGCTACCACCACTACCACCACCCACCTTGGGCGGCTTCAGCGACGGCGTCGTCGACGTCAGCTTCTTCGTGCGGTCCTCGGCGTCGGCCTGCTCGCGCGTGACCACGGGGATCTTGGAAATGTCAAAGGGCGTCGCAAACGTCGCCTTGTCGTCGGCCGTCACGTAGCTGACCAGCTGGTGCTCAAAGTACTGCAGCGAAAACATGTTCTCGTTCTTGACAAAGCGCGTCGCCAGCTCGTCCGGCTCGTTCATCAGCCGCAGGTTGAGCGCCGCGCGGTCGCGCACCTCGTCGTCCACGTCGTCCAGGCACCGCGTCAGCAGCACCTGCACGCTCTTCTTGACCTCCGGGTCCTTCTGGCCCACGCCAAACTTGGCCAGCGCCGTCACCGCTGCCGCCCGCACAATCGCGTTCTCCAGCACCACGCGGTTGTAAATGTACCGGATGTACTTGGTCGGCTGCGACGTCTTGGGGCCCTCGATGCCCAGCAGGTGCAGGATCCGCACCGCCAGCTTGGTGAACTCGCAGTCCTCGATGAACTCGCACAGGTGCGCCAGCGCCTCCTCCTTGGCCTCGGGCACAAACTTGATCAGGTCAAACATGCTCTCGACCACGGCGCGCTTGAACTCGTAGCCGCCCTCGTCGCGCAGGATGCCGCTCAGGAAGCCCAGCATGCCTGCCTGCTTGCTCGGGAACTTGAGACACAGCGTGCGAATGGCCTCCACAATGGTAATCTTGAACTCGTCTGTGATCTCCGACATCAGGCTGCTGATCTGCTTCATCAGCCGGTCCACCGACGCCTCGTTGCCCGTCTTGAGCAGCGTCGTAATGGCAAACGTCGCAATCGACCGGTTGCTGTTGGAGATGAGCAGCTCAATGTCCGGGTTGCACACGTGCACGGCCTGCGGCTTGAACGTCGCAAAGTTGTGCAGGATCCGCAGCGCCGCAAACTTGGTCACCGCGCGCGGCGAGCTCAGGAACAGCTGCAGCACGTGCACCGCCTGCGACACCTCGGCGTCGGTCACGTCGCGCAGGTCGCAGATGGCCTTGGCCGCCTCAAAGTTGACCATCTCGCTCTTGTGCCGCAGCCAGCCGTCCAGCAGCGTCACCATGGCCGGGCGCAGCGTCGGGTCCTCCTCGGCCAGCTGGGCCGCCAGGCGCACCAGCAGGATCACGGCGGCCGGGCTCTTGACGGCGCCCGGCGCGCCAAACTGCTTGACCATCTTGACGAGGGCCATCTTGTCGTGCATGCGCATCTGGTACAGCAGGCCAATGGCGTGGTACTGGGTCATGGCGGAGCTGTTGACGGGCGCGCCGCCGGCGGACGACGACGACGAGAAGCCGAGCGAGAAGCCGCTCGAGCTCTTGCTGTTGGCGGCGGCCTCCTGGGTCTCGCTCTGCCAGCGGCGCACGACGTCGCGCGCAATGGGCAGCAGGTGGTACGACGAGATGAGCGCGGCCGACGACACCGACGGGTTGCGGTCGACAATGGCCGTCTTGATGACGCGCTCAATGGCCTGCACCGTGGTGGCGTCGATGATGCGGCACAGCGCGCGGATGGCGTTGGGGCGGTAGATGTAGCTGCCGGAGCCGCCGGTGTCCTTCATGATGGAGCTGGTCACCATGATGGTGTCCTCGGCCGAGTGCACGAGCTCCTTGATCACGAGGTGCACCATCTGCCGCAGGCTGGAGTCGTCGGTCTGGAAGAGCTTGGAGATGCCAAAGAAGAGCTCCGTGGCCTCGGTGGTCGGGAACCGCTCGCCGGTGTAGAGCAGCAGGGCGATCTTGGTGAGCAGGATGCGGCATTGGCGCGGCTGGACGGGGGACTGGTTGAAGAGGCGGGCTATGTTGTCAGTCAGCATTTGTGTATTTGCGTATTTGCCGGCCTTGTGCATCTAGATGAAGCTATCCAACTTACCTTCTTGGAAAACCTGCGTACGGTCAACCCGCACCAGGCTGCCGTCGGCATCCTCGTCCCTCTTTCCGTGGTTCATCGTGGGCAGCTCAGACTGGACAGGATGACGATGCAAAAAAAAAGGTACGACGGTGTTCGTAGAAGTCGGTGTAGAGGGTGCTTGTAGAGAGAGAGGGGACGCTTTTGTGTGGGCAGCTTGGAATAGGGATATCGCGACGTATGCCAAATCCCCCCTTGCCCCACACCGGCCCCAATTGGCTGCTGCCATTGTGGAGCGCATGTAAGGTCAAGCTTATGGTCACGTGATGGTCGCGTAGTCATCATGATCGTCACGAAGTGGGGACCTAGTGTGGCGCCATTTCAGCCACAGATCGACTTATACGGATATAGGAACGATGAGCGCGTGTTGACCAGTTGAGGGGGATGCTGACCAGGAGTTTTGCGATATTGCAGAAATGAAGCAGTTTTTGTAGATTTTATTTGAGCATGGCTGACAAGAAAGAAGAGGAAAGCAGATGAGAAAGGGAGAAAGGGAGAGGAGAAAGAAGAAAACAAATGGTAAGAAGATGAGGAAGAACATGAAGAAAAAAAACAAGAAAAAAACAAGAAAATAAAAGATAGAAAACAAAACTAAAGCAAGAAAAAAAGAGATGCAAAAAAAAAAAAAGAAAACGAACAAGATGCAAAGAATAATAAGAACCAAGGTGAAGAGGCATAATACCAGGGGTTATGAAAACAAAAAAAAAAAAAATGTCAGAGCTGCTCGATTGTCCGAGAAATATCACAAGATTTACCAGATCACCAGCTTGACTTGATATACGAGTACAAACAAGCCCTCCGACAGAGAGCAATACAAAGTAAGCATCAAACCAAAGAAAGGTCACCAATCAGTGACAGAACGCACGAGACAGCGCGATTGCTGCTTACGTCAGGCATGCCGCCAGCATAGCTAGAAAACTCTGCAGAGCAGCTCCAAATGAAGACCTCATTCCGCTACAAAGACGAGATGGCCTCAAAAGACTACATATCACTCATATAATGCTGATTTGGGAGTCTTATCGCGTTGTGTACAGCCTTCCATACTATCTACAGCTCCAGAAAATGTCTCTGTATTCTTTCTATGGCGGAAATGGACTTTCCTCACACTACGAGCAGGCTCCC
Source organism: Ophiostoma ips (assembly GCA_019925475.1). Taxonomy (NCBI): domain Eukaryota; kingdom Fungi; phylum Ascomycota; class Sordariomycetes; order Ophiostomatales; family Ophiostomataceae; genus Ophiostoma; species Ophiostoma ips. The sequence continues at coordinate 112,274 of JADHKN010000016.1, forward strand.
ACCAGGCTGCAAGAATTGTGTGTACTGTTTGCTGCTGGCCAGAACGGAAACAGCCAATAGAATCACTGTGCCTGAATCGGACGCTGTGCAATCTCTGCAGCTGCCATGTGCCCATCCGGTTTCTGGGACTGCAGGTCTCCAAAACGCAGTGTTTGCACGGACCCTCGTCCGCCCCCCGACAGCATGTTCCGTTTTGTTTTTTGTTTCGTATAACATAGCAAAAACCCATGGCAAACGTAGGAATGCCTTTTGTATATAAGTCGGTAGTTTCTGCTGCAAAAAAACAGATTCAACCACGGCCGTTGTGGCTGTTTTTCACATTTCGACACAGCAACAGCAGACAGAATATAAAAGACAGCTGCCACGTATCGACAATGGCCATGGCATGGCATAGCCGTGCCCGTGACCACGACCTGCTCGGCGTCTTCAGCGTGACTCATCTTTTGTTGGGACTGCTTTTGATCCCAAGTCCCTCGCTTATCACGATCACCAGCCAGAATCGACCCTCTCCTTCCTACGACACACCACAACGGCACGCTCCAAGCACGCACAATACACAATACACAATAATTCAAAACGGCAAGAACGACCAGTCAGACAACTCCACTGCGTGGCATGCAATGCTCTCCAGAATGTGCTTCCATTGGTCCATGACAACACAACAATACTGGCTGGACGGACTGTGCAGCTGGGGAACTCGTGGACTGTGCGCAAGTATGGACCAGCAGCACGGCAGGAGCACGTCTATTGGCTACAACACACTGTATCCCGATCTGGGGAGGGGGGTGTGAATAGCATTGAAGACTCTCTCTCGCTCTGTTGGGGTGCTGCCCTCCGTCTTCGATCCCGCTCCTTCCTCCTCACGGTCCGCCATCCACCACTGAGAAGCCATATCCTCCCTCGTCCCTGTGGATGCCAGGACTCATGGGCCGGTTGCTCCTTCCTCGTCTGACACCAGAAGGCCCTCGTGAGCATGCCATTGTCCCTGCTCTGGGGCCATTATTATATCGGCCGTTGCCTCGAGCCAGTCACGGCCACACACACCCCCCTCCCTTTCCTGGGGGCCCCGCCCTCTCCGTCTATTCAGACATGCTTTAGGAAAGAGCGAGGAGCATGTACACGCGCTCACCAGACGTGGAACTTCCTTTTCTGGAAGTTTCGTGCTGTTCTGTGCGTGCGAGTGGATGTCCACGATGCCCTCATACGCTGGTTTTATAGTAAACAGTATCACAGCGGCCGTAGACCAATTTCTTTCCCCCCCCCCTCCTTCCCTCTGCACTCGCTCGCTCCTTCCCTTTCTGCTGATCCCATCGTACAGTCTTCTTTCCATTTCTACTTACATCCGGTTCTCGTCCCTTCTTCTCCTTCCTCCATTTTTGTTCTTCCCTCCTTCATGCACATTTTGATTTTTTTCTTTCCCTTTCCAGCTTCACTTTTGTTAACTCCCACTTTGCATCAGTAAGATCGTCTCTTGCTATCGTCTATTGCCTCTTGCTCGTTGCTAACCATTTAGATCTTCTTTTTTTGCTTGGCCCTCCGATCTGCTTGCAGAAAGGTGTGGCCGACGTTGCCCGTGCATCGTCAGTTTTGCATCGCTGAAAAAAGTCATTTTTGACACCAAAACACACCAAAAAAATCTCCTTTCTTCCCAATCTTTCTTGTCATTGTTCAACTCTTCTTGCTGTCTATACGACTACGTTTTTTCTACTCTTTGTGGCATCTGGTTGTCTTGCAGCCGCAAAAAACCCCAAGATCCCAATCTCTTTGAACAGGTACGTTTTGGCTCGTTGCATCCCCTGGCCATAGAAAAGCCCTATCACGCTCTGAAAACATGATAATCATAATGGCACGGCTTCAGAGATCGTGTGAGCTTGTTTTTGTCGCTAAGTTACATGATTTGCGCGTGTTTTGCCTCGTTGAGCTCCCGGGCGCGTCTTGTTTTGTGTTCGCGATGTTCCATCCCCAACCCTTCATCACCGATTGCACCCCCAAAACAGCTTAACAAAGCCTCAAAAACACATTAAATGAATGCCATGATCTCGGGCTTCATAGATTGGCTACTTTTATTTTACCAAATGCGTTCGTTGAGGAGAAAACCCAGTTGTTGTCGTTTTTGTGGCTTCTGCTCCCCCTCTTTTTGTCTTTTGCCTCGCCTGGAAAATTTTGTCCCTTCCCCCCTTCCCCCCTTCCCGGGCTCCGATGTTTACCCAAAGCTGCTTCATTCTTTTGGACTCGTCTTGTGTGTTCTGCAGTTGCTTTTTGATGCTCTGGCCAAGCTCATCGGGATGGAGGTTTATAGACACTGGGTTTGATTCTTCTACTTTTGCCTCTACATCGGTGGCTGTAGATTGTCGATGTTGGTACTTTCTGGCTCTTTGGCTTATTGTGTTCTGTTTTTCTTGGAGCTCGCGTGGTTGTGTTTTCATAATTTCGGCTTCTGTCGCCCTCCGGCGTTCTCCATCGTCTTTTCCTTGGAAACCTTCCAAAATCTATGGCAACTAACGCGACCACAGAAACACACTGCTCGCGTCCCTTCTTCACCTTCACGACTACAGATCCTGCCCTCACTGTCGTTGCTTCGTCCAGGTTGCCAACCATGTCCGGCTTCGGCCCAGGTGGCAATAGGGGCCCAACCGACGAAGAAGCTGCGCAGTTTTACGCCCAGGCGGCCAACCAGCACGAAGCAAACCAGCAAGCTGGACACCAGCCCAACCAGTCTGTGCCGTCAAGCTATGGCCAAGCCAACCCCTCTACGTTCCAGCCATTCGCACCGACTACCATTTTGGACGAGAATGATTTGACCCGACTGGCTGCTGCTCGGGCAGAGCAGCAACAAATCCACAACGATATAGAGCGGGCTCGGGCTCGGGCTCGCGGCTTGGCCTGGGCCCAGAATCAAGTCCTAACCCATGCGCAGGCCAATGCCCGTGCACTTGTTCAGGCCACGGCATCTGTGCGAGGCTTTCCCCCACAGCATCAGCGGCAGCAACAGGTTCAAGTGCTGCAGCAACAGCAGCTGCAACAGCAGCAGGTGCAGCAGCCAGTGCAAGCGCAGCAGGTGCATCAGTCAGTGCAACAACAGCAGCTGCAACAACTGCAAGAACTGCAGCAGTTGCGGCAATTGCAGCGGCAGCAGCAGCAGCAACTGCAGCAGCTCCAGCAGCTCCAGCAGCTTCAGCAACTGCAGCAAGTGCAGCAGCAGCAGCAATTGCAGCAGCAACTGATGGGCCAGGCGAACTCGGGAGAGCCTGATACTGAGGCCAACAGCCAGGCCAGTGGACAGTCGGAAAGCCTCAACTTCACCGACGGCGAGATCGAAGGGCACCAGTACTTCCTGCCAAGCTTCCTCGCCGAGCGAAGCGGCGACGGTGATGAGAACCTCCGCCTTCCTCATTTTCCGAGCGAGGAAGAGTATCAGCGGCGGGTGCTCGAGCTGCAGACGCGACAGACGCAACCGCGCGAGCAGCATCCTGCCATTGTCAACCTGCCCCCGTCCATGCGTCTCGGCCTCCCCCAGGCAGTTGCCAACCGCCTGCTCACGCCCCAGCCCCCCACGGCCCACGGAACTGGCAGTCTTCTCACGCCCCAGGTTCCTTTGTCTCAGCGCACTGGCAGCCTGCCCATGACCCAGGTTTCCCTGACTCAGCGTGCTGGAAACCTGCTTAATACCCAGGCCCCCTTGGCCCAGGGCTCTGGCAGCTTGCTCACGTCCCAGGTTCCCTTGGGCCACGGCCTTGGAAGCCTGCTCACGCCCCAGGCCTCCGTTTCCCAGAGCATCGGCAGCCTTCTCACATCCCAGATCACCTCGCTTCAAGGCACTAGCAACACGGAGGCTGCAGTGCAGTTCCACCAGGACCATGGTGGTCGGACTCCGGCCCTCTCGCAGGACTACGGCTACAATACTGAGAGCATCGGCCAGCCTACCCAAGGTGGCGACATTTATGCACCTACTGGTCATGTGGCGACGGGTTCTGCTTCAGGCACTGATTCAGGAGCCGGTGCAGCCGCTGAGGCAGACGAGTCGTCTGGAGATGCCTCGCCAGTCATCCATGGGCCGATCCCCCAGCGCCCTTTCCCCAGCGCACAGATGCGCCAGCTGGGCATCGTGGGTGACCCGGACTCGCCAGAGCAGCCTGAGCTACCCTATGGCATGGAGCCGCCGCCCACGACCGCATCGCCGCAAATCCAGGCTGTGCAGCAACCAGCGAGCCAGACAAGCAACTTCTGGAGCAATGGACGTACGACGTCGCGGCTGAACCCAACGGCACTCAGTTTTGGACCAAGCCGGTCGGTGTTCGTGGCGGATGAAGCGCAGACACAGCCGCAGGAGGCTCGTCGCGGGTGGACTTCAGCCGATAGTCGCCAACAAAATATTGCAACTGGGATCGATCCCTTTAGCTACCGCCGCTCGGATCTCATCTCGCATGACCCTCCCGTTGCCGCACCGCCGGATCAGTTGCTTGAGTCCAATGTGCGTTCCACCCCGACTGACCCTGCCTTTGGCGAAGCCTCACCTAGTCCTTGTTCGTATACCCAGCTCTCCACATCCCAGATCCATGGCCGGCTCTTTACAGTGACTGCAAATTCTAACATGCGCCAGACTCGAGTTGTTCTTCGCCAGACTCCATTTCATCGGCACAGCTACGGGGGGGTGACGACCCTGACCTCTGGCAACACCCGGGCAATACTACCAACCCCGACATCTTTGAAAGACGCCTTGCTGCTCAGTACACCCGCAGTGCATCCGTTCGTCCCCCCCTATCTGCCGGGTCTGCTGGGCCTTCGGGGCCTTCCGGGTCGGCTGAGCCGCCCGCCGAGCCTGCCCGTGGCACAGCCGACGCAGGTCTCCAGCCTCCTGAGCGGACCTACATGCCAGGCATCCCTCAGGGCTACTGGGGCACCTTACCGAACGGCCAAGCGGTCTTTGTCCCCTTCCGCCGAGCGCCGTGGGGGAGCGAAGAGGCCCCTGACGACATTTAGGGGTCCCGAGCACCTCCGCCAGAATGGCGAGTCCTGGCTGGCATCGTCGGCGGTGCGGCCCGGTCGCGCTGCGGTGCTGTCCATGACTCTGGGCGAGGCCATCATGGAGGCGGAGCAGGCTCGCCAGGCTATGATGACTGGAAGACATGGAGATGAAGAAGAAGATGGTGCGGTGACTTTCAACTTTTTAGACTTTTTGGTGTTCGACTTGGAAGACGAAGAGGACGAAGAGGACGACGATGCCAACGCGGGAGCAGACATTGCCTTGCCCTCGATCGAACAGGATTCCCCCCCGATGCCCTCTGCAGGAGCGTTGTTCCCCGCCGGGGTCGTCGGCGACGATGGCGTGACATACTTTGATGTCACCCAGGCCGCCGCCGCCTTGGTCCATCTGCAGAACAGTCGGTCGTCAACGCTGTCTCGGTCTCCCTCCCCTCCGGTTCGGTCCCCTGCATCGGAAGCGGCCGACATTGCTCCCACGGACTTGGACGACGACGACACGGGCGAGCTTGTGTATATTCCCTTCATTTTCCGTCTTGGCTCAATCCCCAGCCGGCAGGAAAGGGCAGCCCGCACTGCAGCTGCCAATGCTCCTCAACCTCCGCCAACCGCAGAGGAGCAGGAGAACTTGGCTCAATACAGCTGGGCGATCCTTGGCAATATCTTTGACCGGCTTGTTCGCTATGGCGTACACACAGTTGACTTTCCCTAGGTTGGCTGACCGTTGCGGCTGATAGCCTGTTTTGTCCTTCTTTTTGACCTGTTTTGTCGCTATTTTTGTCGCTCTTTTTTGGCGTGTTTTTTTTCTTCCCCTTCTCCCAACGTTTCGACGCATCTGTTTTCATGTCACTGCATGTTTGACGATTTCCTGCAATTTCTCACTCTTGGCCACTTCGGCATTGGCACTCGAACGTTTTGACTTTCCCAACAGCACACCCCCTCTTCAAAGGAAAAAAAAAACACCAAAAAAACACAAAAGCACAGAAAAGCACAAAAAAAGCACAAAAGACAAAACACCAAAAAAAGAGCATGCTTATAGCAAAGAGTCCCTCATCTGTCGTTTTTTCTTCTCTTTTTGCCCTGGCTATTTTGCCGCATCTGAGACATGTCCACTGGACTTTGGTTGAAGGTTGTTGGCATTTTCCATCATGTCTGCTCATTTCATCAATTGCTTTGCCAAACCATGTGAGCCCTGATGGGCTGGGACCGGTTATTACCCAACCACCCACTGACGGCACTCTTGTCACGATCTTTACGATCATACGTCATCTGCGTTGATTTTCTTTTCTCTTTTCTTCACATCTTCCCTTTGACTCCTGGTATCTCAACAATATCCAGGGACATGCTGCTCTCGAGCACGCTGTCAGTCTACTTAGCGGCGTGCAGCTTAACTGCACCGCCGAGGGTTGAGACAGTACCATCTGCGTACTCAATAAAAAAAGAGTATTTTTAATAATGGATTCGTAGATTGCACAGATACAGTGAGGTGCAGTGAGACAGTTCGTGGCGTAGATGCCTTTGCATCGTGGGGGTGGGAAGTTTGTCATATATGATAGCACGTGACTTCATCTCGTGTAAGACGATTTGCCCAAGATCTCATGTGGAGCGCGTAAGCCCCCGAATCAACACGCGCGAATGATGCACTAACAACCCAAAAGTACTCCGTACCCACACCGGTATCAACCGTACATTCCCTTTACGGAATCCAGATTCTACAACAGCACCACACTGGAATTCAAAAGGACAAAGACCAAGACTGATGGTATTTTATTGAGATTGCAAGTTGCATAAATCCAGAAAAATAGTATATATATAGAGAGGCCCGCGCAAAGCGAGCAGTCGTGCCAACTAATAGCGAGTCAAGCAAAAAGAAGCAGTGACAGAACCGTTCAGAGACAATATAACAAAGGGTATTTTTTATCATCCCCGACGAAAGCAAACAAACCGCAGATTAAGCAGAAAGAAAACGCAAGGAAAAAGAAAGAACTAGCCTATAAGCGAGAGTACCCAAATATTTTCCCCTTTCTGCATTCCGGCTTCTCGGTGAAGCCCGTTCCAACTAGACAGAAAAAAGAAGTAGGAGGGAAAAGCTATATCAGAAGTATATAATATATGGTTGGGGGGAAATGCACCTGTCTTTTTTTCGTCGTGCACCTCGATCGTCCAACAAGAGACGAGGGTCCATTAAGACGGCAAGACAACAACATACACCAAACGAAAGTGTACAAGAAGCGAAGCGAATGGGAATCAAAAAGGGGAAATATGGAAAATGGAGTTAGACGAAAATAAGAGCAGTGCTCGACAGTAAGCGAGGTGCCATTAGTAGCTTTTGAAGAGAAGAAAGAAAAAATGAAAAAAAAAAAAAAAACGAAAGACACCTAGACAATCGGGGGGTAGGCACTGCCGGGGACCATGCCGGCACCGCCACCACTGCCCAGATTGCTGGGACCCAAGGGACCGCCGCCAACGGGCCGCCGGGTAGTGCTAGTGCCAGGCAGGGAGAAGTCGGGGTTGGTCTCCAGCAGGACGTCGTTGCGGTCGCGCATGGGACCCCGGCGGGGGCCGCCGTAGCCAGGGCCACGGAAGCCGGGGCCACCAGGACCGCCAAGGCCGCCTGGGCCGTAGCCGGGCATCATGCCTTGTGGAGGCGGGTTCCACTGTGGGTTGATGCCCCGCTGGGAAATGGACGTAAAGTTGGACCGCTCCGACTCGGCGGGGCTTCGTGCGCCCTGCGGAGTGTCGTCGTACGGGATAATGGGCGGTGGCACGTTGATGTGGGGTTTCTGGAGTGGTGCACCAGGTGGTGGCGGCTGGCTGGCGTTGTTGTTGTTGTTGTTGCTGATGTTGCTGATGTTATTATTGTTGTAAAACTGGTTGTTGGGCGAGCTGTAGGAGGACGACGCTGTGCGGCCCTGCTGCAGATTCACCATGCCCGCAATCTCGTCGTCGCCCTCGTCGTAGCGGTTCTGTTGGGGACCAAACCCACCAGTACCAGTAGACGCATCCATCTCAACGGCCTGGCCTATTGGAGCGGGGACTTCAGCGATGTTATCGCTCACGCCCGGCAGAGGAGGGGGCGACTCGGCACGAGGCAGAGGTGACTCGGCACGCGGCAGATCACCCGAAAGAGGCCGTTCTGGGGCGGGGGCGTAGGCGTTGTAGCCATCGCCACCACCCAAGTTGTTGTTGTTGTTGATGTTGTTGATGTTGTTGTTGCTGGGGTTGGCATTGTTCATAAAGTTGGGGTTGTTCCCGTTGTTGTACGAGACGGGCGGTGGTGGCATTGCGTTGGGACCACCGCCGTACTGGTTTAGCGGCTGATCAAAGCGGTAGCCGGGCGGCGGCGGGCGGCCACGCTGGCTGAAGCCGCCGCGGCCTCGGCCGCGACCGTTGGGCGGCGCCATGCCACCGTATCCTCCGTAACCGCCACGGCCAGGGGGGCCGTAGTTGCCGCCTCTGCCTCCATTCTGCATACCATAGGGACCACCGCGGCCCTGCGGAGGGCCGTACGGGCCAGGGCCACCGCCGCGGCCACGGAAGCCGCCGGGGCCGCCACGGCCTCTCGGGGCATACTGCATGTTGTTCATGCGGTCCATGTTGTTCATGTTCATGTTCATGTTGTTCATGTTATTCATGCTCATGTTATTCATGTTCATGTTGTTGTTCATGCGATCCATAGAAGGGCGTCGTCCGTATCCATCCGGCGCCATATTCGGGCCGGCAGGGTTGGGCGCCCCGTAGGGAATAGCGTTTCCGTAGGCGTCGCGCTGCTGCGTGTTCTGGCGGCTGGGCTGGTTCATGTTCATAGAGACGGCGCTGTTGCTGGCGCTGTTGTTGGCGCCGGTCATCATCATGGCGTTGGGGCTGCTGCGGCCAAACTGGTCGTTGGAGCGCTGCTGCTCGTCGGCGCGGTACTGCGACGTCAGCGGGATCTGCTCGTCGCTGATGCCCGCGGCCGTGATCTCGCCGCCGGGACCACCCTTGACAGGCGGGATGGCCTCGGCAGGCATGGGCGGCGGGGACTCGGCCCGCAGGGAGGACGGGGCAGCACTGGCGCTGACGACGGTGGCGGCGGTCTGGGCCTGGCGGTTGTAAAAGTTCTCGCCGCTCATCTCGGCGTTGGCGTCGATGCGGCGCTGGCGCGTCTTGCGGCTGACGAGGGTGCGGCGCATGGCACACGAGACGATGCTGCTGAGGGCGATGAGGATGACGGCAGCGAGGGCGAGGAAGGAGCCAAAGGCCATGTGGGGGACGAAGAGCAAGACATCGATGAGGAAGGCGAGCAGGGCGGCGAGCAGGGTGAAGATGCTGATGATGAAGACGGCGAGCAGGTAGCGCACGGAGTGGGCGGGGGCGTGGAAGTGGGCGATGATGGCGAGGATCAGCATGACGAGCGTGAGGAAGGCGGCGACGGGGTGGAGGACGAGGATGGTGGACAGGGTGGTGCGCGTGGAGATGGGCAGGTCAAAGGTGGCCGAGTCGGAGACGGAGAAGAGCGCGGAGGTGTCGTAGCCGAGCTCGTAGCCGGAGCAGGTGCCGTCGGCCTTGCACCAGCCGAAGACGCCAAAGTTGATGCCATCGAAGGAGCCGAGGGGGATGGCCGTGATGACGGGCGTGGAGATGACGGTGATGACGAGGAGGCCCAAGGCGGCGAAGAGCAGCACCGTGAGCGGCGTCGCGGGGCGAATCATGGTGGAGGAGGAGTGGTGAGGGAGGAGGAGGAGGCGGAGGAGAGAGGAGGAAGAGAGAGGAGGCCCGTAGAGGGCAGAGGAGGGGGGAGAGGGTGGGATGAATATTCCTGTGATATTCCAATGATTTTACAAGACTGATAACGATATGGTCGCTTTAACAGCTGCTGGCGATATTGGATAGGGCGCAAGCATCTGTGGACAATGACGACGGCATCGGCAAAAAGAAAGGTTGGATGCGAGACAAAAAGTAGGAAAAAGTCGATTGGAGCCGTGACGAGGAATTTGGCGATGAAACACGTTACTCGGAATGGACAGGCGAAGGCGAAAAGGCAAAAAGAAAACGGCAACCAGGCGCGCAAACAAAAATCAAGAAAAACGACTAAGCAAGAGATCAAAGGAGCGAAACGAATAGAAAGAAAAAGATAAAAAAATAATAGGAGGGCCGACGTGACGACGCGATGTGAATGACAAGAAAGAGCACGTCGTCGTGAGGTGCAAAACAGACAACAAAACAGGTGAGAGAAGGAAGAGAGACGACGTGAGACGAGGGACCGATACGAGAGTTGAGAAAGGAGCAGCCGTTGTTGTGGCTAGTGAGACAGGGCCGGGGACAGGGCCAGGGACGAGGAGATGAGGATGAGACTAGGAGATTAACGTCGACGATTGCAGACGGATTGGAGGTAGCGCAGGCCCACAGTCTGGGGGGTAAAAGAAAGAAGAAACAAAGGAGCAGTGGCGTGGGTCTGGGTGACAGAAGTGAGGACGACGTGAGGACGACGTGAGGAAGACGTAGCAAAAAAGAAGAATACTGCTGAAGCGGCCAAAATGAGGCCGAAAAGAAGAGGAATTCAGGAGGGAAAGGGGGCAACTGCGCGATGCTTCCAATTTAAGAATGCAGGCAATATTATTACGCAGTAGTACGAGTACTCGTACGTGTACGTGTACGGAGTAGTATGAATAGATTGGCCAAAGAGGAAAGAACATTCATGCCTGCATGCCTGGGGGAAGGCGCAAACGACACGAGCAGATTGCAGATTGGATGGAGGAAGGAAGGTGTGGCAGCGCGCGCGACTCAACAAGGCAGGAGGCAGGGCGCTACAGCGTGCGGCGCAGGTACGAAGAAAAGACGGTACCTGCGACGCTGCATAGAATGGGTGCGGTGGCATGTACCCCGGGATACGCTAGCGCCCATGTGGTAATCTACCAAGATAAGACACGGAACTAGTACAGTACGAGTACGCGTACGGAGTACAAAAGTACATACGATATAAATAGGCACTCGTACGCAGACGCAGGCAGTAGCAGGGTTGTTAGTGCATGTGGGATGATTACTCGTACCAAGGCCTTCTGTAGACTGGCGAGGGCGGCGCTGACAACACAACACAACGACTGGACGAGTCTTGGCGCATTGGGTGCGCAGTTCGTACTTTTTATGAAGAGATAAGTGTATTTTATTGGACATGTGTACGAATAAGTACGACAATGAGGGTATGAATTGAAGGGGATGAATAAGAGGAGGGAGAGGGAGAGAGAAGACAGAAGAAAACAGACAATTGAAAGAAAGAGGAAGAAAGAAACCAGAGCAGAAAGAAAAGACAGAAAAGGAGAGAAATGAAAGAAATGAACAGCAAGGACAGGGACGGCATGCAGGTGCATCAAAGGATGGTGGTAGGGCGCATTGATGTAACCCAAACCACTGCACGGAGGACCATTTAAATACCACCAGCACTGAAACCAGACAGGCCAGAGTGCTCGCACGCAGTACGGCGGGCGCCGCAGACAGCCCGCGTGAAGATATATTGGTACATACTTGACACAGCCCCGTCGGGCGCCATGCCCTGCTTGTCTTCCACATCGACCCCTGTTCACCGAGTCCTCGTGTTCTCTCGCCATCCTGCTGGATTTTATTTGCTCCGTGATAATAACTCTCTATCGTAATCCGTACTCCGTACTCGTACGGAGTACAACCAAGCAATACGTAATGCCCGTGTCCAGTGTCACCGTCGCCGTGGTGCGCGGTATCAAGCTTTGCCCGCTCGGCGCCTAGCCGGATCCGCAGGGCATTGTCAAACATCTGACATGAAACCCGAGCAGTTCTCCCGACCTGTCAGAGGTTGGATCCGAGACCAGTATGGAGTACTCGTATTGTCTGTATTTGGTCCTAATAAGAGGTATGCCGACGTACACGTGTTTCTCCCTGATTCCGTCATCGTGGTCGCAGATATTTCAAAGAACCCTCTCCACCTCCATCCCACCGCTGTCGGCCGCTTCAGTCTTCCGGCGAACGCTCGTTGGCCGGTACTTGCAGGAGGTTCCAGCACATCTTTGTCTCGGAACAGGCGCGGTCGACACGCCGAGCCGGAATGCTTTCTTCGTGGATACGTTCAATCACTGGTGCTACGACGTAGGGATACGGAGGCGGACCTTGGATATGGGGACGATGGGTACAGAAGAGGCAGCTTGCCAGTCTGACTACTCCGTACGAGTCCTAAGCCGTCGGCAAGCTGTTCTACGGAGTGTTCGATCTCAGCAGACTTGGCCTATCATGTTGTTGTGTGGACAATTGCACGAGCACATTAGGCCGCTGCATAGCAACCCGCTGAAATGCAAGTGACGATGCTCCCGCCGAGCTCGTCCGGATTAAGAAAGAACGGATCACCCCCACGCGATGCCCGCAGCAGGTCGTACTGCAGCACACTCTCCGGCAAGAGGACTGTTGTTGTGCCGACGGCGCTGTCTTCGGGCAGAACGCAATCGGGTTTGTGGCTGACGCCATCAGGCAGTGGCGCGAGGCGTTGGTGCTGTCGTGGCCGGCGCCACTCGTTTGTCTCGCGAATCAACCACGACAAATCGGGGGCCCGTCCGGTCGGTGAAGCCAAGGGGCAGCGCAACCACACGCATGACGGGCAATGCTGTCGGGGGTGGGAAGAGCGTCGCATACGGACGAGTCGGTGTCGGTCTACCTGTGTGACGCGATCAGGCTCCTCGATCGCCGGTGTCGTCTGGGTGTGCGCGGGCCAGCAGCAGGGCGGCGTCGGCACGCACCGCATATTACGGCGCCATGCCTACGCACACCGAGCGCGAATCAGCGGTCGGTCTGTCTATACGCCAATGACGATGCCCACCTACTTCCACTTAACCTCTGTGCAGCTCAACGTGGGCAGCCATGGTATAGCCGTATGGCTGGGCAGAGGGCGACCAGGTAGCCGAGGCATGCTCATCGTGGCACTTTCGTCAGCGTGAGCATCAATTGGGCTATGGTAACGACCGCCAGTGGGCTGCATGTCCAAGGGGTGCGAAGTGTGGCAAACGTGGCAGCGGCGGCCGGGCCGATTGCTCGCCCGTGTCGGATTAGCTCTTGTTGATGTATGCTCATCATCAGTTGGGTGCGGTCCCGGCCAAACGGTCTGCCAAGTTGTAGATGGCAACGGCAATGGTATCGGAGGCGGCAGAAATGTCCGTCTGCAGGAGCGGACCCGGAGACCGGGTATGCCACTTTCTCCGATGGCTGCAGGTAATATGAGCCTGCGGGGGCGAAGTGGCCGAGCTGCCCGATAACGGCCGTCGGCTCACGTGGTACTTTTTGGACGGGAGCTAGCGGGTATTGGTTCTTGACCTTCTTTCCATACTTGTACACACACAAAACAACAACAATGCCGTCCCGGACCCCGCCGCCGTCTGTGTTTGCGTTCACGTTTGACGCGTCGCTGGCGCCGTTTGACGTCGCGCCCGCCGCATGGCTCGCCGCCCATTGCCAAGACCTGCACTTGGACGGCCTCGCCGTCGCGACCGTCGTCTTTGATGACCATGACCAGCGCCGCGTGCTCCTCGTGCAGCGCGCCGCCCACGACTCCATGCCCAACCTCTGGGAGGTGCCGGGCGGCGCCGCCGACCAGGCCGGCGACACGCTGCTGCGGGCGGCGGCGCGCGAGCTGTGGGAGGAGGCCGGGCTCGTGTGCACGCATTTTGCGCGTCTTGTGCCGCAGCCGGCCGCGGCGCCGCCACCCTTGGGAGCGGGCGCGGACGCCACATATTACCACTCAGCACCGGCGTTTGCCGAGCACCCGGGCCACGTCTTTACGAACCGCACGGGCACCAAGACCATGGTGCGGTTCGCGTTCCTGGCCGAGGTGGCCAGCTGCAGCGCAGTCGTGCTGGACCCGGAAGAGCACCAGGCATATGTGTGGGCGACAGAGGCCGAGGTGCGGGCGGGCGTGATGGCCAGCGGACAGGCCATCCCTGCGACGATGCCGGCGACGCAGGCCATGATTCTCGAAGCGTTTCGTCTCAAGGGCGCTTGACAGTTTCTTACAATACAATAAACATAGCATATCATTTACATTATTCACTCGGTCAACAAAATAGAAGGCAAAATTAGGATTAACATTGAAAGGATACACGGCCAGTGGCTCGCGTCCATGCTGAAAAAAAAACAGTGATGTACATTATAAAACGACACCAGGTATATGTGAAAAATAAAAAGGGGGTGACGAAAACTCCAAAAACAACCGTCTATGAGTCCGATAGAAGTAGTAAAAACAGGTGGGTTGATATCGCCGGCTTGAAGAGAAAAGAGGGGGAGAAAAGGACAGCCATTGACCCCGGGTATCCAATTTCTTGGCATATTCTTGTTGCGCATTACATGCTCATGAACACCAAAAGGTAAACCCATGAAAACATGCTCATAATCATTCACTCGTACATCTCTCCCAGCGGGGGAGATGCTTCCCAGTCTCTCTCATGAAAAGAAAAGAGGAATTTACAGAGTGAAGGCAATGGCGGCAACGGCGGCGGCAGCACCGACAAAGACGCGGGCGTCCAGGGCACCGGCACCGGCAGTGACGGGAGTGGTCGGGACCACGGTGGGCACGATGATGGAGCCAGTGCCGGTCGAGCCAGCAGTCGGGACAACGACGGTCGAGCCAGCAGCGGAGGGGACGGGCACGGTGTAGGTGGTGCCGTTGCTGGGAGGGACAATGACACCGCTGGCCGAGGCCGTCACGGCAGTGCCGGTGGAGGTGGTGCAGGGAACGGTGGTGACATCAGTGATGATGGCAGTGGTGGTGGCGTTCCAGCCAGCCTGGGCAACGCCGGCGGCGGCAGCGATGGCAAAGAGGGACTGAGTGAACTTCATTTTGACGGTGGGGGTGAGGGTTGGAAGTGATTAACTTGAGGATGGAATGGTGGTGGTAGTGGAAGAGAGGTAGAAGAAGAGATGAAGCTATAGTTGTCAATGTAAACGAACGACTGAACGATGTGTAGAGCGAATGTGGATGGAGAGAAAGAGAAGGAAGAAGCAAAGCAGAGGCTGCGGAAGGCACGACTTTATACGCAACGAGACGAACGAGGACGAGTGGGATGGCCGACGGTTTGATGCGTCTTTCTTTCTTTTTTTTCTTTTTCTTCTTTTCTTATTCACTTTCTCTTTTCTCTCTACTTTCTTTTCCGGTTTCCTGCTTATCAGACAGGGAAGCGCAACGTGCAAGTGGAAAATCGGTCGCAATTCAATTAAAATCATTTCAGCAGAATCGATAAATTCAATTCAATAAAAATTCGGTAAATTCAATAAAAGAAGGAGCGTGGTCGATACTTCCTCTTTGGGCAACCATATGGCAAGACCCTTGTCCGGTCTTTCCTTTTCCATCGTGCGCACTCCACTGGCGGACGCTACGTCGTAGTCGCCTGTCCACCCACCACTACTCGGTACTAGCGCTATCAATCCTCGTGCGCTCGGTCAGTCTCTGTGCGTGTGTGCTTGTTAGCTTGTTATGGTTAATCCTCCTCGACTTCGGCGACATCCCATATCCCAGTCAGTGCAGATGCTGTCTGTGACAATAATCTACGCAGGATGGCTGCTCATTTCAGCTCATTTCGTCTCCCCTGATTCATGCCGTTTGGCGTTATCTCAGCCGTGGCCCCTTTTGTTGTCTGCAGGTTGGTTGTACTCTGTAGCCTGCCATCTGTGTACAACGTAGTGTTTGAGGTTGTCTTTACTGCCTGTCTTATTACTTCGTATTACTGTCATGTCTTATTACTGCATTTACAGCCCTGAGAGCACGCAAGAGATAACCATGCCCTACAACTGGCTCCTATGGAGTACGTCGCATGTCTCACCCAACTCCAGCTGGATAATATCAACTGCTTGTAAATTGAATAAAATACTTAATATAATAATAAACAACCAGTCACTTGCTCTCGTGAAATCGCCATCTATTTTTGTTGACGGACTCACCGGGCTGCCTTCAGTCGGCGGCCTGCCTCTCTCTGCCCTGGTGACGTCTTCTTGCCTCTTGCCTCTTCAGGCAGCCTCACTCACACAGCACCAAAACAGCACTAATACAGCACTAATATAGCACTAACAACATAGCAACACAGCACTAACACAGCACGTTCAGCAGGGCCCCTCTAAATAGGCGCACTGATTGGCCCTTTTCTGCTCGTAGCGCCGGCCCTTGCCTACTCCGTACAATGAAATGCTGCGCCGGCTGCCGTTGCAGGGACCCTCTTTGTCGGCACGCTAGAAAATCACATTTGCCACTACTTTTTTTCGGACACCGCCACTGCAGTGCCTCGCCGCTTGCTTTTAGGCTGAGGTAACTTTGCTCTTGAATATCGTACGGACTCGTATCGTAGATTGTACGAGCAGATCAGCAGAAGAAGAAAAAGCACAAGGAGATGGCTGGTAATAAGGAAGCACTACGACGTGAAGACTTTTTTTACGAAATTGCTCGTACGGAGTAGTCACAGATAGCCATTGAAAATGACACCGACGGAGTGCGCCATGGCTTCGGCAGCCGTCGGTGACATGTAGAGAAAGGAGAGGAGGAGAGGAGGGGAGGAGGGGAACGAGAGAGAGACGCGAGCGAGCGAGAAAACAAGAGACTGCGAGTCGTACGGAATAGTCGCCGAAAGTTGCTGCGCAATGACGACAGGATCAAGAATCTACGAGTACAATGTACGAGTACGGAATATAGGGTGAGAAATCTGAAAACAGCTCCGATCACAAAAAAAAAAAAAAAAGAAGAAGAAAACACATCTTACGACGCAGGGTCGCCTGCTATATCGCCAATCATACTCGTATACCCATCTCTCTCACTTTCCTCCGTACAACATGCACTCGTACGCACCACTACGCCTGCCTGCATACCCGGCTCACTCGTACCAACCTTATTCTGCTTCTTTGGAATACGATGCAACCACCAGATGTGCGATGTGCATGCCATGTACGAGATCCGATCGATGACCTCGTACCGATACGAGCTCGTGACTCGACAAATACGATGTCTGTACCGTGGGATGCCGTACCAAAAAAGAATCACGCCGTTCGAGTGCTAGTTTTTTCCTCTTTGGGAATTATCGGCTTTTACGAGTATTTTTCTCCAGCGCAGACTCTTTCGTCATGGGGAGGGTTTCTACATCGTATGTACGGTATGTACGTATACGAGATGTCGACGCCTGTTGTGACGTCGGAGCGATCATCACGAGAACAGAGCACCAATTGATCCTATCGTGTCCAGCGCCGCTTCCAGCGCCGCGAGCCCATCCTTGTCTTATCTTTGTCCGATTTTTATCCATAATACATCGTAGCATATGGTACGTTATTTACTTGTTGCTTTCGGTTATTTGCATTATTCTACTCGTACGGAGTACTGTATCGTACACAGTTCCGCTTCGCAGTTCTGATTCTGGAAAAAACTTGTCTCTTCTATTTTTGAGACGCCGATTTCTTGTCTTTTGCGATCCTTGGCTAAATTCGCGCAGTCGACGGCGTGCTGAACCAGGAATAAGGTAGCATTGTGGTTTTCTGGCACGTTGCTATTGGCATATTCCTAGAAAATATAGTCCGGAATTTTTAGCCTGAGTCTCTTTTTTTTTTTTTTTTTTTTTTTTTTTTTTCAATCGTCCTTTTTTTTTCAATTTTCTTCGACTGTCTTTCACTCACTTCTCTTCTTTTCTATTTCTTTCTTTTCCATTATTTCTCTACGAGTACCTTTTTCCTCCTACCAGGATCAGTTAACCTTGTTACCGCTACTGTCAGCATAAATCCCAGCCCCCAGCGTAATAGTCCATTCTACTATCTATCGTGCACTCATCTAAACCCACAATGTCGTTATCTTGATCCGTTTCAGACCAGCAGATGGAGCCCCTTTTTAAATGAGTGTTCCTCTTTTCCCTCTTGCTCTTGCTCTTTCACTCCTCCACCGCACGCCATTGTCAAATCAAATCACAACAAATCCCACCGACACCCTGTTCATCCCATCTCGACCCTACCGCACGCCTCGCGGCTATCCCTCCTTTTTGTAACGGCCTTGTACTTTGCAATTTCCTTTATCTCGCCAATCCCCCCTCAATCTGTGATAAGTTAAATTACCATCTGCATTTGACTCAAAATATTGCTCAATGCTCTGCCGCCGCCGCTATCACATCCCACATCCCACATCCCACGGACAATTTCCAATTATCGTACTGGCTGGCGGTCTGGATGCATCTCATTTTATTTTGCCGCCTTTGATTCCATAGTCGTAGTCGTAGCTGTAGTTGCTATCACACATCGGATGAGTGTTTATGCTTCGCCATTCAGCTTCGCAATCACAGCTCTCTGATAGACAGACATGTGCCGACGACACCGTTGGCTGCGCTCTTGAGACGAACCTGTCTCCAGCCGAAGCTGACAGATACAGCTGATACGGAGTACTTGTTATGCCGGAGACGCTCCGAGACACAATGATGCCTGCTGAAACGTTCAGCCCGTTCGCGATGCATACCGAAAAAAAAAGACGAAAAGTTCACATGTGCTGTGCTATTCCCGTTGTCTTATTACACGTGACCTATTTGAGTCAACAACGGCAATGGCAGCTACCGAGATGTAACAGCTGCTTGTCTGTGGATGCTGTGTGTTGTGTTGCGACAGGAGTTGGAGTGGCTGAGTGTTGCGTGTGTGGACATATTATCTGCGGTGATGGCCAAGCTGTTTCAAGCTTCAGGTTCAGGTTCGGAAGCAGCATTGACTGCTTCGGTTGATCACAGCTGGCCTTGGCCATTCGGCTGATGCCCTTCCGTTGTTCGGGCCGTGTTTCGTCTTTCGTCCTTTTTTTTTTGCTTCGTCTTGAAAATGTCCCCGCCAAAGCCAGCAGCTACACAATCATGCGCACCTTGAGCTTGCCGCCATCGACAATCTCCTTCTCCTTGGCCAGCAGCTCCTCGACGTCCCACGTGGCCGACACGTACCGGCCCGCCAGCCAGTCGCGCCGCGTCTCCGTCAGGTACACAATGACGTCGCCGGCCAGCTTGGGCGTCTCCGTCAGGATCGCGTGCCACGCCGCCGGCTGGCGCTTGCCCATGTCCGTCAGCACGCCGCCCGGGTGGATGCCAAACGACAAAACGTTGTCGTCGTCGCCGCCGTAGTCGGCATCGATAAACTCGGTGAACCGCTGGACCGCCAGCTTGCTCGTCTGGTACGCCGAGGCGCCGGGGGACACGCGGTGCGCGGCCTGGCTGCTGAGGTTGACAATTGTCTTGAGGCTGCCCCCCTCTCCTTTTTTTAGTATGAGAGGCAAAAACGCCCGCGTCACCAGGTACGGCCCCTTGACGTTGACGGTAAACGTCTTCCACCACTCGTCCGGGTCCGAGTCGGCAATCTTGGCGCGCGTCTCCAGGTAGCCCGCGTTATTAATAAGAATGTCGAGGCGCGGGAACGCCGCGGCCACCACCGCGGCCGCAGCGGCGACGCTCTGCGCGTCCGTCACGTCGAGCACGACGGCCACGACCTGGGGCGCCGGCGTCTTGCCGGCGGCCGCCGCGGCCTCGAGGATCGCCTGCTTCACGCTCGCGAGGTCGGAGCGGGCGCCGATGCCGATGCCGGCCGCACCGGCGCTGGCGTACGACAGGGCGGTCTCGCGGCCGATGCCCTTGGACGCACCAGTGATAAAGACATAGCGACCGGACAGATTGCGCTTGCTGGGGTCTATGGCCGGGTATGTGTCCTTGTGGAGGGTCTCTGTGAAGAAGAAACCTACAGACAGACCGGAGCCGGTGTCAGGCAAAAACTGAGCCGGCGGAAAAGTGTGTGTGTGGCGGCATCGACGTACCTGAGTGCTTGTCGGGTTCAAATGACATTTTGACTGATGCTCGTCGAGATGAGATGCTTCAGTTGTGTGCTCTTTTAAAACTGGAAGAATGAGGATGGGATGAGTCACTCGAGGGGATTATCACCAACGAGGGGGGGTCATCAACGAGGTGGATCGTATCTTATGCTAGAGTCCGTACTTGGTCTCCGTAGCCGTAGTCTTCCCGTACTCCGTGGTCCCCGGGTGTCAAACTCTCCACTCTTCTCCAAAATGGCCTAGGCGATGCGGGTGTTTGCCATTTGCAGTATGTTATCTCGGTCAGACACGGTTGGAACACTTCATTTTGACCTCTTAATCGGGCAGGTAAGATGCTGTGAGGTGCAGGATGGCTGCAGCCATTGAGAGAGGGACAGCTTTGGGCAGCCATTGGCAAGTTTTCAAAGGGATAAATGATGTCAATTATTTGCATCTCTTTTTGAACTTGATAAAAACCTTTAAATTTCAAAAATAAGTTCTCAAAAATCGTATATAAATGGAAAAAATTACTTGGCTTTTCAAAAAAAAAAAAAAAAGTTTGATAAAAAAGAAAGAAACACAAATCGGATCAACAATAAAAAAAATGCTGCAAGAATAGTCAAGAATAAGATCGGCTTTTGAGGCCAACATTCACACGCACATCGGACTTACTATTTCAAAAATTAACAAGGGACGATGCAACAACGAGACAGCCCGATGATACCAAAAAACCTAAACCGCAGAAAAGTACTTGCGGCGCAACTTCTCCATCTCCAGCTCCTCCGGGTACTGCTCGAGGAACTTTTCCACCTCCGGCTGCCAGTAAGGGTTGTAGGGGTTGACATGCCATGCGTTGGCGTACTCCCAGTAGGCAGGCATCCAGGCGGCCGTCTCCCAGTCGATGATGCCCGTGACGGTGTCGCCCACGGCCAGGATGTTGAAGGAGCTCAGGTCGCCGTGGGTCAGGACGGGCGGCGTGGCCACGTAGTTGTCCTGCATCTCGATCATCTTGCGCACCTCGTCATAGTCCTCGCCGACCCGGTCGTCGGGGACGCGGTTGAAGTTGTTGCGTATATCGCGGTGGAAGTCGTGGACCGTCGCATAGGGGCCCCAAAAGTCCTTGCCCTTGAGGTTGCCCTCGTAGAACAGGCCGCCGTCGATGCCGCTGACGCTCATAATGTCCTGTCCCGGCGGGCGCGGGACCTTGCGCAGCTCGGCAATCATGGCCCGCAGCTGGTCCAGGATCTTGGCGCGGGACTCTTCCGAGCGAGACATCCAGCCGTTGCCGACCTGCATGCCGGGCAGCCGCTCCATGAGAATGTACACGCGCGAACGAGTCTTGAAGCTGCAGTAGATTTTGGGCACGGGGATACTTGTGCTTTACTTGACCAGCTGAATGGCCCGGGCCTCGTTGAGCAGCGTAAAGGGGCCGCATCGCAGGCACAGCTTGGACGAGATGTAAAACACGCCGTTGTTCCCCAAGTTGTGTAGCAAGCGCCGATACCATCGTCGCTCACAGAGTCGCAACAACGTGAGCGTGATCGCCCGCATCCAAAGATTGTCGTTGATCGGAGCGGCATCCATGTTGATGTGTAATTTGAGATGCCTTGCGTTTTGGTAGAAATTACGTCGTAGTGATCAGTGTTGATGATGCGTTTCGATGATGGGCCCTCAAAGGGAAAGTAGAAAAAAAAAGCCACATATTATACTCAATACGTCAGTACGACGTAGGCGAGGTGATACGATACGACGAACGCACTCCGTGCGTCGAAAGTAGGGCTTGCTATGGAAGCAGGTGTGTTATTCGCGGAGCAGAGACATGAACCGTGAGTACTCCGTAGAGGCTGTTACGGGCAATGCTACCTATGATTGCCCAGAAACTCTTGATTAAGTGGGGCACGTCTATATACTGGCATGGGCATCCAATCCCTTGCTTGATTCCTTGTGATACAGACTGAACTCGCTGTGATACGTTATTCTTACCCGCATGTGCCCTTCACACCACTTTCGACCAGTGCGTTCCAGATAGAGGCTTAGCTTGTGTACCCATGGAGGGTCTGAGTCTCATTAGTTATCTTATCCAATAGAGATACTGGGCTATTGCCTGTTGTTATTGTCGTTCCCGTCCCATATGCAGTTTTCCGTGGTTGACTGCGACGTAGGAATAAATATGCAAAAACCCAACCAAGGCCTTTCTTAGGCCGACGTGTCAGCCGCTTCTGGTGAATGTATGCCAGGTCGCACCCGTCGATGTCTATTGGGCCGTCTGGTATATCCTACGAGTGAAGGAGTATGGCGGTTGATAAGAGAGAGGACCGTGGCCGTAGGTTGTCGGGTATATAACAGTCAAACAGGGCGGTCTTGTTTATTTCATAGCTGATGTTTGCCCAATAGCACGCATCGCAACCAACTACGTGTGGGAGTACATCCGCGAGAATACAGGCACCGCCCGGACGCTCTACCTATATTCCCGCACACTCCTGGGTCCGCGAGGCCCCTGAAATAATCGAGAAGGATGGAAGAAGCATGGGGACCGCCATCATGGATTGGACTACCATCCGAGATGCCTCTATGCGTTACACACAAAGCAAAATCGATAGCCACCGGTTCGACGGCAAGGCGACCTACAAGTTCAATGCCAGCATTGCCGCGACATTTGATCTTCTCGAGAACAGGGAAGTGCATCCTTGATGCGAGGGCATGGGAAGAACCAGAACCATATCGGCGGTTTTGGTGTTTGTGTAGGAGATGGGAAGAACAGACTGTCGGACCTTATTGCTAGCAAGAATTGAATTTGGAAAATTATGCACTGCGCTGGTTGTTGTATATCCTTTTGTGAACCTGTGTGATGAGGCGCTTTCGCAAACGTCGTACTCCATAAGACAGAGCCTCCACAGCCCCACGTGACCTGTCGCGTGCTTTCGCGCAGCTCGTCGCAGCAGCCTGCTCTTTCCCGCATGCAGAGCTCACGACAGGCAGGCGCAAACACAGCACCTTCCATTTGTGCTCATTAACCTGGAAAGCACATGACCTCCTATTTAGCTATATACGTAAAAAATACTCAAAAGTCCAACCTCACATCATCTCATCGCATCGTCGTCTACTCGTATATCGCTCTCCCTTCCAAGCGGCTTGCACGGCTGCCCACTTTATCAACCAGCAGCTGTCGACTGATCAATCCCCCCCCCACACTGTGCCGTTTACAGGTGCCTGCTACCTACTGCGTACTAGCCCAGCCACCGTCGTCGTCGCGCCGCCCCCCCGTTTCTTCCGTGGCTTCTTCCGACCAAAGACGACCACTTTCTGGACTCCCGCCCATACGCCATACGAGCTACAACGCCTGTTCTGCACCACCCCTGTTCGGCTTCCGTTTTGCGATCTGCTGCTGATTTTCTTGCTCCTTCGCCCATTGGCACCGCCGCCAGCTGTCTTTCCAGCGTCTCCGAACCGAACCCCCTTCCGAGAAGCTTTACAGCGCCTTTTCCACAACTCCTCCCAGATCCTCCCCTCCCCTTCCGGCCATCTAGCAGCCTCGTCGACCCTCTCGGCGCCGGATATCGGCGAGATCCAGCAGGATCGTCTTGCGTTACCGACCCCCCCCCCCCCCCCCCTCTCTCTACAACTCGGCGGCTTCTTCCCCTCCGTATCCGACGACAATGGCCGCTTCAGTTCCCGTCGACGACCAGGCCCGGCTGCTCGAGGATGCCCTCATCGCCGTGCGCCAGCAGACCGTGCTGATGCGCAAGTGCCTCGATACACCGGGCAAGCTCATGGATGCGCTCAAATGTTGGTAAGTGTTTAGGTTCATCACTCCTCCATGTCCCCTCCCCTCCCCTTCCCCCCATTCATGCTGACACCCCTCTTCCCCCCCCCCAGCTCTACACTCGTGTCCGAACTGCGCACCAGCAGCCTGGGTCCTAAGCAGTACTACGAGCTCTACATGGCCGTGTTCGACGCCCTCCGCTACCTGTCCGTGCACCTGCGCGAAAACCACCCGGTCAACCACCTGGCCGACCTGTACGAGCTGGTGCAGTATGCCGGCAACATTATCCCGCGGCTCTACCTGATGATCACGGTGGGCACGGCCTACATGGCCATTGAGGGCGCGCCGGTCAAGGAGCTGATGAAGGACATGATGGATATGAGCCGCGGCGTCCAGCACCCAATACGCGGGCTCTTCTTGCGCTACTACCTGTCGGGCCAGGCGCGCGACTACCTGCCGACGGGCGACGGCGACGGCCCCGAGGGCAACCTGCAGGACTCGATCAGCTTCATCCTGACCAACTTTGTGGAGATGAACAAGCTGTGGGTGCGCCTGCAGCATCAGGGCCACTCGCGCGAGCGCGAGCAGCGCACGCAGGAGCGCAAGGAGCTGCAGCTGCTGGTGGGCACCAACATTGTGCGGCTGAGTCAGCTGGTGGACCTGGACACGTACAAGAACACGATCCTGGGCCCGCTGCTGGAGCAGGTGGTGCAGTGCCGCGACGTGCTGGCGCAGGAGTATCTGTTGGAGGTGATTACGCAGGTGTTCCCCGACGAGTTCCACCTGCACACGCTGGACCAGTTCCTGGCGGCCGTGTCCAAGCTCAACCCGCACGTGAATGTCAAGGCCATTGTGGTGGGCCTGATGGACCGCCTGTCGGCGTATGCCGAGCGCGAGGCGCAGAACCGGCCGAATGAGAACCGCCAGCAGATGGAGCAGGATGCGCTGGCGGCGCTGCTGGCGAAGACGCATCTCGGCGCCGCCGGCGACAGTGCGGGTGTGGATGCGGGTGCGGGTGCTGACACAGCCAAGAAGGACGCTGACACGAGCGCCGCGCCGGCGACGGACGGCGCAAAGACGGACGATGCCGCGTCCACAGCAGAGACGGCGGCGACGGCAGAGACCGAGGCGACGGCCGTCAACAGCAGCAACAGCAACGCCGACGACGACGCCGCAGGTGCAGACAGCACGACGGAGGGCTCAGCAGGTGCCGCAGGTGCCGCAGGTGCAGAGGGTGCAGAGCAGGACGCGACTGCGGCGTCTGCCTCGACACCCGCGGGCCAGAGTGGTGGCATCGGCGGTGACGTGCACCTGTACGAGGTGTTTTTCGGACAGGTGAAGCAGCTGGTGTACGCGCAGCAGCTGCCGATCCACGACACGATTGCGCTGCTGGTGTCGCTGACGAACCTGGCGCTCAACATCTACCCAGACCGGCTGGACTACGTGGACCAGATCTTGGCGTTTGCGGCGACCAAGGTGCAGGAGAACGCCAACACGCCCGACTTCCACGCGGCGCCGGCACAGCAGGCGCTGCTGTCGCTGCTGCAGGCGCCGATCAAGCACTACGTGTCAATCTTCACGGCGCTGGCGCTGCCGACGTTTGTGCCGCTGCTGCAGGCGCAGATCTACCCGACGAAGCGCGCGGTGGCGGGCGAGGTGGCGCGCAGCCTGCTGCGCAACCAGACGGCGATTGCGACGCCGGAGCAGCTGAGCAACGTGCTGGGCGTGCTGCGGGTGCTGATTGTGGAGGCGAGCGCGAGCGCGTCGTCCACGGGTTCCGTGGCGGGCGCGGCGGGCGTGGCCGGAGCAGCCGGAGCGGGCGTGGCCGGAGTGGCGGCGGTGCGGGGCCGGGCATACGAGACAGACGAGACGCTGGAGGAGCAAGGGTGGCTGGCGCGGATTGTGCACCTGCTGCGGGCGGAGGACAACGACACGCAGTTCCGGCTGCTGCAGCTGACGCGCAAGGCGTATGCCGAGGGCAACGAGCGGATCCGCATCACGACGCCGCCGCTGATCACGGCATCGATGAAGCTGGCGCGGCGGTTCAAGGCGCGCGAGCACTACGACGACAACTGGTCGTCGCAGGCGTCGTCGCTGTTCAAGTTTATGCACTCGGCAGTGTCGACGCTGTACGCGCGCGTGACCAACAGCAATAGTGTCATCGGCGGCGGCGGCGGCGGTGGCCTCCTCGGCATGGGCGGCGGCGGCGGCGGCGGCATCGGCAGCAGCGGCGGCGCGGAGTTGGCGCTGCGGCTGTTCTGCGCGTGCGGACAGACGGCGGACATGACGGGGTTCGAGGAGGTGGCGTACGAGTTCTTTGCGCAGGCGTTTACGGTGTACGAGGAGGCGGTGTCGGACAGCAAGGCGCAGTTCCAGGCGGTGTGTGCGATGGCGAGCACGCTGCACCAGACGCGCAACTTTGGGCGCGAGAACTACGACACGCTGATCACCAAGTGCGCGCAGCACGCCAGCAAGCTGCTGCGCAAGCCGGACCAGTGCCGGGCGGTGTACCTGGCGAGCCATTTGTGGTGGGCGACGCCGATTGCGGGGAATAACGAGACGGAGGAGAGTGAAGTGAGTTTGTTTTTTCTTTTCTTCTGTCCTCTTTTCTTTTTTCTTTCTTTCTTCTTTTTTTCTTTCTTTCTTTTCTTTCTTTCTTTTTTTTCCTTTTCTTTTCTTTTTTTCTTTTTTTTCCCAGTCATACTAACCAACGACCAGCTTTACCGCGATGGCAAACGCGTGCTCGAGTGCCTCCAGCGCGCCCTGCGCGTGGCCGACTCGTGCATGGAGCCGGCGACGTCCATCGAGCTGTTTGTCGAGATCCTCGACCGCTACGTCTACTACTTTGACCAGCAGAACGAGTCGGTCACGACAAAGTACCTCAACGGGCTGATTGAGCTGATCCACTCGAACCTGGCCAGCAACCAGCAGGAGTCGCTGTCGGTGGACGCGAGCAAAAAGCACTTTCAGCACACGCTGGAGCTGATCCGGAGCAAGGAGTACGAGGGGGTTGTGTTGACGCCGAAGTAGTTTTTTCTTTTTTCGGTTTTCTTCTTTTTTTCTTCTCTTTTCTTCCCCTTTTCTTCTCTTATTTTTCACCATTCTCTCCTTTTTTGTTTCCTTCTTTCTTATAATCAGTATCTCCCTGTGCGGCTGTGCGTTTGTTTTATCCAGTGTCCATTATTACTCTTATCATGAACGTCTTGCTTTGGTGAACCATAGGGCTGGTGAACTATATACGAATACTCCGTAGGGCTGAATTGACGTTCCACTGCATATCGCCATTACGTAACTGATGCACTTTGGATTCGGACGTATATACAAGTATGAACAGAGCGGCACTATATGGCGTAAGGGCAGATCTCCAAGGCTAACAAAGGAAATAAAAGACATGAGAAGGCTGTAGATAGAGTAGGAGTATGAAAAGATAAGAAGACAAAATAGGGAAAAGAGAAAATAAGACAGAAGAAGAAAAAAAGAAAAAAAGAAAAAAGAAAAAAAAAAGAAACAAAAAAGACAAAAAGCAACCAACGCCAGGCAATGCAAAAAACCCAATCTTCACTCCAGCAGCTGCGCCGCTGCCTCCTCGAATATCCGTGCAATCTTGGCCACGGTCTGGTTGGCCTTGGCCCAGTCGCCGGCATTGACCAGGTCCTTGACGGCCGGGAACAGGTCGCCCTCGTAGCCCGACCACAGCTGCGGGCCGTGCACCACGTGCTTGAACTGTGTGCGTCCGGGGATCTGTTTGTTAGAGGGATGATAAAAGAAAATGGAAAGAACGAGAAAAAAAACTTACCCCCCCGCCCGATTCCAAATCCAGCAGACTCGCATCAAAGTCGGCCATGCGCGTAATGTACTCGACGCGCTGCTGGCCCAGCCGCGTCGACTCCCAGCCGCCGGCCGCCAGCACCTGGCTCTCCCACTTGAGGTCCCAGCGGTCAAACTCGCGCACCGCCGCCGCCACGACCTCGCTGGCCTGCTGCAGCTGGCCCAGGCTGCCGCCGAGCGTCGTGCGCGCCGCGTCGTCCACGCGCATCTGCACCCACTGCACCAGGTCCTTGGTCCACTGCGCAATGGCCTGCCCGTACGCCGTCAGGTCAAAGGGCATGATGGGCCGGTCGGCCAGCTCAATCAGCAGCAGGCCCACCACCTGGCCCAGCATGCCGTGGTACACAAAGCCCGGGTCGGCCACGTGGTCCATCCAGCCAAACGTGTCGTAGCTGCTGTGCGTCGGCGCCCCCGGGCCGGCAAAGCGCAGGTCCAGCGACGACACGCCGGCCAGGTCCTGGAACGCCGCGTAGTCGGACCCGGCGCCGCCCAGCACTTCCAGCGTGCTCTGGTGGCGCTCCCACAGGTCGTGCAGCGACGCGTTGGCGTGCGGGTCGCTGACGCGCTTCATGACCTGGTTCAGCAGCTTGGAGAAGACGGGCGACCCGGCCGCGTGGAACGTGCCGCCCGTCACGGCCGCGTCCAGGTTGAGGTACGCGATGCCGTCGCTGCGCAGCGCGTCCAGGTTCTTCTCCACGTACTCGGTCGACCCCACCAGGTTGTACGCCGCCGCGTCCCACGACATGAACTCGATCGTGCGCAGCGGCCGCCACCCGCGGTTGAGCAGGTCGCCAAAGATGCGCGCCATCTCCAGCATCACCGCCGTGCCCGCGTGCGGGTCCGACGCGCCCGGCGACCACGCGTCGCGGTGGTTGCCAATGAAAATCTTCTTGGCCGACTGCTCCACGCCCACGATGCGCCCGTACACGTTCCACACCGGCTGGTGCGTCTCCTCGTCCTGCTCGTTGCGCAGCCGCACCACCGGCGACGCCGTCTTGTTGCCCGTCCACCACTCGCCCACGTCCGGCACGCCGCCCACCCACGACGCGTCCGGCACGCGCTGGCCCGCGCCGCGCAGCTGCTGCAGCAGCACCTGCGCGTCGCGCCACGCCAGCGGCAGGCTGGGGATCTTAACCAGGCCCGCCGCCTTCTCGGGCGTCAGCCGCGGTAGGCCCTTGGTGCTCTCCCACCCGGGCGTCAGCACGTCGCCGATCACGTGGCTGCGCAGCGCCACCGACCCGCGCTGCACGCCGTCCGCCGGCATGTAGGGACCCTGCGGCGCCACCTCGCCGCGCACAAACCCGTCGTCCTGCGGGTCACTGTACACCAGGCAGCCCGCAAACCCGGCCAGCTCCGCCGCCTTCACCTTGAGCGCGTGGTCCGCCTGCGTGCCGGCGTAGCGCACGAGCGCAATGGCGCCGTCCGTGGCAATGCCGCTGTCCTTGAGCCGCTGGAAGTCGTCGCGCGACCCGTAGTTGGCGTAGATCAGCGGGCCGCGCACGTCGCCCGCCTTGGACAGCCCGTGGAAGGCATACGTCTGGTGGCCGGCCGTCTCGCCGCCCGGCTCGCCGTCCTCCTCCAGCCGCGCCGACCACGTCACGTTGCCGTTGCCGTTGCCGTCGGCACCAACGTCCACAATCTCGACGGCGCGCCCGTCCTTGCGCGGGTAGTTGAGATACACGTAGTACTCGTCGACGGCCACCTCCTCGAGGCCGTACTTTTCAAACAGGTTCTTGACGTCCAGCGCGAGCGCAAAGTCGCCCTCGGTGCCCGCCATGTGCGCATAGCCCGTGAAATGCCGCGACAGGTCGCGCATGCGCTGCGGGTCGACGTTCATCTGGATGTGCATGCGCACGCTCTCGGGGTCAAACACCTGGCTGCCGAGCCGGTGCGACAGCGAGCTGAACATGTCGCTCATGAACAGCAGGTACACAAAGCCCAGCACCATGATCACGGCAAACACGCGCGCGAACAAGATGATGGCCGCCGCCTTGTTCATCTGGCCCAGCCATTCTGGGCGTTCCGGGCGTCTCAGCAGCCACGACCACCGGCGGGTCGTCTCGCCGCTACCATTCTCATTGTTGTTGTTGTTGCTGTTGTTGCTGCCAGCACTGTCAGGATTTTCGGCATCGCTCGTGTTGACGCGCGTGAACCCCGCGAGGCGGCCGAACCGGCTGGCCAGGCTCGGGGGGCTCGATCGCGTGCCGTCGTCGCCGGCCGCCTCCGGCCCGCTGGGCAGCTGGATGCGCAGCCGCGGCATCGACAGCCGCCACGTCGACGCCCATCGCGGCAGCAGCGACAGCGAGAAGCCTTTACCAAAGATTGATGGCCGGCCCTGTCGCCGGCCGCCCGCTGCGCTGTTGTCCAGCGGGTCCTCCATGTCAAACTCGAGCATCTCGCGGCGCACGTGTGCCGCCTCGGCGTCGATGTCGTCGTCGCTGCCGTTGCCGTTGCCGTTGCCGTTGTGTTGGTCACCACCGTGGTGATCGTCGCTGTCGTCGTCGCTGGAGCTCCAGGTGCTGTCTTCGCCGTCCGTCTCCACCGTCGGTGGCCGGTAGCCCGTGTAGCGGGCGCGGGCGGCGCGGCGGCGGCTGCCGTTGGTCGCCGACGAGTCGGTGCGCTGGTGGGCGCGGTGCAGCAGCGCGCGCTGCTCGCTCTCGGGGGCATAAAACGCCTCGCCCATGGGCGACATCGGGTCGAACGTCGACGGCGACGGCAGCGGCCCAAGCCCGTGCATGCCGGCCGACACGATGGCCTCGGCGTAGGTGGGGATCGGCGCCGGCCGATCGTCGGGGTTGGACGACATGTCGCGGCTGAGGGGGGGGGGTGTTAAGATCTGAGGGAGTTGGGGAGAGAAAACGAGTGTCGCGGTCGATGTCTCATCGATGCCGTGGCTGTGGCCCTATCGAGTGCGTCTGGCGTGCGCTGTGGAAGAATGGAAGATCGCGAGAGTGCGAGAAAGAGAGATCTCGCGAGAGTCGTCGTCGTGCAGCCAGGAATGGCCGCCCGTTGCAGCGTCGCAGCGGATACTTTTTTGTTAAAAGAACCAGTGGGACAAGAGAAACGAAAAAAAATAACAATAAAAAAAACCCAAAAGAATTCGAAGATCGTGACAGTGGCTCAGGAGGCCATCGTTGCTGCCAATGCGCCGCAGGGGAGATGCCAGGGAAGGTGGATGCAGGGCGGCTGGCTGCTGCTGCTGCTGCTGCTGCTGCTGTTGCTGCCTTTGCTGGAAAAGGCGCGCGGGAGGCGTCGTAATAATGGGGCTGTAACGTGCGCTATTACGGGGCGGACGAGACACCTGTTGATTGAAAGATTACTCAGCTGGTCCCTGGCGGATGGAGAAATAGGGGCGGGGGCTGTCGCGGGTCTGCCGCGTGTAAGTGCACGTGATGCGCGTGATGCGGCACGTGCTGCGGCTCTGTTTCTGATCGTTTTTACATGAAGTCTGGCCATCCGATTTCTTTTCTTTCGTTTCTTTCTTCACAGGGCTGTGTTACTGTACTACGTCAAAGGGCAAGGTCGTAAGATAGACAAAAATGCAACATTGAAGACAAAGATTACTATAGATCCAACTCCTAACTCCTAATAGTCCAGAATCATCCCTAAGAAAGCTATATAGAAGTCCGTCGAGCCAGCTCGAGGACGTGGTCGTGATATCTGTGTATTCTCATCGCAGCTTTCATCGATGGTATTCGTAGTCGTTTGTTACAGCCGAAGATCGAGCTCTTTTGTATCGGATCCGGGGGCGGGGAGAAATGCCTGTGCGATTAGTAGATGCACACCAAAACACACCAAAACTCACACCAAATAGACTAAATGTACCTCCTCGTTGAGAATGCTGGAATCGGCTGCATTGTTCTGGACAGCAGCCACCGGGCTGTCTTTGGATGCGGCGACAGCGGAAGAAGCGGGTGCAGCCGCTGCGGCGGCGACCGTTTTTGACGTATCCTTCGTAGCAGCAGCAGCAGCAGCTACGGCCGCTGCCGCATCCCCACCACTGAACTCGATGGCACCATCACCGACCACGATGGCGGGCGAGTAGGCGCCGAGGTTGATGTTGAGGGGAACAGCCGCGGCAGCAGATGCCAAGAGAGCAATTTGCACGAAATTGGTGGTGAAGAGCATTGTTAGTGGGAGGTGGCGACAGATGGGAATCTTTGGTAGCAGGCGGCGTGGGTTGAGATGGAGAGCAACGGCAAAGTGGTGTGGAATACCAAGCAACCAAGCAACCAAGAAAAGAGAGACGTGAAAGAATACGAGAAATAAGAGGAAAAATAAATGGAAAGGAACCATCAAAGATATATGGGAAGAGGAACGGCTCGTTGACATCCCCTGACCAAAGCCAAGGCGTTGCAGATGTTGTGGTTGACGCCCGGCTACTGTCTGTCGGTAGTTTTGCAAACAGTCAAACAAGAAAGATCTGGTGCCAGCTGCCAGATTGTTTACTCCGTCCACCGGGTTTCATACAGTCGTGAGTTGTTTCTCCCATACCCGGTCAAAGCTCCGACAGCCTCGCAGGGGTCTCTCACACCTTGGCGTGTCGAGCCGTGGCAAGGCTTGGCACGAAACGTAGACGGAGAGAAGCAAGCCGTGAAACAGAGAAGAAGTGCCAATCTTGATAGCAAGGAAAACAGGTAGTCAGAAAGTCGCTAAATATGGTTCAAATAAGCATCTATCCTGCCCACATGGCCATCCCGACATAGCCAACATCGAGCTGCGACTTGTCATATCTACCATAAGGATTCAAATATAATTGGCAGCTCCTTTTAGATTGTGTCAATCAAAGTGACAACCACACCTGTCAAAAATGTGGTCGCGGCTAAACGTGTCCAACGGCCGCCGAAAACGTTATATCCCGTCACAGCAGCTTTAGCCTCATCCGGACCCCAAGATGGGCGAATCCTTTGTGGTTCGGTATTGTGCTTCGACTGTACAATGATCCTATCGGGCCTTGCATCGGCTTCCATTACTATAGGATACATGCAAGAAAACAAAACAAAAAAAATGATGAAAGGATAAATATAGATGCCTTTGTCGGAAGTGACTATATGTCACCAATCATCAAAGAGCAGCATCCAGCCACCCCGAAGCCCTCCGCATCCTCTATATGACCGAAAACGGTGTGCTTCCAACGGTCGTGCGTCTCTTTGTTCCCAAAACAGGACAACCATGACAGGATCCTGCAAAGCCGACAACATGGCGTTTACTTATATGGCCTGCTTCCCCCGATCAACTGCTTTCATCGCAACGTTGATTGTTGCCACATATGCTTACAGGCTATTGAGTGACTGCCAGAAATCCGACGAACCCGAAAGACACAAAAGATGCCCCCGAGAAAGAGTGCACGCCTGGCGGCGAAACCGCCCGCTCAATCTGCCGCGGCTAAGGCTGCTGTTCAAGCTTCAGCGCCGACTGGTGATGGTGGTGATGGTGATGGTGGTGGTGGTGGTGATGGCGGCGGCGGTGGTGGTGATGGCGGCGGTGGTGGTGGAGGAGGAGGTGGTGGTGGTGATGGCGGCGGTGGTGATGGCGGCGGCGGCGGCGGTGGTGGTGGTGGTGGAGGAGGAGGAGGTGGTGGTGGTCCTCCCGCAATTGACATGCATCTTGTCGCGCGCGAGGTCGTCACCACCCTCCGACCCGTGCGCGACCAGATCGACCCCAACATCCTGCCGCACGCCACTCTCATCGCCTATGCCACAAACTTGCTGCGAACCTTGCAAGCTAACACCGGCTGGGTCCCCAAGGGCCACCCGGCGCCCGTCCAGCCAAACGACTTTGTCGCCATCCTCAACCTCCTCGAGGCCCAGCTGTACGACGTCATGAGGCCCCCGAGAAAGAACATTGCCCGGAAAAGAAAGCTTGTCAGCACCGACTTTATGGCCCGGCTGACCATGCCCCAGAAGAGGGCTCTCGTGGAGGCGCAGAGCCTGGCCGCGAGCTTGGCCGAGGCCATCACCAACACGCCGCCCGGACCTCCTCCAGGCCAAGCTGGTGGTGCTGCTGGTGCTGCCGGTGCCGCTGGTGCAGCTGGTGCTGCTGGTGCAGCTGGTGGTGGTGGTGGTGGTGGTGGTGGTGGTGGTGGTGCTGCTGCTGCTGGTGCTGCCGCTGGTGCTGCTGCTGGTGCCGCTCCTGCTGGTGCTGCTGGTGCTGGTGCTGCTGGTGCTGTCGCTCCTGCCGCTCCTGCCGCTCCTGCCGCTCCTGCCGGTGTTGCCCGTATTGCTCTTGCCGTCGGTGCTGCTGCCCAGGCTGCCGCTCATGTTCCAGCGCCGGCAGCAGCTCCAGCACACGTTCCAGCGCCAGTTCCAGCACTTGCGGTTGCTGGATGGCCTGCAAACCAACCACAAGCCCAACCACAAGCCCAGCACCAGTTCCAACACCAGGTCCAACACCAGGTCCAACCCCAGGTTCAGCACCAGGTCCAACACCAAGCCCAACCCCAGGTTCAACACCAGATTCAACCTCAGGCCCAGCTCCAGGCGCAGATCCAGGTCCAACCCCAAGTACAAGCCCCAGCCCAAGCCCCAGCTCAAGCTCCAGGACAGCAGATCCAGCATGCCCAGGGACAGAACAACCCCGTTTGGTACGGCCCGAACGGACAGCCTGCCCCTGGACCTTTTTTTCAGGTAGCCCCGTTGAGAGCAAATCCCCCTCCCGTCAACCTACCTCCACCGGGCCATGTTCCTCCCCAGCCTGCCGCACAAGCAGGACAAGCAGTGCAAGCCGCCGGGGCAGGCCTGGCATACCCCCTCCCCATGCCCTCCAACGCGGCCGTCGATGCAGCTTACAACGCTCTCCCATACGCTGAGAGAATGGCCCGGACAACGTCGGTGCAGTTTGAGCTCTTCCTGGCCGGACGATGGCGCGAGTTCCAAAACTTTGACCCCGACATGTACCGGCCTGCCATTGTCAACAAACAGCTGCCCCTGCCCGGGCGATGGCCCGGGCTGAGCCCTGCCGTGAAGCAGCGGCGGTGGCAGGACTGCATGGCTAACCGCGAATGGGTGCCGATCAACGCGCCGCGCTACCTCCGGCTGCGGTACCGCAACATCCAGGCGATCCCGAACCCCCCGGTCAATGCGGTGTGGCATGAGAACCGCGCCGCGAACGAGCCGATTCAACCCGATGACGAGACAAAGATCAGGGTCAATGCGCTGGCACGAACGCTCCTGAATTCATTCCTCAAGTTCCGGCGCCTGCTGCACGCAGACGCCAGCGGTGCGGTGGCCCTGTTTCGCAACAAGCAACGGTGGCAGCGGGGGGGCGAGTCGTTTGACGACTATGTGGTCAAGGCCCGGTGGCGCGATGCGCCGGGTGACGCCCCAGACTACTACCACGACGACAAGCGTATCCTCCACTTGCTCAAAGATAGCAAGCACGTCGTCAAGGCGCTCGATGTCATGGAAATTGCGCACAAAATTACTGAGGCAAACCGGCGCCGCCGCCTGACTGCCGAGGTGCCCACGGAATCGTACGATGAGCTGATCAAAGACGACCGGCTGTTGTTTCTCGAGCACATGGACCTCGACAGCCTCGACAAGTACCTGGCCAAGCTGGCGCACTCCAACCTGGTCCCGCCGGCACAGATGCTCTGGATGATCATGCACTGCCTCGTCGACCAATGCATTGCGCTCAAGTTTGGCAAAGAGGATGCCCCCATTGCGGACCTTGAGGATTCAGCCAGTAATGACAGGCCAAATTTGATGCACATGAACATCAACCCCAAGACGAGTAGGTTGCTGATCTTTTTTTTTTAGCTCTCTTTTTTTCAAAGAAAATGAAAAGGCTCTACAGGGGGAGACCATCACTGACATATTGCATCTTGTAGTCTTCCTTGGGACGGCAGACAAACACATCAACTTTCCCATCTTCAAGGTAATGTCCCTACCTCTCCAGAGAAACCAAAAAAGAGAAAAAGAAAACAAGTATTGACAGAACAGCTCTCCAATTTTAGACATGCCCTAGAACAGTTGGAACCCGGCAGCGTTGATGCGTGAGTATATGATGTTTTTTTTTCTTCTTCTCCTCCTTTGCTCGTCTTCGGCGGCTGACGTACAACCGCAACTAGTACCCAGATCAAAATGCGACGCCTTGCCGGCACCGATGCTTTCATGCCAGAGCAGTTCTCCGACGAGTGGGACTGGCACCCGGCCGGCCATGACGGCGATCCCGGCCCCTTTCCCCACCTTCGGCCGGCATGGACCGCCGGCAACTTTGGCCCGCACTGCAACATCTTCCAAGCTGGCCAGGTAAGGGGACAACCCGCCGTATCCTTGATATCTTTTACTCGCAACTAACTTTTTTCTCTCTTTCTCTCTCTAGGTCATGGTCAGCTTGATCACATTGGAACGCGCGCTCATCCCGCCCGTGCCCGTGCTTCACTATATCCAGGCCCCCCAGGGGATTATGCCGTTCCCGTATGTGAACCATCCGCTGCCACCGGCCGAGGAAGGCCCGGTGCTGCAACAGGCATGTGTGATGTACGACAACCAGCTGCCCCTCCACAACTACGACGAGGCCCAGACACGTGACCATGTGTTCCGCAACGTGCGCAACCTGGGCCGCATCCACCCCGGCATGATCAAGGACCACGCCGTGGCCCTCAAGCTGTTTCCCTTGGACCCCAGAACGGGCGGCGGCTGGTTCTGGACGTACGCGGCGCTGCTCAAGATGAACAACACCGCGGGCCGCCTGATCCACTCGACGCGCGGCGTCTGCGAGCCCGAGATGCTGGACCTCATCTGCCGCATGATGGCCCACTGGCCCGCGGACCGGCCATCGCTCGTGCAGCTCAAGAGCATCATCAGCCAAAACCGGAGGCAGAAAGATCCGAAGCCTGCCGAGGAGGATATTGCGCATGGCCAGCGCAAACGCGACGACGACGGTTACACGATGCCGTATGCGCAGACGCACCTGGATCTTCTGTACACGGGCGTGCGCAAGCACAAGCACCGTTTCCCCCATCGCAACCGCATCATCCCGTACGACCCGACGGCGACTGTCAACAATGGTATGGATTGGAGTCATTCGGAAGATTCGGACTAGTTTTTTTTTTTTCTTTTTTTCTTCTTTGCTTTGCTTTTCTTTTTTCTTAGATTTGATTTGATTTGATTTGACTTGATTTGATTTTCATACTTCATATATACAGCTTAGTTTCCCTTTGCCTTCTTGCCACCCTTGCCCTTGGCTGCTGCCGTGGTCGTTGCCGAAGAAGACGCCGTGGTCGTCGCTGCAGTTGTGGCAGCGGCCGCGGCAGCAGCCGTCGTGCCCTTGAACTGCGCATCGATTGATGAAAAGATGGCGCCCGTCGTCGCCGCACCGACTGTCGATTAGCAACCTGTAAAAATGTTTTCAGCCAAGACTGGCAAAACGCAGACTTACCGTCACCTGCCGCCACGAGCGCGGCCGCTTCCGCCGCAGCATCTGCCGCCGCAGCCCCCTTGGACCCGTCGTTGGCGGCCGCGTTGCCGCTGCCCTGGGACGCGGCTGCGGAAGCCGTTGCTATAGTCGAGGTCGCCGTCGCCGTCGCCTTGGCGTTGCCGCCCTTTTTGGGTGCTGCGGCTGCCAGAGACGCGCTGGCGCCGAGGAGGAGGACGATGGTGGTAAAGTATTTCATATTGTGATGGAGATCGACCAGCGATGTAGATGTAGAATGAATGATTATGATATTTTGACGACAAGCGAGGATATAGAATAGACTCAGGCCAAGAATCGGCTGGACCGTCACGTCTATTATACTCCGTAGGCCGCTCAACGGACTCGCCTCTTGGCCTTCGGTGACGGAACTTTAGCTGTCCTGCCCGGCGTGTTTGATCTACGCTATCCCCGGAGGAAAAGGCTTGTTTTTCTTGGAAACACATGGGGTTGAAACAGCCAGACCGCAAACACACATGTTGCAGAATAGCTGTCGTGTCTGGAGAGAGAAGATGGAAGCAACACACACAATCTCATCCCTGTCTCAAACCGTTGCATCGCGGCATACGGAGTATGTTCAGCCGGCATCGTCATGTTTCACGTTTCTGACGCGACGTTTCTCACTCCGTAAGACCCAGCCTTTTTATCCTACGAATTACGTTTATTATTAGCTTGCATCTATTTATTCTACCCTGCAGTACCCGAAACAATTCACAGATTGTCCCTGTACGGAGTAAATAGTTGCATGCTGTAGTGTGGATAGTGATTATAATTACGGGTTAGCTAATCACACTTCCCTATACGATGTACATCGTCACCCATAACGCCTATTACGCAACTTGTGAATAGCACCACGAGAAGATTGTTTGGGTTGATCAACCATGTATTGAGTTTTGATATCTAGGAAAGGTACAGCTGAACTGTACGCCAGTCTTCAGAGTCTGGTCTTGTTGGAAATGAAGGTTTTGTTGGTTTTGTTTGGTTTTGTTGGTTTTGTTGGAAATGAAAAAAAAACAACGCGATGGCCACTGGGTGGTCACCGGGACCACCGGGCCTTGGACAGATAGGATCCCATCGTAGGAAGTCTGCCAGTCAACGAGGAATGTGTCGTCTCAGTTGACTTTTTGATTTCTTTTTTTGATTTTTGGGGGGTTTTGCATGATGTTTGGTCAAAATGGCTTACTTCTTAGCAGCCTCTTCCTGCTTGACGTCCGGCTTGGCCTCCTTCTCCTTCTTGGCGTCCTTGTCCTTCTTGCCCTCCTTATCCTTCTTGCCTTCCTTGACCTCCTTGCCCTCCTTGCCCTCCTTGCCCTCCTTGGCGTCCTTGTCCTTGACGTCGGGCTTGGGCTCGGTGTCCTGGGGCACCTTGTCGCCGACGTGGCCGTATCCTGATGGGCAATATGAGTCCGACATTTTGGTGTGGGTTTGTTGGTGTTTTTTGGTGTTCGTGTTTGTGTTTTGTTTTGTTCTGTTTTGTGTTTCTTGGTTGACTGATGAGAGAAGAAGAAAAGCAAAAAATGTCTACAGGAAGGGCATTTATTTATACTTTTTTGAAGCCCATGTTTCACACATGAGCAGCTGCTGTGAGGTCGTGATGCAAGCTCGTGAAGGGCAGCTCGATTGCACACGGAGAGGAGCTTGAAGGTGGTCTTGTACGCACGTGCACGCGTCCTTCCTCCATGTACTACTCTGAAGATGGTAGCTGGATCACAGCAGCTGCCATAATATGGTATTGCCACCAATCTCATTTCTTTCTCTCATTGGGCTACGTAATCCCCAAGTATGTCAGTGATGTCGCTTCCTGAACGTCGGACGCTGCCTTACGAGGCTGCAAGTGCTGCTCGGCAGCCAAGAGACCCGTTCGTTAGAGAGACCATAAACTTGCATCACTCTTCGCGTTACCGTATATTACCTCGTCACTATATTGTGCACCACTTCCTGACTACCTTGAAACGTCCTTTCCCAGCATTCTTATTGAGTGTAACGGGATAGCTACGAGAAAGAGCTCACAATATCAGAAGCCTGTCAGAAAATTGTATATACATCTTAAAGTGACCCTGAGTGAGCGGCTGTGGCAGGCCAATAAAGCCCGACCAATTTTTGTATAGTCTATGCCTACAAGATGCGTCAGGGCATATGACGCAAAGTAGACCAAATATCATCAGCTAGTGACAGACTCCCACTGTCGACAGTGATCTCACAAACGGCAGGCATGTGAGTATGGTGGTTACTAGTCCTCACTCCGTAGTTTCTCACTGGAAGAGGTTTTTTATGTGCTTTGTCACAGAGCTTGCCCACTCTGATGCGATACCTGTTCACAAGACCATGAGATCACCGAACTGAACTTGATGTGTCACGCTTACTCTTTTTTTGTTGACTGCTGTTGACAGTGTATCTCCTCGTAGAGCGTCTTGGTGAATATTACTATATCAGGATATCAGTAGAAGTCTGAATCATAAAGTCAGCCTTGTCATTGGAAGCTTTATGAGTTGTGATGTGTCACAAAATCCACAAAAATAGAAAAATTAGAGACAAAAAAGACAGCCTGCAGTCTGCAGCAAAAAGATTAATTGTCCCAGTTCATGACTGAACTGGGCAAAAAAAGAAGATGTGCTCCGATACGGGGAATCGAACCCCGAGCTCGACGGTGAGAGCGTCGGATGTTAACCATTACACCATATCGGATGGTTAGTTGTTATTGTTGGTATCTTCGGTTAGTTCAGTATATAGTGGGTCCGATAGCGCTCGCTGTATTGCATCTTTGAACATATGGTCTTTGAGATGTGGGATTCGAACCAACAATCACCTATAGATAGCAGAGCTTCCAGGCTCAAATTTCATAATTTCAGGATTGTTCTGGGATTACGTGATGATCAAAGCACTCCGATATATTCGACTTAGTTTCGTTGTTCGGAATTCAAAGTGTATATTTAGAGTGACTGTCATCTACTCGTAGAAGTAGATGGGTAGTCAAAGTTCGGCCAATCGTATGACACTGTCAACGGCCAAATTGCACGTTTGGGTTATCTCGAATAGTGAATAGTAAAAGTCATGTATTAATTAAGTAAAAACACCCATAAAGAGAGTAGCCGCGCCAAAGCAAGTACGAGTATATACATCAAAAATCAGTTTCGCTAAAAAGTCATGCAACGTTTTTCCCGTTTTTGGCCTTCGTTTACTGCACATATCTCCTCTGGGGAAGTGTTCCATCATACAACTTTGCCTCTGACTATGCCATCTCGTACCGCTGCTCGACCTGTGTCGAAGGCATCTCGCTGATGGCGGCGGCGCCGTGCTGCTGCGGCACCGGCGTGCTCTTGCTCGGCAGGGGCGAGTCGTACAGCTCCGAGGGCGGGACGGGCGACGTGGTGCTGGGCGGCACGAGGGTGCCGGCCACAGTGGAAGGCGTGGTGTTGTAATAGCCGGGCGCCGGCGAGCCCGGGTTGGGCGTGGGCGCGTAGCCGGCGGGGGCCTTGTCCATCATGTGCGGGGGCGGCGGGGTGCCGCCGGCGGCCGAGGCGGCGTTGGCGGCGTCGGCACGGCGCTTGTTGCGGCGGCGGCGGAGGAGGAAGAAGGCCAGGGCGATGAGGGCGAGGCCGCCGGCGACGCCGACACCGACGCCGACGCCGATGGCGACCTTGTTGCTGCTGCTAGAGGAGGAGGAGGTGCTGGTGCTGGTGGCGGTGGCGGTGGCGGCGCCCGACGTCGTGCCGGTCGCCGTCGTGGTCGCCGTGGTGGCGGTGGTCGTCGTGGACGAGCTAGACGAACTGGACGAGGTGGAAGACGACGCCACGGACGACGATGTCGACGCGGCCACGCCAATGGTGGTCAACGCCGTAGGGGTGGCGGCAAAGTCAATCAGATTGTCGCCCGTGGTGCAGTTCTCGACGCCCGAGCCGTAGCTGAGGCAGTAAAACTCCGTGTCCGAGTCCGGGCACTGGGCCACGCCGTTGCCGCCCGTGACGTTGTCGACGTCCTCGTCGACGCAGACGCTGGGGCAGTTGCTGCTGCGCCACGTCTGGTCGGTGCAGGAGCCGCGCACATAGGTCGAGGAGCCGTTCTTCTGTAGCTCGTCGCCCGTGGACACGCACAGGTAGAACTGCGACGCCGTGCCGTAGCACTCGTAGCCGGTGCCGCAGCACGCCGAGTTCTCCAGGTCGTCGGAGCACGGCGTGTCGTTGGCCGTGCTGCCGTCGGGGTAGTAGCATTTTGCCGAGACGGAGACGGCCTGGAAGCCGAGACTCAGGCACACGAGGCCGAGGAGGGTGCGAGCCATGGTGGGATTGGGAGAATGGAATAAATTAAGAGGTGTAAGTTGGTCTGGTCGTCACCGGGCCTGTTAACGGTGATCCGTATGATCGGGGGATGAGCGTACTCTTTGACGAGGAACACAGACGAAAACCAGTATCAAAAAAAGAAGTGAGGACAAAAAACTCAAAATTAAAAACAAAGCACGCAGCGGAACGTGGGCGTAGGGCTGGGGGGTATGATATATGCACCCAGAAGGGTAGGCAGGTGCAAAAGGGAAAGGGGAGGACGAAGAGGGAGGGGGGGTGGCTGTCTCTACGGATAGCAAGTCCGCCGGTGCATTGGCTACATTCGGATGTTATTCCACATCTCTCATCCGGCTGGAGTCGAATAGGCGCAGATGAAAAAAACAGGGGCTGAAAACTGAAAAGACGGCGTGCAATAGAGGGCGGGAATAAGGAAAGAGGGAACGTTTTTGATGTCTGGCGCCTGTACTCCGTATGGACTACGAACTACGAACTACGGAGTATGTCTTGCAGGTAACGGGGATGCCATGCTGCATGCTATCCCATGTAGCTGCATCAGATTGCTGGATGGCGAATCTTCATGGAAGACGGCAGACAATGTGTCACAGGCCAAGCAAAAGAAAAAAGTGTTGACAGGAAGGCATATTCTGGCGACCTCCCCCCGTTACAGAAGCGCCCATGTACTCATACTCCGTACGTTGCACTCGCAGCACGCCAGCCATCCTTCATAGGGCCAAGCGAGGCCCCCCCCTCCCCGCCGGGTCTGTTCGAAAAGGCTGATTTTCTGGGTAAGCCCTGTCTGTGGCTTGTGCTGCTGTGCTGCTGTGCTGCTGTGCTGCTGTGCTGCTGTGCTGTTGTGGAAGTGAGGCCCGCCAGCGGCTATGGACAGCAGATGAAGTGGAATTATGATAGCAAAAGTGCGGGACGGTGTAGGGCGGACTTGGGAAAACAAGGAAGTAGAAGAAGAAGAGTAAAAACACCAAGAGCTAACAAGCAACAAGCAACGTTCCAGCTGCCAGATAGCTCGTAGTTCGTTTGTTCGTTTATCTTCAGGAATTAATAATAGAATAGGATGCAACTACTACTCACGCAGCCGTGATCCAAGCCACGCTGGGCTACCAGCCGTCCTCCCTCCTCCCTTCGTACGATGGACCAACCGATGGTCGGGTATGAAACAACACGACTAAAATGAGCCGATCAGCCCTAATTTAATGTAGCCATGCAAGTAGAAAAAGAGAAAAACACAGGATCCCTGGCCGATACCACATTGCGATAAAATGGTTAGTGGACGGTGAGAATTATTTCCGTTATGTTTGTTCTGCTCAACAGTCTGAGTTCTCTCACGACACATGATCTATTACTTGTACTCGTATCATCAATATAGAGCAGGAGATCTTGTCCCCTGAAACTCAACTTCCAAAAACTCTAATCAAACATGCAAAAACCATCGACCATACGGATATAAGCACGTCGGGGTTAATCGCAGCAGGGTGTGAGACCTGCCACCCTACCACCAAGCAAGGCCCCCGATACGAACAGCAGTCAGCCGTACTCCGTACTTGCTTTTTTCTTGTTACTTGACTTGTGGCAGCCCCCCCCCCCAAACTAATAGTCTGCAACTAGTTTGATTAGGCTGACTTGCCTATATTTGTGCAAATGTACCTGCGGACTCCACCACCCTGCTGCGGCGCAGGATCGGGACAACCTCCCTCACGCAGGCGAAGCAGGGAAAAGTACGGAATAGATAAGAGAGAGAGAGAGACAAAAAGGACGGTAAAAGAGAAGAGAAAGGCTTGGCCGGAAAAAGCAAGCAAGCACGTTTGTGGCGTTTTTCTGCACAACGAGGCGATGTACTCTACGAGTATATCTTGGATGACTGCAGACGATGACGGGCCGGCGGGGTAAAAAGCGGCAGTTGGATCTACGTTATGGTTAACTGTAGGTTGACAGGTAAGCCGGCGTGGTGCTGGGGGTCCTACGACGTAAATTAATCATATCCGATGTCGAAGAGAGAGAGACATGTCACATCAAGACAGCATATCCCGACAGACCATGGTTGACAATAGTAGAATTAAAAACAGTAAGAATATATAAACACAGGCTTGGGGGAAATAAGATACAGAAACAGAAACAAAATAGAAACAGAGGGAAATAAAAAAAAAAGACTCTCCAACGCCGGTGCCGCGCAGAGACGCCCGAAACGGACGTGCACATGCACATGCACGTGATCCGCGCAAAAGGAGCAAAAAGCCTACTCCAGCTTGGCCTCGTCCTCGTTTTCTTCCTCCTCGTCGTCGTCATCAACGGACCAGTCCCGCCACCCCTCGCCGCGCACCCAGCTGATGCCCTTGCGCAGCGTCGGCTCGCGCACCGCCCGCGCCTCGCGCTCGTACACGGCGCCCGCCAGCATCAGCGCCGACACAAACACCAGCACGTCGGTGCCCTGCGATGCCGGCCGCCACCAGCGCCGCTTGGCGCCCAGCCGCCACACGCTGTCGAGGCTGGCGCGCGCCGTGTACAGGAAGACGGCGCGGCCGTGCTTGCGCTCGATCCAGGCCCAGAGGCCCGACAGGAAGCCACTGAGGAAGAAGCGGTGCTTGGCCATGAAATGCCGCGGCAGCCACTGCTGGAAGAAGCACAGCGACGCCCACGCCGTCGACAGCGAGCCCGCCAGCATGGTGGCCGACCGCAGCGACCGCCCGATCAGGCGCTGCAGCACCTGCATGGGCGCGTGGTAGACGGCCGACGCGCGCGGCAGCTGCAGCGCCGTGTACGCGAGCAGGAACAGGCGCGCGTACGACGGGAACGCGCGCAGCCAAAACGTCAGGTACGTGCGCCCGCACGACGGGTCGTTGGGGTGCAGCGTGGCGCAGCTCAGCGACTGGATCAGCGGGTGCGCGCGGCTCGTCAGGGGCGTCACGGCGGCGACGGCAGCGGCTGACGCTGCGGCTGACGCTGCGGCCGACGCCGATGCCGATACTGATGACGCCGCCGCTGCCGGTAGAGACAGCAGCTCGCTGACATCCTTGGTAGGGAACAGGGCCGGCGGCAAAAACGCCGGCCAGTGGGCGCGCGCCATGGCGCCGAGGGCGTCCATGATCGCATACGGCCCGGGCCACTGCGCGGCCAGGGCGCCCGGCACGTCGAGCGGCGCCGCGTGCAGATAGGTGTCGGTGGGCAGCGTGCGGTTGAAGAGGAAGCTGCCAAAGGCCGACGGGAAGCAGTCGCGGTCGTAGACGCAGGCCTGCAGCAGCTGGCCCAGCGCCAGCGGCTGCAGCAGCCACGAGCCCCACCACCACGGCCGGGGCCGGGGGCGCGCCACCAGAGCCACGGTACTGCTGACGGCGCTGCTGACGGCGCTGCTGGC
Source organism: Ophiostoma ips (assembly GCA_019925475.1). NCBI lineage: Eukaryota > Fungi > Ascomycota > Sordariomycetes > Ophiostomatales > Ophiostomataceae > Ophiostoma > Ophiostoma ips. The sequence goes on from JADHKN010000016.1 coordinate 156,673, forward strand.
CATCAGCGACTCGACGCTGGCGCCCACGACGTCCTTGGCCACGCCGGCGGCCGACCGCACGGCCACGGCCACGGGCACCATGTCCACGCCCCAGATGGCGCCCGAGTCCTCGGCGGCGTTCCACGCAAACTCCAGCGCGCGGCAGATGGCCAGCAGCGCCAGGCTCATGCGGAAGTGCGCCGGCGCCATGCCCAGGGCGAGACCCGCCAGCGACGCGCCCGCGGCCGGCGCATAGGCCGACGTCAGCGCGGCCGATGTGCGCGGGTTGCGCAGCCGGAACGGCAGGGCGGCCGGGTCCAGCAGGTGTGTGCGGAGGCGCGTAAAGAAGCGGAACAGCAGCCGGTAGAGGAGGAGGATGGACGAGAGCGAGAGCGAGATGCGTAGGGTGTTTGATTTGTGTAGGGGTTTCTTTTTGGAGGGTCTGCTGCTTCTGGTCTTGCCGAGCAGCCGGCTCTGGATGGCATCAAACAGCTTGAGGCCGGCCGTGCTGGCCATGAAGACGCGTGCCGCGTGGCGGATGGCGCGCGCATTGAAGTCGTCCGCGCCGACAATGGCGCGCGGCGAGTCCGGGTCTTCCAGGTCCGGGTGTTTGTCCTTGTCCTTCTTATTCAGCTTCGTCTTCTCCAGATCGGCGCCCGCGTTGTCCGACGGCGCTAGAGCCGACGGCCCGTTCATGATGCGCGTGACCTGCTCGACCGTGGGCGCGCGTTGGCGCACCAGCTTGGACCGCGACAGCACGTATTTGTGCAGCGCGGCGTATTCGCGCGCCGAGATGGTGTAGCGCAGGGCATTGCGCAGGATGGCCTCGCGCGGTGAAGGCGAGGAGGAGGAGGAGGGGGACGAAGTTGGCCGGGGCGCCGCCGCCGCAGAGGCAGACGACGCCATGATATGGGGTTTGATTCAGGGGGGTGAGATTTGGGCGGGTTTTCCGAATAACGTGTCGATATGCGGAGGCTGGGATGCGGAGGAGGAGACGACAAGGTTCTTCTCTTAAGAAGGGAGTATTATCGTGATTTCGAGAAAAGATTAAAACAAAAAAACGCCGGACGTCGATGTCGCGAGATGCCGATTGCGATAACCAGAAACAAAAAGGAGAACGGCGATGATAAGCTAGACGCGCTATGATTAAGTTGTTTGGTGGTAAAAGGAGTAGTCGATTAAGAGGATAAAGGAGAGCGAGAAACGAAAGAACAAAGAATAGAAAGAAACAAAAGAAACAAAAGAAAAACTATCGCGATGATAAGCGTGTGCTGGGTGTTGTTGTGCCGGAGGGAAGGCGCCGCGCCGCGGTAGGAGGGAGGATATGGCGCTGGAATGCGATCATGGGCAGGGCAGGGCAGGGCAGGGCAGGGAGGGAAGGAGGAGGAGGAGAGGAGGAGAGGGCAGCATGGAAGGAGGGCCCGACGCGCATCAGCTCGTTTTCCCCCTTACGGAGTACGACCACACAGGGAAGGAAAAAAACGATACCCAGTTATTATTAGTGGGACTGGCAATTGCATGTGCTTTGTGCTTTTTTATGAGGAGACACGGCAAAATGAGGAGAAACACCTCGGTAGAGAGCGCGCTTGTCCTGCTTTTGGGCTCTGGGGTCCACTTGCCTGCAGATCCACTCTTATGCGGAGGGGAAATGGGGAGGGGAAAGAGAGTCGGACGGGCATCGCTCGAGTTTCTGCCGTGCTGCCTGCCCGATGCGGAAGTCAGCAGGTGCATCAGCAGGTGAAGTCGGTTTTGGCAGCATCTCGGGACAGGCGGAGGATGCGTGGTTTTTATCTAGAGGGAGATGCAGCATGGCAGCATCGTGGGTACGGCAACAATGCGTGCAGCATCGGTTTAGCATCTTGCCTGATGTTTGGCTCTGCACGCACAACTCGCACAACGTTATCCATGGGATTGTCATGATCATAGGCGAGAAAGAACGAGAATTCGACCAAGACAAAAGAAAAAGACATCGCTAATAATGTGCATTAAAACGAGTACTATGGTGCCGCGTGGCCACGGCGCATGGCTGGTCCCTCCTCCTTTTGTATATGGCCATCCTCCGCGTGCCACGAGCTGCAGAACAGAAGAACAGAAGAACAGAAGAACAGAAGAACAGAAGAACAGAAGAACAAGCATCAAGAAAGCAGACATGAATAGATGCCATCAATGAGGCCGAGATACATGAAGAATAAAAGAAGGAGAAGAAAATAAACTGTAAAATGAGTAAATGACCAAACGCCAAAAGGCAATGCAACCCCCGTATACATCGTCATACGGGCTTTTATGGAGGAGGACGGCAGATTTCCGACGATTCGTCTCTGGCCGTCTGTAGAAACAAAACAAAAAAAAGAAACAAGAAACAAGAAGAAACAAAAAACACGCTCCAGTTCGGCCCTTTCCCGCACAAACAACGCCAAATAAAGCAGCAAAAAAGAGAAGAAAAGACAAAAATAAAACCAGGGGGGATCATCACCACCCCAGCGCATCACCCGCACAGGGCCACGGTCCCTAGCGCGACGCCTCCGACTGCATCCAGACACGCCCCAGCTTGGGCACGTCGCCGTAGCTGTACTCGCGCCACCCCAGGCTGTCCCACGCATCCACCGCAAACGGATGGTCGCGGTGCTGCGGCGGCGCCGGCGCCTGCACGCGCGAGAGCACGGCGCTGCGCTGCTCGCCGCTGTCAATGACCAGCCCGGCCCGGATGCTGTTGAGCGCCTCCAGCCGCCGCCGCTCGCGCTCCTCGATCACCGCGCCCATCAGCACGCGCCGCTGCTCCAGCGCCACGGGCGCTTGTGACTCGCCGTTGCCCGCCGCCGCCATCCCGAGCGCCGGGTGCTCCAGGATGTGCTTGAGGTACCCAAACGGCAGGCTCACCAGGATCTGCGACAGCGCCACGTCTGCTGCCTGCGACGACGATGTTGACGGCACGGGAGACTCGTCGCGCAGCGCAAAGTCGCCAAACGTCAGCTGCGGCGACTTGAGGCCGCCCTGCAGAGCGCCGCTGGCGAGTGATAGCCGGAACGGCATGCTGACCGACCCGTTGGACCGCGCGTGCGCAGTGTCGGCGCCACCACCGTTGGTGTTGTTGTTGTTAATGGCATTGCTGGCATTGCTGGCATATCCGTTGCTCGTCAGCGCCGCCGCCGCCGCCGCTGACTTGTGCGGAATCTCCACCGGGAACCGGCTGAAGCGTGGCACCGCACGCGCAGCATTGTCTCTACTACTGCCGCTGTCGATATCGCCGCCACCGCCGCCCAGGCGCAGCTGCAGCGTATGTGGGAAATGCCGCGTCACAAAGTCCGTGGCCGCGTGCAGCAGTCGCCGCACGGCTGGGCTCGTGCTGTCGTTGTACCGCAGGTCCGCGCGCAAAAACGGCGGCTCGTAGGGATCCGTGCTCAAGTTATCCGACACATTCGGAAACGACGCGCCGTTGAGGCAGAACGCAAACACCCGCTCCACCGTCTCCCAGCTGATCAGATGGCACACCTGCTCCGCCCCGACCACCTTGACATGCTCCAGCATAAACAGGAACCCGGCCGCCAGGTTGGCCAGCGCCTTGTCCATGGCCGCGCCCGCTGTCAGCTGGTCCGCGGCGGACACATTCTCCATGGGCAGGCCGTACAGGCTGCGCAGGGCCTGCATGGCCGCCTCGCTCGTCAGGAACGGGTCGTCGATCTTGATGTGGTACGTCGACACCGGCTGGTGGTACGGCCCCGGGTGCATGTGCACCGTGCCCGGGTCGTTGCGCATAAACTGCGCAAGCGGGTAGCTCTGCGACAGCACGGCCCGGTGGCCCGCAAACATCTTGGACTGCTCGTTCATCATCATGCGCGGGTCCTCCCGTGGGAAATGGAGCAGCAGGTGTGTGTCGGCGCTCTGCGGACTGTCGAAGCTGCGAAGCACTTGCTGCTGCAGGTGATGGATCAGTTGGAAGTCGATCACATGCACTGGCGAGCCGCTGCCGCCACCACTGCCGCCACCACTACCACCAACCGGGGTGCCACCCGGCGCAACCGGCCGCTCCTGGGGCGCTCCGCCTGGGAAACCAGGGTGCTGGAAGAAGGGCGGCGACATCATTGCCGGCATCGAGTCGTTGCGCGGCGGCATCGTGCCGTTCGGGTTCGGGCCACCCGGGATCGAGAATGACCCGGCCTGGTGGCCATATGCGGCGGCGGCGGCGGCGGCGGCAGCACCATCCATGACGTGGTCGGGCGAATGCGAGCCGCGGAAGCTGCCGGGGTTTGACGAGTTGAACCCGGCCGTCGTCGGCGTGAAGCCGTTGACGTCGCCAACCGACGCCACGCCGGGCGGGCCTGACCAGTCGCCAGGGCCCATACTCGGCGGCACACTGTACGGCACAAAGGGAGGTGGAGGAGGAGGAGGGGGAGGAGGATGGCCCGCCAGAAGACCCGGCGGAGGCGGCAGCGGGCCGTGTCCAGCGGGTGCCGGTGACGGGTTGTTTGAGGGCTGGTAGCCAAAGGTCATGCTGTTGTTGCTCAGGTGGCCCTGGTGGAATCCGTGCGCGTGCGGCGGTACGTTGGCGTTTACGTTGACAGGCAGTCGTGCAGCCGGGCCACGATGAGGCGCGGCTGGTCCGCTGCGTGAATGCACAGGGAACACAAAATCAGCCGACACGTTGCCGTTTGTCGGGTGCGCGGCGAGCAGCGGGGCGGCATGTGATGAGCTGTTGTGGCCGTGGGTCGGTGGGGCGCCGTACACGTCGTGGCCGGCGGCTGCTGGCGTCTGCCGACCGGTCGTCCCCGGCGGGCTGGCCACGAGGGATGCAATCGGTGCAGCCGGGGCGGGCGCAGCTGGGGCGGTCGCGGCAATAGGTGCAGCTGGCGCAGCGGCGGCGGCGGCGGCTTTGGGCGACGGGGGTCTCTTCGATGCCGGGGTCGACGCGGTCGTCGTGGCCGTTTCGTGTGCGGTGCGCGGCGTCGAGTCGGTGGCAGCCGGGGGCGAGGAAGGGATGTCCTCCGAGGGCGCCGAGGGGGTGGTCGCGGGCGGTACGTTCTCTTTGTGCTTGCGCTTAACTTGCTCTTCTTCTTTTTCCTTTGCTTCCTTTTCTTCTGCCGCCTTTTTCTTCTCCTCAAGCTCGGCCTGCTCCTGCTCCTGCTGCTGCTGCTGCTGCAGCTGCTGCTGCTTGAGCTGTCTCTGCTGCTGCTGCTTCTGGGCGATCGGCAGCGGGATCACGGGGACCACAAAAGCGCGGGTATTCTTGGAGCGGCTGGCCGGCGGCGGGTGCGCGGGCGTGGGCGCGGGCGAGGGCGAGGGCGCCGGTTTGTTGGCAGTGGGCGCCATGGTGGTACGAGGTGAAGGGGTTGTAGGGGGGGTGGCGGGTGGGGGGAGTAACAACGGCAGTTGGTTAAACTAGGTTTTCTGTCTTTTGAAACATTGAAGAGTGTAGACACATTGGGCGCGAGAGATCGATCGTCTGTTGTAGGCTTGAGCGACGAAGAAGAAAGTTAGCCTGGGCCGTTGAAGCAAAAGTGACGTGAGCGTCTTATACGAGTAGAGACAGTGGGAAAACACAAGCCAGCCTGCTTCTTTATTTTGCTGCAGTCTCACCCTGGTCTCACCGTGTCATGCCGGACAGCAAACGAGGCGGTCGCCTCACACCTCAGCGCGCACGATGCAGCCGATCAGGCAACGACACAGCAGGCTGGGCCAGTGAAGCACGGCGCGGTGACGGCAAACAAAAAGAACAGAAAAAAGAAAAAAGAAAAAAAAGACTCACCAACAAAGCAAGGCGACACGCAATTGTGAAGTGAATATGCTTGCTGATGGTGGAGCGGGACAAACGAGGACGATGCCGTGTAGATGGTGGGCGCGTCGCGGACAAAGCTGGTGCCGACGGCGCTGAGGGTGCTGAGGGTGCTGACGATGCTGACGATACTGGCGATGCTGGCGATGCTCAAGCTCAAGAGACGCAGTAAATGTCGATGCCGATGTCGAAAAAGAAGACGGAGGCGGAGACGGAGAAACGAAGAGAAGGGGGGGGGGGGGGGGGTGACGACGCAGCAGCCGGGCTGTCTTGGGTGTCTTGGCTCAAGGCGATGCAGGTCTGCCTGTGTCGACAGACGGGAAACGAAACAAACGGCGAGAATGTAAAAAAGAAGAGCAGAGGGATTGATTGCAGAAAAGGACAAAAAAGGAGAGGATGGGGGGCTGCTGGCAAACGCAGGCGGCGGCGCGTGGGAGGAAGGGGAAGGAGAGAGGAGAGAGGTTGAGGGAGGAGAGAGAGAGAGAGAGAATCGGGTCACCACCTGCCCGGAGTGGAGGAATCAAGCTCTTTCCCTCCTTGGTTGCTTGTCGTCGTCGGCCTCTCCACTGCCTGTCGCTCTTTTTTTTTTCGAGATTTTTTTTTGGGTTTGGCGAATTATGTAATGGACGCTTTTCTCAGCTCATTACTCGTACCAAACAAAAGAGAAAACAAGACGCCCCGCTCCTCAGGGTCCGCTAGAAGCTTCGGCTCCATAGTCACGTGTGCTCAGATACAGTGTGGTCTAGCGCCTGTTTACTGTGCTGGGTCTGTTGCAGGCAGGAACGGCCCGGCTGTTAGCGGGGAGGTAACGTTTTTGAGGCAGCGTCAGCGACATGGTGCCCGGCATGGCGAACGTGTGCGTAAGAGAATTCTGCTCCGTTGGGGACTTGACTACTCTGTACACACATGCCGAGCTACTCGTACTGTACTCAAATATTCGATCCCCACCCCGGTTCTTGCGCAAAACGCGGACCATGTGTTTGGTTGTATTCTCCGGCACTTTGAGTTTGATATTGGCCCTTTCGTGCGGGACATTGACGGTGATGACGTCACAGCAAGTCGAATAGTGCCATTGGATTTTCCGTGAAGGCGCCTGTAGCATAAAAAAAGGCGTTCGTGCGAGCTCGGAAAGAGTTGGTGTGCCCTCCGCTATCGCGAGGATGGAGAGCTTCAGCAGCTGTGGGCAGAATGAGTCTAGAGGTTCAAGGTGTGTGAAATCAGAGGTGGCAAATCATCTTTGAGTGAGTCACTCGACTCTGGTTTGGTTGATATGTGAGCGTTCACATGATTATACAATTTCAATTCATGAAGAAGCAGAAGAATGCAAGACTTTCGATCAAGTGAGTATTTTGTATCATTCGAAGTATTTATCTGTCTGTACATTTCATTGATAAAACAATACAACACTCGAAATTTACTCTATCCAACAAGATTTAAACTTCTGTTGAATGCTGCCTATATCAGCTTATTCTGATGTTCCGACTTTTATCTGTTTGATATGTTCATGGATAGTGCGTCTTGATAATAATATTGTTTTAATTTGGAGATTGGAAATCATTATTATTAATGCTGATAGAAAATGCAGGCGGCAGACAATCTTCGCAGCATCGATCAAGCTGAGAGGTATGTAGAAATTGGGTTAATACTTTCTATATGCTGAATTATTGTTAGAAATCCGAAAATCTTCTGACCAAATGGTTTCTTTAATAATCCATCTAAATTTTCAAATAAGGTAATTCTAACTCAAAGACTAGACTTTCTTACTCAGTATTATCAATGCTGATAGAATATTCAAACAGGTGGCAAACAATCCTCCAGTAATCAAGAGCAGTCTTTTTGGACTATAAAATACAAAACTTTCTATATACTACATATTTTGATGTTCCGATTTTTATCTGTTGAATTATGCATTGATTATCTAGTATTCAGAGATTAAGGACTCGTGACCATCAATGCTGAATATGCAACAGTGCAACAGGCGGCTAACAATACTCGAAGCATCTATGAAGAAGAGAGTAGAGTTTGATTTCTTTTTGGAGTATGAAATACAAGGACATCTGCTGGATCATTCTTACAAGTCTTTATAAACTTCTGATCGAATGTTTACCTTGATAATCCATCTGGAAATTCAAAATTAATCCTGCCGAATTCAGATACTGGAACTTTATTATTATCAATACTGATGAAAATGCAGAGAGGCGGCATGCAATACTCGAAGCATTCATAAAGAAGCGAGTAGAGTTAGTATCTTTTTGGACTATAAAATACACAGGTTTCTACATGTCGTTAAATCGTATCTTTTTGAATAGATCTGTGTGCAAGTATGTACATCTCCGACTTCAAAACTGTCATTGCCAATTCAAATTTAAACTTTATACTATCAACGCTGATGCAAACAAAAAACCCTGCCCGTCCCGGTCCCATGATATAATAATCCCTCCCCCAGAATACTTTTTTTGCGCCAGTCCTCCTCGACAAATCGCCCCCCCAACGCCGAAATGCAGATATAACAAACAATACACACAAACAATATACTTCAAAACAACCGGCCCCCGCCGCCCTATTCTGCCGAGTCGTCCGCATCGAGGCCGCGGTACGCCATCTCCAGCACCCACTTGTCGCCAAAGTCAATGCCGTGGCGGATCCGCGTCCCGGCCTTCCGCCACACCGCCGCGCACAGGCCCACGTCCGCCACAAACAGGCGCCAGTCGTGCGCCGGGTCGTCGGCCACGGCGGCCACGGCGGCCACGGCGGCGCCCGCCAGCTCGGCATCGTCGGGCGGCGGCGGCGCGTCCTGGTCGGCCATCTCGGCCGCCACAATCAGCTTCAGCAGGCCGATCTTGGGCGCGCCCAGCGCCACCACATAGCGCGGCCGCACGTACAGCGCGGCGCCGTCGACAAACGTGACGGCGCCCGTCGTCGGGTCGATGCCCGAGGGCACGTCGACCGACAGCACAAACGCCTCGTTGCGGTTGGCCCACTCCACGAGCTCGTACACAATGGCGCGGTCGCCCGTGCGCAGCTCGTCAAACGACACCGCTAGGCCCAGCAGCGCGTCGATGATCAGCGTCACCGCCGGCGCCTTGGTCGGCAGCGCCGCGCTGCGCGGCGTGTCGATGGTCAGCACCGGGATCGCCGCCTTGCGCAGGTGCTCAAACAGCTCCGACTTGCTGTAGACGCGGCCGCCGCAGTTGCGGTACAGCACCACTTGCTGGCGCAGATCGTCCTGCAGGTCGTGCGACCCGCGCTCGACGTTGACCACACACAGCAGCACGTTGACGCCCCGGGTGCGCAGGTGCCGGCTGGCCACCACCGCTCGGGCGCCGTTCTTGTTGTTGCCGGCAAGAACCACAATGGTCGGCGGCGGCGACGACGACGACGACGACGACGGCGGCGGCGATGACGTCAGATTGCCGTTGACGCTGCCACCGCCGCCGTTGCCGCCGCCGTTGTCGTTGCCGGTGCCGTTGCCCAGGTTGCTCGCGCGCATCTTGATGGCCGGGTCATTGAGCGCCGTCAGCGCCACCTCGGCAATGCCGCGCCCCGCATTCTCCGCCATCATGTCCTCCACCAGCCCCAGCTCGTTGTTCGCAATGTTCTCGAGGTTCAGCATCTGCAGCGCCGACACCGTCTGCAGCCGCCGCCGCGACGGCACCGAGTAGAAGAAGCACGGCTTCGAAGTTGAAGTCGCCGCCGCCGCCGCGCTCGCCGACGACCGGCCCTGGATCGAGTTGACGCGCGACGGGCCCTGGCTTCTCTGGCCCAGCGTCGTCGCCGCACTCGGCTTGCGCCCCTGCGCCTTGTTGTTGGTGTTGTTGTTGTTGTTGCGCGCCCTGCTGTCGCCACGCCGCGAGCTCTGCCGGCTGCCCATGCCCAGCTCCCGCCCGCTCAGCCGCTCTCCGGCCGTCCTAATACCCACGTCGCCAACGCCGCCAACGCCGCCAACGCCGCCAACGCCGCCGCCGCTGCCGCCGCCGCTACCACCACCACCACCAACACTACCAGGCCCACCAGTCATACCCCCAGCCGCCGCCGCCACCGCGACAGGAATCTGAACTTCCGCCTCGCTGTTCCAAAAGTCCGTGCTCACAGCCTGGTCCTTTTTCGACAACACAGTCTTGGGCGGCGCCAGAGTTGTGTGCGTGCTCGCCGCCGCACTACTCTGCAGCACCATCTCCGTGTGGTGGTAGTTCTTCCCGCCGCCTGTGCCCTGCCGTGGCACCGGGTTGCGGTTGTGGCTCACCAGCCGGTCCGCGTCGTCCACCTGGTCGTCGCGCCGCATTTGGTCAAACAGTGTGCGCTTGTCGAACTTGGCCAGGTTCGTCACAAAGTCGAACTCGCCCGCTTCCTGCACGTCGTTGGCATTGTCCGACGCCCACTCCGAATCGTTGTTTGCCCGCTGCCGCCTACTACTACTGCTGTTGTTCTTCTTTTTCTTGCCCGCGCCAGAGCCGGAAAAGGACGGCGTTGGTTCCAACATAGGGCTGTTGCGCCATCCTTTGCCGCGCCCCGACGCCTCCTTGGGCCGCTGTGGTGTCGCATCCGGTTGCGGCACGCCGTTACGCGTGGCTCCACGCGTGCGCTGGCGCCGCCGCGCATTGGCGGCGGCGCGGTCTGGTGCCGGGGGTGCTACCGCCGGCGTGGCCACTTCGTCTTCTTCTTCATCTTCTTCCTCGTCGTTATCAAACTTATCAAACGCAAACTTGGCCTCCTGCGCACTCATGGGCTCACCCAGCGCCGGCGGCTGCGTTGCGGGCGTAACAGGGGCCACAACGGGCACGGCATGGCTCACGCGGGCAGGGCGCACTGGGTACGTCTGCGCAGGCTGGACCGCATGGGTAACAGGCACACCACTTCCACCTGGCGGCGCAGGCCCAGGCACGATGGCCGCCGGGGGGGTGTGCAACTGCTGGCTCGAGCCGGAGTGGGGGCGTGTTGTCGGGCGCGACGAGATGGACACGATGGCAGGGTCGACGAGCGCAGAGGGCTGGAGTGGCTGGGTTGCTACGGGAGCAGGCGCGGGTGCAGGTGCGAGAGCGGGTGCGGGTGCGGGCACCGTGACAGGGACAGGCGCATGAGCTGGCGCATGAGCAGGCGCGTGGACAGGAAAAGGCACCGTACCCGGTGGCGGAATAGGGGCCTGGTAAGGGGCCGGGTGGGCCTGCTGCTGGTGCTGGTGCTGGTGCTGGTGCTGCTGGTGCTGCTGTCCCTGGACCGCTGGCAGCGGCGCTGCCACCGGCGGATTCTGGTAACCAAAGCTGCGGTCCTTGTTGACTTCGGTAAGCTCGACAATGTCTTTGGCGTCGATGACGACCTGCTGGTACCACTGCTGCCGGGTGTATGACCAGACTAGTTAGTTAGCAACTGCTATGTGTGTACTAGATTAAGATAAACAAAAACCCACCGTTGCTGAGAGTCAGGCTGAGGCCGCTCTCGACACCCGTCACCGAGCCGTGGAGGACGTCATGCGGGTTGCGGCGCTCCACGACGACGACCATGCGCATAAACTGCTCCGCCATGATTGCGGTTGATCGGATGATGTCTGCTTCGCGGGATGCCTTTGAGCAGGAGGGGGGGGTGGCAGACGAGGAGGGCAGCGAGAAGGAGAAGGAGGAGGAGGACAAGGAGGAGATGCGAATAGGGGCCGTTGGCCTACCGTCGATGCTGGTTGATGGAGAGACGGTGAATAGCAGTCGGCAGATAAGAGGGGGGAGGGGGCAGTCGCAACGGCAAGGGGGCGCGTTGGTGAATAGCGAGAATGCTGGCGTGCTGGTTGTGCTGGTGAGGTAACCATGCACGGGGAAGGATGATGAAGCAGCAAGAGGTTGAGGCGAGTGTCTCGAGTAGGAATTAAATGGGACCCACTTTACAAGCTTATCGATAAGAGCAGTGTGTGCACAGTGCGTGTACAGTCCACTTAGACGGGTAGTTGCATCGCAACGTCATCCTTGGTGATGGATGCAGCAACTAGGATGATCCAACACCTCTATCATAGTTATGGCCACCACAACTCTATAAAACGTGCTCTGCATTATGGTAGCCTATATGATTCTAACCGTGCCAGCCATGTGCCGGATGCCTATCCCACAACTCCTCGTAAGACGCAATAATCAAAAGGAAATGATACAAGAAAAAATGAGTCGAGAAATCACCGATAAAAAAAAAAATCAAAACCTCCTCCCCACTTGACCCAGCGCCGGCCGCTTCTCCTCCAGATTGACCTTTGTCTTTGTCGTAAAGGCCAGGATCGACGAGTCGCCCGCCTTGGTCTTGAGCGCCGCCTCGGCACTCGACAGGTGGGTGTAGAAATCAATGACCCGGGGATGCGCCATGACCTTGTGCTTCTCGAACCGCAGCACCTGCAGGCCGTGCTTGGTGGTTGCGCGACTCAGCGCCACGTACGCCTGGCCCTTTTCAAACACCCGGCCCAGGTCCACCTTGACGCGGTCCAGCGTCTGGCCCTGCGCCTTGTGGATCGACAGCGCCCACGCCAGGATCAGCGGCAGCTGCGTGCGCGACGCCTGCACGACGCCGTTGGGCAACTCCGACTTCCACTCCTCGCACCGCACCAGGATGCCGCGCGTGCTGCCGTTGGCGCCGTGGAACTCGACGTAGGGCAGCGGCTTGTTGTTGGCGCAGGGGCCGCCGCCGCCGCCGCCGTCGTCGCTGAGGAATTTGCTGAGCAGCGCCGTGCGTTTCTTGACGTCCGGGTCGCCCGCCATTGTCAGGTCCATGGGGTTGTTGAGCATCTCCTCCTCGGTCATAAACGCCTTGACAATGCCGAGCGAGCCGTTGACCAGCTGCTCGTCCATGTTCTTGATCAGCATGACCTGCGCGCCCACCCGCAGCTCCAGCCGCTTCGGCGCCATCATGTTCTGCAGCAGCCGTTCGCGCAGCGCCTGCTCGCCCAAGTCGAGGGCCTCGTACAGGTACGATTTGCCCTTGAGGGCCTTGAGGCGTTTCTCGTTGGAGCTTTCGACTTCTTGTCGAGTAGGGAACCTGTGCCGATGTTAGTTTTTTCTTTTTTTTTCTTTTTTTTTTAAGAAAAAAAAAGTTCACTCACAGTTCTGTCACCTCCAGATCGTCATTAAACTGCAGCGGCCTCGACATGGCTTTGAACGTCTCCACCGTCTTCTCACTGATCTTGCCCAGACGCATCTCGTTGAGCATGCCCGCAAACTCCGGGTCTCGCTGCCGAAACACCTCCGTCAGGCCAATGGTGTGGTCAATGGACGTCTTCCACGTCTGCGCCTCAAAGGCAAACTTGACGTCGCGCTTGTCACGGTCCGGCACCGGCGGCAGCTGGAAGAAATCGCCCGTCAGCACAAGCTGGATGCCGCCCCACGGCCGGCCGTTCTTGCGAATGATCCGGCCAATCTGCGACAGCTTGTCAAACAGATCGCCGTCCACCATGGACACCTCGTCGATGATCAGCGTCTTGGTGCTCAGCCAGCGGCTGCGCGCTTTGGGGTTCATCCGGATCTTGCGCACCAGCGTCTGCGCGTCTTCCTTGCCCAGGCCAATGCCCGCAAAACTGTGCAGCGTCATGCCGCCAATGTTGCACGCCGCCAGGCCCGTCGACGCCGTCACGCCCAGCTGCTCCGGCTCGCGCGCGTACTTGACGCGCAGGTCCTCGATGATCGACCGCATCAGCACCGACTTGCCCGTACCGGCCGGACCCGTGAAGAACACGCTGGCCTTTTTGTAGCACACCAGGTTCTTGACGTGCTGCTGCTCGTTACTCAGCACCACGGGACCCGCCGGCTTGGGCAGCGACCGGCCATCATCGTCCAGCATCTTGGTCTTGGCGTCGTCCGTGTCCAACAGCTGCTTCTTGGACTGCTGGTCCTTGAGCTGCTTCTTCTGCGCCTTGACCGCACTGGCCGTCGCCTCCCACATGGCGTTGTGCTTTGGGGCTGGCGTGGCCGCGAAACTTGAAATGGCGGGCGGCTTGGTGTCTTGGGCCGGCGCCGTCCAGCTCTTGGGTAATGACCGCTTCTTGGCCACGGGGAGGGGCGATTCATCAGATGGGTTGCCGTCGGGCGACGACCGCTTCATCGTGGACACCGAACGGGTTTCGTTGTTGTCGGCGCCCGGAAAGGGTCTCTGGGCCGGTGCCGCCGAGCGAGAAGACGGGGAGGACGGTGGTGATGATGCGATAAAGCCAGTCGATGCAATCTTGGACGCTGTGGTGGTTGTGGGTGGCCGTGACGCCGCGGCAGCCGGCTTGGGCGGGAGGGCAGACGGCAGGTCAATGTCAAAGGCGTCGAACTCGTCGTCGTCAAAGTCGTCCAGGCTGAAGCCGTACTCTTGCAGATCGTTCTCGCTCACTTCCACGACGCCACTCGACGTTCCTTGCCGCAGGGCCGCCGGCGGCGCCGGGTTGGCTGGTGGCCGGTCCGTGAACGAGTCTGACTTGCCGCACAGACTGGTCAGGCCGCTGACGCGAGGCTTCGCTGCTGCGCTTGTGCCTGTGCCTGTGCCTGTGCTAGCGTTTGCGGCCGCCGCGCTGGTGCTCATGCTGCGTGAAGGAGCATTCAGCGAGCGCGCCTGTAGCGGTGTTGTTGCTGCTGCTGTGTGGTTGAGCGGCCGCTTGCAAAAGTCGACAATGGACCCGTTGCGTGGGCTGCTCGACAGCGTCATGGCCCTCTTGACCTCGGCGGCCGGGGAGGGCTTTGCAGCGGCGGCGGCGCCCGTCGCCTGCTGGTATGTTTGGTTGGCCTTTTTGAACATGGTCGGCTCTGCTGTATCTGTCTGTATCTCTGTATGTGTCTTCCCCTTCAATGTGTCGACAGCAGTGGCCGGGATCGAGGTCAGGGCCGAGGCGACGGCAGCAACTGTCCTCGTGTCTTTCCGGCCGGCAAAAGAAGCAACGCGTAAAGAGGTCGGTGGTGCTGTTACTGCTGTTGCTGCTGTTGCTGCTGTTGCTGCTGCTGCTACAAATCGGAGAGACAGGACATAGGGCGCGCCTGTCGTCATGCAGCCGGTTCGAGTCTTTTGTTGTTGCTGGGAAGCATTAGAGGCCAGCCAGAGAAGGCGCCTGGAGGACAGGGGCATTTGGGGTGTGGCGTGCAAATGTGGTGTTCCGGCGCGTCGCGTCTGGCAAGCCCCCCCCCGCCAAAAAAGTTGACTTTGAGTTTGATTGAGGTCCACGAAGTCATGTGGGAGGTCACGTAAGTGGTCACGTGATGGAGATAAGCGTTCGATACGAAGTACGAGTACGGAGTACAGCAACGAGTACAGTCTTGTGTGAAATTACCGCCGGCCCGGAAGTCAGCTGCGTGGTCCGTGGGACAATGTGCTCCGCGATCGGCTCCGATCTGCGGGTACGACTTGTTGTACTCGACTCGTACTTGATTCGTACTCGATGCGTACTCGATGCGTACTCGATGGTTTGTGCCCTGCAACCCGACCGAGGGGCATCAGCTCTCCAGATCGCCGTCCCAGCCATGCATGAGCTCGACATTATCAAAGCGGCACACCCAATCTCCCATCCGTCGCGTCAGACATCTCTTGATGCCCGACAGAAAGCTTATCAGAGAAAACAGGCCAATGTGCCGAGGTTATGCGTAGATAGATACGGAGTAGATACAAGACGGCCCGATCTTGGCCCGGTGAGGCTGGATGCAAACGCGTCTTGGGCGGGAACAAGGGTGCAAGGCAGAATAAGGCACACGTGAAGAAAAAAAAGTGATGAAAAGGCGTCTTCTGCAGTCTACGAGTATGCGCCCGACATATGCCACGACACACAGACGTGAATTTACTCTAAGCGAACACCACCACAGACTTCCAAGACACAAGCCGCCGAGGCCCCAAGTGACAAACACAAGCATTGGCACTGCGCGACACCAGCCACTCAGCGGATCACACGAGGTCGCCATGCCGCCAAGAACACCTTTTGTTTTCGTAGGATTTGAAGCTCACCGCAGAGAAACGAAACAAAGCGCACGAGCATCTACGATTTCTCGCGTACTACTCCGTAGGGAGTATGGAGTAATGTCGCCACCTGTGCTTGGCTGCTTGGCCCACTGAGGGTGGTTGGTAAATAGCTCCTTGGCTGCTATTATGTGCATGCTTGGCCGTCTTTTTTTTTTTTTTTTTTTTGTTTTTTGACTATCGGTGACTTCTTATCTCCTCGTACTACTCGTACAAGTAGACCGTTCGAGGCTGTCGTCTGAGAACGACGTACTCCGTACTCACATGGTAATTACCGCAGCGAACAGCTGGCCGACCTTGTGTATCACAAGCAGTCGTCCCGGAGCCGTGCCGTCGGGCAGGCAAGCCTCTTCTGGACGGCATGGGGCCGAGCGGGCCGAGCACTGAGCATCCCACAAGGCCTGACCCCGGACGAGTCCACAGAAAGCGAGCTGGGTCAATCAGGGTAGTACGGAGTAGAATAACAGCCACGCTGTCGTGTGCTTACGCCAACGCCAGCAAACACGAGTGCGCGTAGGAAAGAGACCGATGATGTGCGTTGGTTGAGAGCGCTGTGCATTCTCATAGACGCAGTACAACCCATAATAAGCTGCTGTTTGTCAGCACACCGTGCGACCGCAGAGTACACAGTACACAGTACGTACCGGCACTAGTACGAGTACAAGTACTCCGTACTCGTACTTCGCGGAAGCGATTGTGGGGCTTGGGTCCACTTGCATTTTTGGCGTCTATTATTATGGAGTGGTCGATAACACCAACAATGGCCAAAAGCAACGTTTTTGCCGTTATGATATGTCTGTTGGCTACTCGTATTGTTATTCTGTACGAGTATTCTGTCATCTCTCACACTTTCGTCGCCTTGTTTTCTTTTTGCACTGTACTACTCCGTAGTACTGCACTTGTGCCTTGCCCGTACGGTCCAGACCGACTTTCCCTATCGGCACTATGTGCTTCGCATGCGTCTGTGACAAGAGCCGTTCCGCGGCGCCCAGCCGGGCTGCCCAGCCAATAGTCATACACCAAAACCTCGCGCTACTACGGCGAGATTGCGTTCCTTGGTTTATCGCTGCATGGAGCTGTGGTTCTCCTTGGTACGAGTAGCGCCTTCTTCCTCCGCAGGCTCTGACTAGCGTGCCTTCCCCCGTCCCAGAACGGGTCGTCCGCTCCTTCCCTCCAGCAGAAGGAAAAAAGAAAAAAAAAAAAAAAGACAAAATACCGATTGGGAGCTGATCTCTCTCGTATTTTTTTTATTTATGTTGTTGTTATCACCCATCGTCGCTGCTTCTAGCTCTTTCCCCCTTCTCCCGCCAATTTCCTCTCCATCGTGAGCCTCATTTTTCACATCCTCTCTCCTCTTGTCCTCGACCTGTACTCCGTACTTTGTTGTAGCAGTACTGCGCCCCAAATCCACACTCGCCCCCAGTGTGCCCCCAACTAAGCAAAGTCGTTGGTACTTACGTCACTCATCGCACGTTTTTTACTTTTTTTTCCTTCTCGTTTGTCGATTGACGCGCCTTCGAGGAACTTCTACCGGTCTTTCTCAACACCTTTATTACTGCGCCTTCTTTCATCTACTTGTGACCTTTTGTTTGCCACGCTCTCGATACTTATATATATACTCGGGTCACCTGCCGCATCACAATCTTCTTTCTCGAAATATCGAAAACCGAAAAACACCTCCTAGCACCATCACCAACAGCTTCTAATGGTCTCGCATTTTACAGCCAGCACTTTCCAGCTCTCTCTCCAGCTCTCCCCAGCTCCACCGACCCTGAATGTCTCCGACGTGCTCTCATCGCCGGTCCGAGTCGATTGATTGGGGTGCCCATCTCCAGTCCTCCTCCTGCCCGGTCCCCGCCGCCGACCTGTCGTGCACACGGACACCCCCTCCCCCAGCTGCGCTGAACCCGGCGCGCTCGACCACATCTGCCATTCACTGGCCGTAAACAATCAACACCAAACAAGCTTGTGTATCGTGCACAACTTGCACAGCTTGAACAGCTTGCACAGCTTTGCAATCCGTCGGCATTGGCCCTTTTGCCCCGTCTTCCGCCGCCGACCATCCTATCACACCGCTCCCGCGTTTTTTTGCTAATAGCAGCCCAACTTTTCGGGTCACATCCTCACACGTCTTCCGTCTTTTTTTTCTTCTTTTTTTTCTTCCTTTTTCTCTCCTTTTTCTCGGACGGCAACGTCCTTCACACCCCCTCCCCCGTCCTCACCATGGCCTGGGACCACCTCTCCATCACCAGACCCCATCTGGTGTACATCATCCTCGGCGGCTTCACGTCGCTGTTCATGCTCTGTTCCTCGATCATCAAGGAGCGCATCTACATTGGCGAGGCTACCGTTGCCACGGTCTGTGGCCTCATCTTCGGCCCCCATGCCGCCGACCTCATCAACCCCAAGTCCTGGGGCAACGTCGACATTGTCACCATTGAGTTTTCGCGCATCGTCCTCGTCGTCCAGTGTTTCGCCGTCGGCGTCGAACTGCCCAAGTTCTACATGGAGCGCCACTGGAAGTCGGTCATCTTCCTGCTGGTGCCCGTCATGACCTTTGGCTGGCTCATCACGTCGCTGTTTGTGTGGTGGATGATCCCGCCGCTCAACTGGCTCGAGAGCCTCGTCATTGCCGCCTGTGTCACGGCCACCGACCCGGTCCTGGCGTCGTCGGTTGTCGGCAAGGGCAAGTTCGCCAAGCGCGTGCCCAAGCATTTGCGTGATCTGCTGTCGGCCGAGTCGGGCTGCAACGACGGCATGGCCTTTCCGTTCATCTATCTCTCGCTCTACCTGATCCAGGACCACCGCGATGCGGGCAAGGTCTCGCTGCACTGGATTGTCTACACCATTCTGTACGAGTGCATCTTTGGCGCCATCTACGGATTCCTGATTGGTTATTTTGCCCGTCACGGCATCAAGTACGCTGAGCGCCACGATCTGATCGACCGCGAGAGCTTCCTCGTGTTCTACTTCACCCTGGCGCTCTTCTGCGCCGGCTCGGGCAGTATCTTGGGCGTGGACGATCTGCTGGTTGGCTTTGCGGCCGGCGTCGGCTTTTCCAACGACGGCTGGTTCGGCCAGAAGACGGAGGAGTCGCACGTGTCCAACGTCATCGATCTGCTGCTCAACTTGACGTATTTTGTGTTTCTCGGCACCATCATCCCGTGGGAGATGTTCAACAACACGGACATTGGCCTGTCGGCGTGGCGCCTCACAATCATTGCCATCTTTGTCATCCTGTTCCGGCGCATCCCCATTATGATGGTGCTGAAACCGCTGATCCCCGATATTAAAACGTGGCGCGAGGCGCTGTTTGCGGGCCACTTTGGCCCGATCGGCGTGGGTGCCATCTTCGTGGCGATTCTGGCACGGGCTGAGCTGGAGCACGACGACCCGGTGCCGCTGTCGGAGCTGCCCTCGCCGGATGCGCCAAACTATGTGCTTCTGTCGCTGGTGTGGCCGATCACGACGTTCTTGGTGGTGGCGTCGATCATCGTGCACGGCTCGTCGATTGCGGTGTTCACGCTGGGCAAGCGCATCAACACGCTGACGCTCACCATGTCGTACACCATTGCACCGGAGGACGGGCCATCGTGGATGAACCGGCTTCCGCGTATCTCGTCGCAGTCGCGCTCGCAGGCGCGCACGCAGTCGGACACGGACTTTGACGACCTCAAGATGCCGGGTGTGCCGCCGGGCACGTTGCCGCCCGTGGGTCTGCCTGGGCAGTTTTTGCGGCGCATCAAGGCGGACGAGTCCGGCTCGAGCCGGCAAAACAGCCGGGCATCGTCGCGCGTGGGCCGCCGGCGTAGATCGAAGTGGGACGACGGCATCGGCCCCGGCGGGCCGGTCAGCCAGTCGGCCATTTACCCGGAGCGCCGGCCGGCCGCGCCCAACGGCGAGTCGTCTACGACGGACGACGCCGACCAGCCGTCGCAGGACTCGGGACAGACGATTGCGGGCGAGGAAGAAGAGGAGGCGGATCACCGCCGGGGCCGCGACGAGGAGAAGCAGGACATGGCGGAGGCGCGGCGGTCATCGGACGGTGCCGAGCGGTCGGTCTCGCCGTCGTCCAACAACCCCCGGCTCAACGTGTACGACGAAGGCGACAACTACATTATCGAAACGGACCAGGGCGATGTTATCGCGGTCGAGCCGACGCATGACGACGAAGCAGGACCCAGCGGCCCGGATCCGGAGAAGCTCAAGGAGAAGCTTGCGCCCGAGGCGGCCAAGGCGGCCATGGCGGACAAGGCGGCCAAGGCGGAGTCGGGCGGCAACGACGGCGGCGGCAACGTCGGCGGCAACAGTGGCGGCAGCAGCGGCTTGTCGTGGTCGTACGACGGGATCCGGAAGCGGTTCGATACGTGGAAGCAGGACGAGATGCACAAGCGCATGGACCGGCAGAAGCAAGGACGGCGGCACGAGCCTGCGCTGGCCTACCAGTTTGGCAACACGGTCATTGTGGAGGACCAAGACGGCGAGGTGGTCAAGACGTATGAACTGCCGCCGCAGCAGGGCAACGCCAGCGACGTGGTGGCGCAGGGCCTCAAGTACATGGGCATCAGCGGTCTGATCAAGGCGTCGGAGCGGCCGCAGGCCAACAAGGCCAAGACGGGCGAGGCGTCGACGACGCAGCGGCCGCGGAAGAAGAGCATTGCGCAGCAGCAGGAGGAAGACGACCGGCACATCCGCTTTACCATTGGCGGCATCGGGCGGCGCATGACCAAGGATGGCTTCATTCAGGAGATGCAGAACCTTGACCAGAGCACGCGGCGCGAGATCATTGACAAGTCGAGTGCGTCGCACACGGTCAAGACGCTGGCGCGCCAAGACCGTGTGGCCGGCGGGGCACCGTCGTCGTCAGCAGCAGCGGCGGCGGCGGCGGCGGCGGCAGCAGCAGGAGCATCAGGAGCAGGAGCAGCAGCAACAGGATCTGGAGGCCGGCGCGGCCGGGGCAAGGAGGCGCGCGGTACGACGGCGAACACGAACGCGTCCAGCGACTCGAGCCGGCGGACGTCGGATACGCCGTCACGCCGCGGCCGTGCACCGGACGCCGGCGACGGCAACGGCGACGACCAGCCGGAAACAGAGGTTGAACGCCGGCGGCGGATGGCTGCGCTGCAGGGCGTGGGCGACGACGACTCGGACGAGGAGGAGGAGGCCGCGGCCGTCAACACCGACGTGGAAGAAACACCTGCGGAGCGCCGGCGCCGCGAAGCCGCCCTCGGTGTGTCGGGTGGCGCGGCGCAGGAAAGCGACAGCGAGGACGACGACACACCACGCGTGCCGCCGGCGCGGCGCGGCATCCGCTTTGCCGACACTCCGGCCACGCGGCGGTAGTTGTGCTATGGCAGTTGATTTATATGTTGTCATTTTTTTTTTCTTGTCATTTTTCCGGGGGTTTCCCTTGATCTCTAATCTCTGATTTATTGTCATTCCCCTTGTTGTTGTCCAGCATCTCACTTTATACCAAGCGAGCGTCTCGTTATGCGGAGGATATATCACGACTCATGTTGTTGTTGCTTTTTGGGAGCGTTATTCGATGTGGTAATGATTTATGGTTCTGTGGTTGTGTGGGAGGTTGCTGATGGCTATGGGGATCTAGAACTAGCTTGCAAAAGATGTTTTTTATGTTGTGCTGATTTGTACATTTTACACCTGTGATATCTCGAGATGCGATGTAGCTGTAATAGGACGTACGACGTAGGAGTGGAGTGGGGCTGCGGCACCGGCACAGCTGTGGACGTGACTTATGACGTTGGTCACGTGCACTCCACAGGCGTACACGAAAAATTTGCGATAATGGCATTTCAGGCCAGCGTCGAATATCGCCGTGTCCGAGTAGCCGCTACAACGCCCCGCGATCCTGCCGACGACATCAACGACGTCTGTTTTTGTCTTTTTCTTCTTCTTTTTTACTTCTCTTAACCACACACAACCGCCAACATGGTCCAATTGGTCGAGGTCGAGGACGAGCACTTTGTCAACCGTCCCGTTGTCGAGGACGAGGATGATTTTACGGATACAGGTGGGTGCTGCAGCAGTTTTTTGGAGGAAGGCATAACTAACAGAAAGACTCGGAAATATCCAACGACTCCGACTACGACCCCAGCGCCGAGACCCTGGGCGAGCGCCTGGCCGCGCTGCGCGACATCATCCCGCCCACCACGCGCGGCTGGTTCTACAGCAAGTACCAGTTCAGCAGCCGCGCCGTCAGCGCCACCACGGTGTTTCTGGGCCGCGCCGCCTGGACCGTGTCGGTCAGCGTGCTGCTCGTGGGCATTCCGTTTGCCCTGTCGTGGGCCGAGGAGCAGAACATCGTGGCCATGGAGCAGGAGCAGCGGATGCGCGAGATGGGCACGGAGCTGATGACGGCGGGGGGTGCAGCAGGTGTGGGGGGTGCAGGAGGTGCCGATATCCTGGGCGCACAGCACGAAGACACGGCGTCGCAGGTGAATGCGGCGCTGGGGGCACCGGCACGGGCTGCTCTGTAGGGGGTTTTGGGATGACGGTGTGGGCTGGAATGTTGGCCTAGCCCGCTTGAAGAAGAAAAGGAACTCGACAAAAGAATTACGAAATACGATGCCAGGGAGGACAAGTTGTCGTCAATGGCTGTCGGAGTGCGATGGTCGTCGCAGCGTGGGATGGCTCATCGACTTCACGGCATTGCACCGGCTCTCCTTCTGGGGCCCTCGGTACTATGGGAAATAACGGCCTTGGGGCATGTATATGTATGGTACTGTGCTGCTTAGGATTCAGCAGCGGCAGGAATGAATGTTTTCTGTTTTTATTGGCTCTCTCATCTCTATTTTCTGTTTTCTTTCTGCTAGAATTTACCGTATATTGAACTCGTCAAACACAGCACAAACATGGAAAGCTTGTATTCATTGTCCGTAAAGCAACAGTACTAATCAATATACTATCGACTGGATAAATATCAGTCATGCGCCCAACGACACACAACGCAAGCCAATCTATATATCTAGCCAGAGAAAGAAGGAGGGAAGAAGAGATTGCCGCGCTGGCGAAAGAGAAACATGAGTTTTGCGTACATTCATAAGGAGAGCATTCAAAAGAGAACAAGAGAGAGACGTAAAAACAGAAGAAGAAAAAAAATAAAAAAAATAAAGAAAAAAAAAAAGCCCAAAACGCCAAAACAACCACCCTCTGCCCCCTTT
This sequence comes from Ophiostoma ips, assembly GCA_019925475.1. Taxonomy (NCBI): domain Eukaryota; kingdom Fungi; phylum Ascomycota; class Sordariomycetes; order Ophiostomatales; family Ophiostomataceae; genus Ophiostoma; species Ophiostoma ips. The sequence continues at coordinate 179,536 of JADHKN010000016.1, forward strand.
TCCCCTAGTTCACCGTCGGCGGCGTGTCCAGGTCCAGCGCCATGACGGCCGCCCGCTGCCGCGCGCTGTCGGTCACCAGGTTGCTAAAGTACTTGAGCGCCACCTCGCTCTCGGCGCGGATCTTGAGCGTGTCCTCCTTGCGCGCGCCCAGCTGGTCCACCGACCGGTTCAGCCCGTCGCGGATCGAGTCTGCCGGGATCCGCAGCACCTTGCGCACCGTGCCGCTGATGCGCGCCGCGTTGTAGTGCACGTAGTCGATTTCCTCGAGCCGCGACGAGATCTTGTTGGCCAGCCGGTGCGGCAGCGACTGCGGGATCTGCGACAGCACGTAGCCTGCTGCTGCTACGGCCGCCAGCAGCAGACCGGGCAGCAGCAGCCGCCGCGACCCGGCACCGCCTAGCAGCTTAAAGGCCGACCACGCATGGTCCATCCAACCACCGCCGCTGCCACTCAACCCGACCAGCCGCCCCCCAAACGCCGTCGCCAGCGTCAGCGCCATGCCCGTGCCGGCCATCTTCTCCTGGCGCTGCAGCAGCGTCGACAGGTCGACAAAGTCGATAATCTCCGTGGGCACGTCGACCTTGCGCGCCAGCTCGTCGCGCCGCCGCCGGAACATGTAGTCGGACCGGAAGCCCAGGTCGGCAAACTCGTTGCCCAGGTGCAGGATGCCCAGCTGCTTGAGCGCGTTGACACCCGCGTCCGTCTTGCTGCGCGCCGCCTCCTCGCACTCCACCACCGACGCCGCAATCCGCGCAAACATGGCCTCCTTGATGTCCTCGGCGTACTGGAACGCCGACCACAGCCCGGGGTACGGCACGTCGGACAGCAAACTTTCGTTCTCATCGTCGCCGCCATCGCCATCGCCCGCATGCGCAATCGCAAACCCAATCACCGCGCGGCTGTGCGCGTACACGTCCTTGCACGTCTCCTCGATAATGTGCTCGGCCTCGGCCGCCACCTCCGTCTTGGCCTTGAGGTTGGTCTCCAGCAGCGGCTCGATCTCGCGCAGCTCGCCCGTCACCCGCGCAATCTCCGACTGCGCCACCTCCGTGTTGACCGTCGCCAGCGCGTGCACGTCGTTGAGGATGTTGAGCAGGTAGTTCTTGGCCGGCGCCAGCTTCGAGTGCGCCCGCTTCTCCAGAACGAAGCGGCGGAGCGACTGCTCCATGCTCTCGAAATCCCGCAGCTTCTCCTTGCCCTTGCCCTTGCCCGAGGGGTCGTCATCATCATCACCGCCGCCACCGGAAGCACTTCCACTGCCACTGCCACTGCCACCCGGCCCTCCCGGCGGCGGAATCGGAATCGCATTGCTCGACACAAAGTGCACTAGCTCCGACGCCTCCTTGTGCGTCTGCGGGCTCAGCCCCGACACCTGGTCCAGGATCATCTTCTTGCACCGCCCCTGGTCGCGGATCACGTCGAACCCGTTGACCACGAAAAAGAAGTACGCCTTCTCCGCCGCCGCCGCCCGGATAAACTCCGTCGCCGTCAGCGTAAAGTGGTTCGCCGCCGACACCACAAACACCACCACGTCAATCTCCTCCTGCCGCGCAAACACCGCCGTCGTCTTGGTCGTGTCCGAGTTGAGCCCCGGCGCGTCGATCAGCGCAATGTCCACAATGCCGTTGCGCAGCAGCGACTCGTCCACCGCCCGCACGTCTTTCACGTACACCTTGCACTGCATGTACGTCGTGTTGTCCAGCACAATCCGCTCCAGCTCCTGCAGCGCAAACACGTCGTACGTCGACTCGTCGTGCCGGTTGTACACCGCGTCCATGTGCACCGCGTGCACCTCCTCGATGCCGCTGTTCTCGCCCGCGTCCAGCACCTCGCAAAAGATGCTCGTGCACGGCTGCTGGTCCTCGGGCAAGATCTTGCGCCGCAGCAGCGCGTTGCAAAACGTCGACTTGCCCGCGTTCAGGTCGCCCGTGATCAGCACCTTGCTCGAAATGTCCTCGATGCGCTCGCGCAGGCTCAGCAGGTGCTTGATGCTCGTGCGGATCTTCTCGTCCAGCAGCGACGCAATCGACGCCTTTTCCAGCGAGTGCACCAGCTCCGCCTGGTGCAGCCCGCCCAGCTGCAGGTCCAGCTTGAGCACCGAGAACTCTTGCGCGATCTGCGGCGTCACCAGGCGTGGTTCGGTAATGGCTCCCCCGGACGAGGACGGCCGCGCCTCGGCGGCGCTGCTGGACTCGGCATCTCCATGATCAACAACACTCGTGTAGGAGCGCCGCAGCGCGCCGGGACCCGGCGGCGGCGGCAGCAGGTCGCCCACGGTGGTGTGTGCCTTTTGCAGGCCCGGGCGCGGCGGCCCCCCAGCAGCAGCAGCAGAACCCTGCGGCGCCGACGTCGCGTGGATGCGCTGCACCGTCGGGTAGTGCGCGGGCCACGCCGTGTTGGTGGCCTGCAGGCCCTTGAGCAGTGCCACGACCGACGAGATCGACTTGCCGAGCGCCACGCGGTGCTGGTTGTACCACATCTGGTGCACGGCGCCGGCCTGCATGCGGCGGTTGTTGGCGGAGTTGGCGGTGGAATTAATAAGGTGCTGGTCGTCGTGAGAGGACGCCCCCCATGGCATCGATGACGCCGACCCCGGCGTGCCCGGCGCGTCGCCGCCGGCCGAGCTGCCGCCGTAGCCCGAGTCCCGGTCCAGCATGGCCTGCAGCTTGGCGGCGTGTTCGGAGGTTGAGCCGGAGCCCACGGTCATGTAGCCGGGACGGTCGTTGGGCAGCGCCGGGCTTCCGATACTAAAGTTGTTGCTGCTGTTGCTGTTGTCGGCGTCGGGCATCGTCTCATAGCCGTCGTTGGCGGGCGACTTGCCCTTGTTCTTGCGTGATTTGGGGCTCATTGTTGTGATGGAGAAGACACGGCCATAGAAATCGTGTATTTGATGGAAAGTGAAAAGTGCAGGTATCAATGGCGATTTGTGGTTTTTCGCGAGTCTACTCGTAAATCCAGAGAAATGGGGGGCGGGAAGGCGGATGACTTGTCGACTGACAGAAGAGGCAAAAATTCCGGGAAGCCCACCCTCGAGGACCGGGGGAAGTCGCTGATTGGCCCAAGTCACATGGCCGTTGACGTTGGGCTGGGCTGGGGGGGGGGGGGGGCACTACTTAATGGTGACGCACTTGCGCAGGGAGACGTGTACAGTGAAGCACTGTGAGGTACTGTGGTGCAGTGGTGGTGGTGCACTGTGAGCTGTATCGAGATGTAGAGATGGAAAAAAGCAAGAGCGGCGAAAAGCTGGTACGGAAGGCGCGAGTCGAGCATACTCGCATACTCGCAATTACGTTGCTCGTGCATACCAATCCAATTGATTATGTCATCGTGAGGCGTGCGACCCGACATCTGATTTTGTTTCTGCTTTGTTGCGGCACTTTTTGTCTCGCTCTGTCTCGCTTTGTGGTTTCGTCGAGTCTGCAGCAACCAGCAACCAGCAACAAGCAACCCCCAGCCATCGCTACAGCACGCTCGCTAGCGCCGACCCTCCCTGACGGCCTCGCCACACAGCCTTTGTCCCTGGCCGCTGCTGCCTTATCTCTGCATCGCCGCATTCGACGCAATCGACGACGACGGGCGACCGCCAGCAACGCGACACGACACATCAATTGGTACAGAACACACGCGTTTACGACATCGACATCATGAATGTGAGAGGACCAGACAAAGACGACGCCACCGAACAGGGAGCATGCTGACACACGCCGACAGGTCTTGGAATGGGCGTTTGGAAAGCGCATCACGCCGGCCGAGCGGCTGCGCAAGAACCAGCGCATGCTGGACAAGGCGATCCGCGAACTCGACCAGCAGCGCGTGAAGCTCGAGAAGCAGGAGAAGACGCTGGTGGCGCAGATCAAGCAGAGCGCCCAAAAGGGGCAGATGGGCGCATGCAAGATCCAGGCCAAGGACCTCGTGCGCACGCGGCGATACATTGAAAAGTTTTACGGCATGCGCAGCCAGCTGCAAAAGATCTCGCTGCGCCTGCAGACCTACCGCACAAACGAGCAGATGATGCAGGCCATGAAGGGCGCCACCATGGCGCTGGGCAGCATGAACCGCACCATGAACCTGCCGGCGCTGCAGCGCATTGCCATGGAGTTTGAGCGCGAAAACGACATTATGGAGCAGCGGCAGGAGATGATGGACGACGCCGTCGACGACGCCATGGACGTCGGCGAGGAAGAGGAGGGCGACGAGGTCGTGGAGCAGGTGCTGGAGGAGATTGGCGTGGACCTGACACAGGCGGTACGTTTTTTTTTTTGTGGTCTTTTCTTCCATCGCCCAGATGCTAACAATGCAGCTCGGAAACACGCCACAAGGATTGCAAACGGCAGCGGTGCCGGAAGGCAAGATTGCCCAAGCCGTGGGCGGCGGCGGCGGCGGCGGCGGCGGAGGCGGAGGCGATCCCGGCGACGACGACCTGCAGGCCCGTCTGGACAGTCTACGGCGGTAGACGTTTTGGCTGGATCATTGTGTCTCTTTCTCTTTCTCTATTCCACCGTTCTGTTTTGCCAGTTTGTTTTGCCATCATATCATCCGTCGGCCAGTTTTTTCTCTTTTTCTTTCAAAAGCACTCGTACTTGCTCCATTTCATGCCCGCATAATCACACCGTGCATTCCTCCGCATTACGTACTCATACGTGGCTGCTGCAAACGCATAAGCAGTAATCACACGGCAAGCCGAATCCCGTAGCCCGGCCGCTTCAGCCGTCAGCCATGTGCTGCGCCCCGTTTGCGTCCTAGTGGCGGGCGGGTAGGCGCTACTGGATACGCCGGCAGGAGGGGAGAGCAGCGCAATTTCGCCTGGCGTCGCTGGCAGATAGTGACGAGGAACGAGCGCAGAGGCGGTCAGTCGGTGAGAGATGGGCGCGAGGAGTGTTTTTATATTTTACTTTTTTTACTTTTGTCTTTCTTTCCTTTCTTTTTCTCTTTCTTTTTCTCTTTCTTTTTCTCTTTCTTTTTCTCTTTCTTTTTCTTCTTATATTTCAATCTCAACGAGCCTTATCCTGCCTTCACCTCCTTCCTCTTTGGACGGTTTGCTTGGCAGAAGCCGATACGTACTTCGTACGACTGTAGAGTACGGTAATAGAAGTATCGTACCGTTGGGCAAGAGCAACCGCCGTCACAGCGCCTGCCTGCCTGCACGACCGTTCATTGCTCGCTTCCTTCCTCGCCTGTCACACACACTCGTACTCATACTGCCAGTAGTACTCCGTACCGCCGTCGCTCCTTCCAGGCGCCTAACCTCCGCTACCTCCGCCCTCCAACGCCCCTTCCCCCTTCTCCCCCCTTCCGCCTTCCACCTTTTTTTCCCCCTCTTTGGCGTTCCTCTACTCCGTACTCCGTACCTCCGTATTACTCGTACGCCGTCCGCAGTAATTACATCATCCACTAAGCTAGCATTGGTCACAGGACCCCTCGTTCTCGCGCGCCTTTTCCTCCACAAACCCATACTACGACGTATTACAGGGGGGGGTTCCTCTGATCCCCACTGGCTTCCACAGCCGCCGAAACCATCTCCCTTTGTTGGTCCCCTGTGCCGTCCGTCTCCCCCCTCACCTTTCGCGTCCCCCAGTGAAGCCTCGAACTAGCCAAACCCAAGTTCCAGTCCAGTCCAGTCCGCGTCCTGATTTTCGACATCCAGCAGCTGAAACGTATTTTTTTGTCTCTTGTTTTTTTTGTGGCCTGCCATTTGGAAGCCACTTGCACTTTGACTCGTGTTCTCTGACTCGTTTTACTTCGTGTCTTCTTTTTTTTGTTTGCACTGTCAAGGTCATCAGGTCATTAACAGCAGCCATTCAGCGTCTATCATCATCATCATCATCGACAACGACGACGACGACACGATATCTCGACCTTTGCTTTATCATCGCCTCGCTTCGCCACATTGTCCCATCGCGCACTATCAATCTACCTACATTCATCTCCCGTCGCATAACCTCAACAACGGTAGTGACAGCATCGACGCATAAACACATCAGCAATCAACAATCAACAATCGACAGCTTCCCAACACCCTCCACCCTCCACCCTCCATACCCTTCTTCCCACAACAACCCCCCACTCCCTACTCAAGCTGGCAGGCTACAAGCGTCGCAGTCTCTCCTCACAAGGAGGCCTGCTCAACAGAATGTTTGGCGGCAGCTCGTCGTCGGCGGCGGCGGCGGCCATCAAGTCCGAGAGCGCCATTGACGATGCGAGCAGCGATGTCGCGTCGTCGCCCGTTGGGGCTTCTGGCGGCGGCGGCGCCCAGGACACCCGAAATAGCAAGTCGCCCTCGCCCGAGGGCAAGACGGGCACTGCGGCGGTCCCCATTCCGACTACTGCTGCGGCGGCCAACCACAAAACCACCAAAGCCAAGGCCGGCAGCCCCCCCGACCGGAAACCCGGAAGCAGCAGTCCGCCGATAAGTGGCAGCGGCGAGCAGAAGAAGCGGCGCAGCAGTAGTGTCAGCAGCCGCGCCAGCAGTCTGCTCGCGTCTGCCAAGAACAGTCTCAACTTTTCACAGTCGGGCCGGTCCAGCAGTGCTGGCAGCACTGCTGCCAGCAGTGTCAGCGGCGACACGAACAGCTCGTTGTCGTCGTCGGGCGAGAACCAGCAAACGCCGCTCCAAAAGCTCGGCAAGGAGGACGCGGCGCTGGCTGTGCCGCAGGGCCAGCACAACAACTCGGCGGGCGAGTCGCTGCCCGGCCCCAAGTCGACGTTCCACGTCGGCGTGTGGGAGGACCGGAACAAGAAGTGCCGGCGCACCATGGAGGACACGCACGCGTTTCTGTACAACTTTTTGCAGACGCCGGCCCCGGGCGCGACTGGTGGGAGTAGTAGTGGAAGCAGCGCGGCAGACAAGGACAGCGCAAAGTCGCCCAAAAAGTCGACCGACAGCAACAGTGCCGATGCCGTCCCGAACAGCAACAGCACCGCGTCGTCGGCGAGCGAGTCGCTGGAGACAGACAATGGCTACTTTGCCATTTTCGACGGGCATGCCGGCACGTTTGCGGCCGACTGGTGCGGCAAGAAACTGCATCTGATCCTGGAGGACACGATACGCAAGTCGCCCAACGCGCCGGTGCCGGAGCTGCTGGACCAGACGTTTACGTCGGTCGACGCGCAGCTGGAGAAGCTGCCGCTGAAGAACAGCGGGTGCACGGCGGCGATTGCGGTGCTGCGGTGGGAGGACCGGGTGCCGAGCGCGCTGTCGGCGACGGGGTCGCAGGCCATTGCGACGGCAGCGGCGGCCAAGGTGCACGAAGAGGCAGCAGCAGCAGCAGCAGCGGCGGCGGCGACAGAAACAGGCACAACGGCGTCGGCGTCGGCGTCGGCCGAGTCGGCAACAGCAACGTCGGACGTCGAGGCGGCGCACGCCAAATTAAAACCCAGCGCGGTGCGGCAGCGCGTGCTGTACACGGCCAACGTGGGCGATGCGCGCATCATCCTGTGCCGGGCGGGCAAGGCGCTGCGGCTGTCGTACGACCACAAGGGCAGTGACGAGAACGAGGGCCGGCGCATTGCCAATGCAGGCGGGCTGATCCTGCACAACCGGGTCAACGGCGTGCTGGCGGTGACGCGGGCGCTGGGCGACACGTACATCAAGTCGCTGGTCACGGGGCACCCCTACACGACGGAGACGGTGATCCAGCCAGACATTGACGAGTTTATTATTATTGCGTGTGATGGGGTGAGTTTTTTTTTTTTTTTTCGTCTTTTTTTCCTTTCTCGAGGAGTATAGATAATGTGCTAATACGACCAGCTCTGGGATGTGTGCAGTGACCAGGACGCCGTCAACCTGGTGCGCAACGTGCAGGACCCCACGGCCGGCGCCAAGATCCTGGTGGACCATGCGCTGGCCAACTTCAGCACGGACAACCTGTCGTGCATGATTGTGCGCCTGGACCGCGAGGCGCTGCTGGAGGCGCAAAAGGGCGTGGCGGCGGGCTCGAGCGCGGGCAACCTCGGCGTGGAGGGCGACGAGGCCGGCTCGGGGTCGCGGCCCAGCGAGGCGGACCGGATTGTGAGCAACACGCGGCAGAACATTGCTGACGGCAGCACGCCGGCGGTCGGGGTGTCGGCAAGCAACAGCGGGCGCGGGCACGACTCGGTGGCTCCTTTGCCTGCTGCCGCCGCTGCTGCTGCTGCTGCTCCCGCGGTGACGAGTCCCGCCGCCAGCGAGGAGACGTTTAAGCGCACGGCCATCGAGGGCTCGGTCGAGGAGGAGCCAATACAGGCTGCCGCGGCGGCGGCCGGGCCGGTGTCGACCGGAGTGACGATTGACACGACGGGCGATGTCGAGGAGGCGATCGAGTCTATTGAGGACGACGTCGAGGTCAAGGCACCGGCGGCGGCGGCGACGACGACGACGACGACAACAACAACGACACCGACGACTGCAATTAAATAGGTGTGTGGCATCGTGATGTCATGTTGATTTGTGGGTGGAAGGCATTGGGAGTGAATGGGAAACGACCACAGTGATCCCTACGACATCGAATAGAAACAGCTGTTGCTGCAGCACCGGGATCTGATTCCTGTACGATCATCTGTCGTGTTTTTTATTTTTTTATTTATCATAGCAGGGAAGCAACGTCACTGGCGGCAACAGATGCAGCGGAACAAAACGCTGCCCGCCGACTGCTACCCGAAAAAGAAAAACAGAAAAAAAAAGAAAAGAGAAAACAATATGTTTTGGTTATGCCTCCCGTCTAGGATCCCTTTTTTCAATTTCGTGGCATTTCTCGTTTTGCCGTTTTGATTCCTGCAAGTTGTGTGCCGTCTGCTTTGCTTGTCTAAGCCGGCCTTCTTCTTTTCTTTTTTCCATGCCGCTCACTCGGCGAGTAGAAGTGGTCGATGCACACTCCTCAACGGTCTTTGTCCTTGAACCGGCGAGGTGAGATCCAAAGTCGCCGTAGCTACTTACTTCCTTTCGATGTACTTACATGCTCTACTATATGAGAATCATCTCTCTCTTTATATCGTCGAAAAGTCAAAAATCTCCATCGCCCTCAGCGGCACAGGACGTTGGCGCACCAAGGATCTCAAATCTACGGCACCGGGCCGGCTGCATACGAGTACATGCATCCTCTGTGGTTTCTTTGTTTTATGTGTAGTCTCGGGTGATCATATTTTTCGTGGCTATATTTTATGGATTTATTTCGAGCACGCAATGATATAAATTATAAAAATAAGACATAAAGAAAAAAGCGCGCCTGGTGGATTACCTGCAAGCACATAAAATCAAATGAATCATCATGGCCAGTGACCAACATATAAAGGCAGTCTGCGGCAGTAGCCATGGCTGGTGACGGAGGACTGTGAGATAACGCGGATCTGTGTATTATCAACGTTGCCTCATCCAGCGATGCCGTCAACCGTGACTCGACGCCACCGGCACCAAAGAACGCCTTTGTCACGTGATGCATTATGAGCTTTTCTATGCGCATTCCATGTTTGTTCCCGCGATTTTGGGCCTACTGGAAGTAGGTGAAGGAGAGTGCTGCTCTGTATCACCAGTCAGGATAGGTCTTTCTCGTGAGCAGTTCTTGTAGTGTACATAGTATTATAAAGTGATGGTAGATAGTATATCAACAGCTCTATATTTACTATATGCACTGTATGTCCTCTATCTACGAGTACACCATAAGCCCCAGACGAACTTGACTGGTCCGACCATCAACAACTGCAGCACAGGAAGACTGCTCTAGTGTAATATCCAAGTGTCTTACTTTGTTGGACACTCTCGTCAATACATTATCTAGTATTACGCGTAGAGCTTTTGTTTTATCTATGCACTCTTGCAGCAATCGGGCTTATTGTCACCGTGTATCGTACCGCCGTGGATAGTCCCTTTATTCGGACTTTAAGTGGGGACATTGCCGCATCTACATCTAACATCTAATTGGCTCACCAAAGCACTAACACGCTGAATAGACTAGTCCTAATCCGGTTACTTCTTCCACTTCTCCCATCACCTCCCCGTACTTCGTACGTCCTCCGTACGTCGTACATACCCGTACTGACCGTCGGCCTTGATGAGCGCCGCCTTTCCGGCTACGGCATAGACAGTAATAGCCTGGGGAGATGCGCGCTGATGTGCATTGGAATCACACTCGCGTCGACCACGCCGCCCCCCCTTGTCTTCAGGCAGCATCGAACAACGTTCCAATGGCACCCTCTGTACTCGTACGAGCAGACGGGCGGAAGGGGTGCCTTGCTGCGGCCGGCGACAGCGTGCTGCCGTTGGGAAGGAAGAGGCGCGTAGTAGGACCCGGGTCGATCTGGGGCCTTTTGTCCGAGGCATGTCGGCGGCCTGGATATGAATCTATCCGCGGCTGAACGGGTACTGGTGGATCTAGTGCAGCGCGGCGGCGGCCTCGTCCTCGTTCAGGGTCTTCGGGTCTTCGGGCGTGTAGGTGCCTGGCTTTTGGGCTCGTAAAGCTGCCCGTCGTGTACATAGGCCAATGCAGAGTCACACTCTTGGATGACAGTCCATGCCCCCCCCCCCCCCCCCGATTGAGAGCCGACCAGTTCTTCGACATACCAACGGCGCGCCTCCTCGATGGTCGTGCCCGGCTTCCAAGCACGCTGACCCGGACGTTCGCGTCCCTCGGCCTGTCGGGACGCCACCATGAGGCCTGCCGTGCCGCCGCCGATGACGGAGGTGATCAAACACGTGCGAGCCGAACGCAGTCGGATCTGTGATGGACCGTGTGCAGTGCCATTCTAAGTCAGAGGGTGATGAGGTGACGTGCCAGCCATGATGCTCATCACCGTGCTGGACAGCTTTTTATCTACTTGCCAAAAAGCCAGGCGAGCACTGGGCTTTGCTGTCAGTGTCCGCATGGCGCATGGCGCAATGCGCGCCATCTTTTCAGAATGCAACCCAACAACGGATATCATACGTCGTAAGCCGTCGTGTCTCCGTTCGTGTGCAGAATATTGTTATAAGCCGTCGTGTCTTCGTTCGTGTGCAGGATATCTTAATCATGGTAGACAGCCTGGATTGGCAAGCGGCTGATAGATGTTGATGAGCACTTTTGGTTTCCTCATTTTTATCTCAACATTATAACTACTCATAAAAGAGAGACAAAATATGTGAATTTTTTTTTTTTTTTCAAACTCTGGCCGAGTTCGAAAATCAACACAGAGTTGCCCAAATTGACAAACTTGAAAAAAAAAAATCACAGACACACAATGGCACAAACAATCACTACCCTATCTCCGCTTCCACCCATCATCAACAACAACGATGTGCCCACTGATATAGAGTATGCCGATGCTGCACAGAAAGCATTCCCCGCACTGGTCTCAGCTCACATGGTCGCAGCAATGAGACTATCTCCTCAAGGTGGCCGACATCCTCGAGAGCAAGGAGGCATTTCTGGCAACGTCGGCGCACTGGGAGAACTTTGATGTGCACGGCGGCATCGCCATGCTCCGCGACGTTGCGGGCCGCGTAGGGAGGCATCGGCAGCCGGATCCCGCCAGCCAAGGGACGATATCCGAGTAATCAAAACAAGCTGGCTGACCAAAAAAACAAAACAAAAAAAAACCAAGAACGCACGCGTGATTTTCGTCCGTTTATTCTGTACCTACTGGCTGCTGGCAACATGGTTGTTCTGAGATCACGCACGCCCCGGGTCCCCGGAGACCCCGAGGTCGTTTGAGAACTAGTCGCCGTGAAGACGCTCTTGCTGGTCCATCGCTGACGACGCTGGACGAGGGCGCCTCGATTCTGTACGACCCGCGATAGTTCCAGCCTACAAAGTTTGTCAACACGGAAAAAGACAGCCATCCATAACCGAGACGTTTGCGCCGGTTTAGTCGCTGGCCCGTTGATGACGGTGTCGACACTGCCATTCGACGTCGCCAACGATGGCGAGTACGGCCTGTCGGCACCTCCACAAAAGCGCTGAGGATTGCTCAACGAATCGATACATGGTACGTCATCCCCTCCGCCGAGTGGTCATGCACGGGAAAACGGGTTGCCATCAATGCTAACTCGTATTCGCTCGTCAGCCCTCCACAGCATAATTCACACATCAATGGCAACGCACTGCACTGTATAATGAGCCAACGCTACCATATGGCGGCAACCAGAGCAGCGGTACCGGTCGTTTTTGGCGAAAGCTGGAGCATCGACGAGTTTCTCATTTTCAAAACGGTGACATTTCCGCTGTAGATGGCAATCTGCTCGTTCTGCAACTCCGTGGTTGACAGTGGATTCTGTTGGCATCGTCAAATTGGCACTGCTTACATAACCATCTCGGTAGGAGTAATTTATGGGGTCCTTGAACTCCATCCGCCAGAAAAAGCGGTTAAAAGGGGTACGAGACCTCCGTTCCATATGCATACTGTCTTCGTACTGTGCTGTCAGGCTACCGCGTGGGTCTGCACAGTGTCTACACGTGCAGCGGCTTCTGAAAAGGGACCGAAGAGGGAACAGAGCGTTGCGCTGTGCAAGTCCATTGGCTGGTGTTTGATTATAATGGGTCCCAAACGGGAGTCGACCACGTTGGGAGGGGCACACGAGCACACTAGCCCAGTTCGTAGTCCTGCGTTGAGGACCCGTTCTTGAGGATCGGCTCCTTGATCGTGGGTTTTACTCGTAGTTGCCCTTTTTCCCCCTGAGTTTGTACGGAGTACTGCGTGCAGGAGAACAAAGAAGGAAAGAAGCAAAAAGGCAATCGCATTTTAGCTCGGGAGGCAGAGCGGAAAGAGCGATGGTCTCCTCGGGACATTACGTCGTAGATACCTACTCCGTACAGCGGTAGATTGAGTGCATCGTAGATGGAGAATGACAAGAGAGGGAAAGAACACCACACGCCTGCCCCACGCGGCCGCTCAGGGGGGGGCCCTCCTCCTTCTTCTGTCTGTCCTCGACCCTTCCTTCCCTCCCGTCGAGAAACAACAGCCAGTTTCTCCTTCCCGTCTGACACGCCTGCGCATCGCTCTTTCTCATAAGAGTTCATGCTCACGCGTTTTAGCTGCTTGCGCTTTCCGTTTCCGTTTCCCACTCTTTCCTTGCCGCTGCAAGTTACTCGTATATATTTGCGCGTAATATATAGCAGGCGGCTCTCTCGCGACTGCCACTCGTACTCCTACTCGTACTCCGTACTCTCGTATCGTACTCCGTGCATCCTCTTGTTCCAGCCATTTCTCCTCCTTCATCAACCTCATTCGTCTTCGGTTCAGGCCGTGTACGAGTATTTAGATTCGCATCCATCTTTCTCAAAGCCTGCACTTCGGCACGTTTCCACCAGGAATGTACCCGTGGTATCCGTGTATTGCCCGTGGAGGCTGCTGCTAATTGCTGTTTGCTTCTCTCACTGTCTATCATTTTCTTCACCTCCTCTTCACTTTTACGTGTATCTTTTTTCTTTCATCATTTTCTTCATCAATTTCTTCATCTTTATCCTCATTTTTTTCTCTATCCTCTTTATTTTCATCCTCATTCTCTTCTGCTCCTTCATTTCGGCATTGTCTTCCGCTTCACCTCTCGCTGGCTTCCAATTCCGTTTGTCCCTCCAACGGCTTCCATTCTTCCATTCTTCCCTTTCCAAACGGCTGTTTTCTTTTTTTTCTTCGGCGTCTCTCACTAGCTGCCCAGATCGCGTCCGTCTCCGCCCTCCAGGATATGTGATTGCGAACCCATCCAGAAAGTCCAGAAAGCCCCTGTCCCCCCCTCGGCTCTTGGTGGACGTGGCACCCACTCCTATTTTCCCTCGCTCCTCAGCTGCTGCTACCCCCGACGAGCTCGCCGCTGCACTAACCCACATACGCTGTACGAGTACTCGTCTCGCTCGTGTCTCTAAAGCGACCCCCTTTTTTTGCTTCTGTTTCCAACACGAGCCCCGATACACGATCCCTTCTCGACATCTCTCCCAGGCCAGTGGCCTTTGTGTGCGATCAATCGCAACAACAACAACCGCCGCACACGCACGCGCATATACACACAGAACACACGACTGGCTAGTCCCTCTGCCTGTCGAGAGTCTCGTTCTCTCTCCCTGGATCGACTCCAAAGGCCATCTGTTGCGCACAGCCTTGCGCGCCATCGCCGGTCATGTCGTTGAACGGGCTGGGCGATGCCGCCGTCCTAGAGGCACGCGAGGCGGCTGCCGCTGAGCCTGGAGGCTGGTAAGATACTCCTACCCGTCTTGAACAACCACACTCTGCGCACCACACTCCAAACCACCCTTTGCTAACATTAATCCCTCTCCCAGGTTTCTACTCAAGTATGAAAGCCGCGACGAGGTCGGGCTGCTCGGCCACGGCACCGGCGGCATTGTCGAGATGCGCGAAGCCATTGCCCAGTATGACGAAGCCTCGCCTCTGTACGGCCTCCTCAAATACAGACGGAGGAATGTGGTGATCAAGTACATGCCGGAGAACTGCTCCCGGCTGATACAAGGTGAGTTTTGTGTCCCTGCCCCCCCCCCCCCCCACGCCATGCTGTCTTGTAAGTAGACAAGCAGAGAATGCAGCTAGTCTAACTAGGATCACAACATATAGCTCGTGTCACTGTCCACTTTGTTGCCTTCTGCGAATGGTGCGCGCCCTACAACACCACCTTTTCGATCGCCGAAGCCAAGGAGCTCAAGGACACGACATTGTCCGCCGCCTGCTCCCTGCATACTGCCTCCAGCTCGACATCCTCGTCAACAAGCTCGCTGCGAAGACGACGCCTGATGGAAATCGCCGAGGAGGAGGAAGAGGAGCAGCAGCGTGCTACGAAACGCCAGTCTCTCACCAAGGACGACGAACTTGCCGGCACCTCCGATGCAACTTCACCGGTAACACTCAACGCGCAGCTGGCTAGTCTGCCAGACGAATCCCAGTTTGCTGGCAATGCAGAGCCACCCTCCTTTACTGGATCCGACCGTCCCACTTCACCTTCCCAGTCGATCGACTCGCCTCGCCTTTCGTCCCAGTCGTCACGCCTCGATACGCACGGCTATTCCGGATATGGATACGCCAAGCCAAAGGTCAAGCTCGCTCCGCGCCCATCCACCGATGCCAACGGCCGCCCCCGTACGTCTGAAAATTCTGGGACCTTCCGGCCCGTCTCGTCCATTCCCGCCGGGTTCAAGATCTTTTCCAGGGGCTCCAAGAAGGGCAAGGGCGATTCCAAGAGCGGGCATTCGCATACCATCGAAGAGGGCCCGAAATCCCCCGGGCTCACTGCCGATGAAATCGCCTCGATTCCGTTGCCTGCAGAACCTTCCGACTCTCTGTCTGTGGCGCGGCCACACACGAGCGGCGGGCGGCCCACATCCAGCTCGGGTATATCTGTCAAGTCTATCGCCACAACTATTGCAACTTCGACGAAGCATGAGAAGATGACACCGGAGAAGGCCCGGCTTATGAAGGCCATGAAGTTGCGCGAGAAGAAGAAGAAGGCGGGTGCGGAAACGGCCCTGGCCAGTCCCACCCAGGACGTCAGCAAGCCCTCAAGCGATACTCTTTCTCCTGACACGGCTACTGCTGCCGAAGATCACTCCGACGCAGCTTCTGTGACTGGTGCATCTATCACTGGCAGCTTGGATGACCGACCCCGGTCCAGTGGAGGATTGAGCACAAACAACACAGCAGCAAGCAATGCCGCCTCGGGCGACTCGGCCGCTGACCAGGCTTCGACTGATACCGACTCTCACCCCCCGTCACCGCTGGTGGAGTCATCCGAGATTGGCGACTCGACAAAGGCTTCCTCACTTTCCGACTCGACCGATGAGACTGTCCAAGCCCTGCAGGAGCTCAAGGCGGAGGCCGATGCGGATCAGTCCGGAGCTGTGCCCAAGGACACCAAGGTGGAGGCTGCTGCACCCGAAGACTCAAACCCGCCAGCGACTACAGACGACACGGTGCAAGCCAGCAAAAGCGAGACTGAGAAGACAGAGACCACGCCAGCAGACGAAGCTGTTTCAGATGAGACTTCAACGCCATCTGCGCCTGTTCCAAACAATGACAATAATGCCGAAGCCCCGAAAGATGGCCCAGCCGAGGAGCCAAAGCAAGAGGCCAAGTCCGCCGACTCTGAAGCTGCTGAAAAGGAGCAGGAGCAGGAGACCGTCAAGGCGTCCTCAGACCCTACCACTATCCCCGCCATCACGATACAGCAGAGAGACAGCCTGCCCGCTGTCGGATTCGAGAGTGCCGACGTTTCTTCGACTGAGGGGAAACGTGCTCGGCGGAGGGCCAAGGTGGACCCCATCTCAACCGACATTCCTGTTGATTTGTCTGACGATGATCACCTCATGGAAGAGCTGCAATCCGCAACGGTCGAGGAGGCGACGCCGATGCTCGTGTCCAAGTCGCCCGCCAGTCCCGCGTTTCCGGGCACAAGCCCACTGAAGAGCCCCAGCACCCAGGCCGGCAGCGATAGCGATTCCCGGCGTCTTGATCGCACAGTGTCAAACCCCACCAAAGGCTCGTTCCTGTCGCCCCTGACGCCCGGTGACGTGACCACGAGCTCGGCGAGGTCCGTGTCGTCGGGTGCGGCCTATCTGCATAAGATGGCGCAGCAGAACGCTGCAAACCTGACGGCCAAGAAGACCAACATGGGCTCGAGCATCTCGCAGAGAATCAAGGCCCTGGAGAAGCTCTCGAGCAGCGCCCCGGGGCCTGTTGTTGATGCCCCCGCGCGTGTTGAGCGGCCAACGTCGTCGTTTTTTGCTGTGCGCAAGCCAAGTGTCAGGGACACGTCGCGGTCGCCGTCCATTGCCGACCGTGCCTCGTCGCTCACGCGGGAAACGGCCGAGTCTCGTCCCGACTCCCGCGACTCGATGCTGGATATGCCCCGTGTGACAATGTCGCGCGATCGGGCCGGTTCCATGGCCAGTCGACTGTCCATGTTTGAGGGGGGCAATCCGCCTCGGGGCCGGCCTGAGTCGGTCCAGGTCAAGGCACGGATCATCCGGAACCCAGGCCAAGCATCGTCGAAGCTGGATGACTCTTCGCCCGACCCGTCGGATCCGAGTCCGCAGGGTTTTCGGCAGTCTCAACTGACGGTCAGCCACCAAAAGGGCACGGGTATGCCCGGCTCGGTCTATGCTGCGTCGGCGTCCGTCCAAGCAGCCACCGACTCGGGGTCTGTGTCGAGAAAGGAGAGCAAGAAAGAGCGCCGCATGTCGAGGGAGGCGCGCCGGTCGCAGTCGCAGGACCGGTCGGAAACGGATGAGCAAGACGGCTCGCAGCGTCGTCGCCGGTCTTCGTTATCGGTTGTCAAGGACTTTATCAAGGACCGCCGCGGGTCGATGATGTCATCGCGCAACATCTCCACGGACAATCTCAGCAACAGCGGCCTGATGTCGCCTGCCAACATTGCCAACTCGCCCAAGTCGACGTCGCGGCCACCCTCGGTCCACACCATCGGCGGCGGCGGCGGCGGAATCAGCCAGCGTCTGAGCATGTCGAGCCGGCGGTCGATGAGCAAGGACCGGGACATGACGTCGCCCATCGACGGCCCGCAGTCCCCCTCGGAGGGCTCCGGCGACGACGCGCAGTCGGTGATGAGCGATGGCCAGAAGGGCGGCCGGGCGTCGCGGTTCATGCGCCGGCTGTCGAGCTCGCTGGGCAACAGCCGCAAGAACGCGTCGGCCAACATCTCGCCGACGGTGGCGGAGGAGGAGGAGGTGTTCAGCACGGTGCCGCCGTCGCGGGGCAGCATGGCGGCGGCGGTGCAGAACGCGGTGTCGTACATTGGCGACGTCAACGTGCAGTTCCCCGACAACCTGCTGTGGAAGCGGCGCACCATGTTCCTGGACTCGCAGGGCTTCCTGATCCTCAGCACGGGCGGCGCCGCGGCAGCCGGGACGATTGTCAGCGAGCGGTCGGCCGCCACGGTCAAGCGCTACCACCTCAGCGACTTCCGCCAGCCCTACATTCCCGAGATGGAGCTGCAGGAGCTGCCCAACAGTGTCTGCCTGGACTTTGTTGAGGGCTCGGGTCTGCAGGTTGCCTGCGAGGACCGCGCGGGCCAGATGAACATTCTTGAGAGTACGTACACCCTTACACCCTGTTGCTAGTGCGTGATGTATATGTCCCTTCTTGCTTACTAACATTTTGCATTGCAGTTCTCCGGAAAGCTCACCAGAGCCACTCGTCCTTTGGACAGTAGATGCGCGTGCCGCGTGACTAAGCCTTACTTACACTTCCACTTACCAAATTTGCCTTGCCCTACCCAACACTCCTTTAACTTCCTTCCTTCTCTCATTCTGTCTTGCATCCACCAGCCACAGCACATCCCCTTGCCCGGGTCTGCTCTCCTCGTTTCCTTTGTCTGACAAAATATATCCCTTATCCCCCCCATCCCCTCAAGACTCGTCCCAGCCGGATCCAATCTACAACACCCTGTCCCAACGACATCTATTCCATTACTTTTGTTTCTTTTTGTCTATATTTTCTTGAATATCATTTTATTCTGTATCTTTCTATTATTTTGGACTATATAGCCTGCTGTGTCGATATCTTTTGCGGAGAGGATTTACGTATATTATATATTGATAATTATACAGCACTTGCTACTGACGCTGTGTGATTAAGAACAAGGTGAAGTTGAATTAGGCTTTCTAGCCTGCGAAACTAAAACATGTAAACTCCCGAGATCGACAAGAGGCCGTTGCATCCATATGCATCCATAGCCTGGAAACAAGTAATCAAGGGCAACAAAGGGAAAACCAATACCAAAAGAGAAAGACGAGTAGAAAGATACTGCAAAACCCCCAATAGAAAAGATTCAGAAGAAAAGGATCAAGAAAAGGAGCAAGAAAAGGATCAGAAGAAAAAGACCAAGTGATAAAGACCAGAAGAAAGAGACCAGAAGAAACAGACCAACCAAAGGGAATATAAGTAAAAAGAAAAAACAGGCCAAACAAAATAAATCCGAACCATCTACGACTGATACGTTGGGCCGTCCATGGCCATGAAATCCAGCAAATCCAAGCCCGCCACGCTGACACCTTCCGCCGTCATGGCCACATTCGAGTCGCCCATGTTCTGGAAGAACGCAGGGCCTGCCGGCAAGTACCACATCTCGTTGTTGTTCCAGTCGGTGGCGTCCACAAGCCCGGCGTCCGCCATGTCGCCCGCGTCGAGACCGTGCATGGCAGCCGGGGTCGGCATGCTGATGGCCGGCGCGGCGCCCAGGCCAAAGGGGAAATTGCCGGCCGTCGAGTCGAACGGCGTCGCCGAGATGTTGGCCGGCCCCAGGCCCGAGCGCGACCAGCCGCCGCCCGTCGTGTCGCCGCCGCCTGCCCCCATCGCGACGCCGGCCGACGGGGCCATGCCAGCAGAGTCGTGGCGCATCGAGTGGCTGTTGGTCCGCGCGTCCGCGCCCTCACCGTTGACGGCGGTGTTGCTGCTGCTGCTGCTGCTGCTGCTGCCGCCGCCGCCCGGGTGAGAGCTATTACACGCGTCGGCCGACACGGGTCCATTCCCGCCACCGCCACCACCAACACCAACACCACTATTTGCAGCGGATAAAGAATCGGCGGGTGGCGGCGGCGCGTGGATAAACCGGTTCCGCAGGCGACTGGTCAGGGACTCTAGCAGGTCGGCAAACCTAGTGCCGAGGTGCACGTCGTCGACGACACAGTTGCGCAGGGCACTCACCGTGCGGTCCATCAGGGCAATGGAGATCTGAACGTCGGCCTTGGGCGCGCCGAGGGCAAACGTCTTGAGCAGGAACATAGCGCCGCTGATGATGCGGAAGTAGGTGCGCACGGGCGCGTGCTTGAGATACCCGCCGGGGAGCAGGCCATCGACGACCGTCTTGAGCAGGTTGCGCGAGCCGTCCACGACTTCCTTGACGTAGGCCTGGTCCACGGCCGTGACACCGCCCAGGCGGCCAAGCGGCAGCTTTCCGTAGTAGTTCTGCGTCTGCGGCGACAGCTGCTGCATGGGGATGCCGCCGGGCCCGCTGACATGGGCGGCCGAGTTGCCCGCGTTCGTCGTGCAGCGCTCCACCACCGCCTGCAGTGACAGCGAGTTGATGTAGATGCGCACGTACTCGTACTCGATGCTGAGGATGTGGCGGATAAACGGCGGCAGCTTGAACCGCTCAAACTCCTTGAGCCAGTCGCGCAGGATGGGCTGGAAGTCCTTGAGCAGTTCCGTGTACTTGCCGCTCTGAATAATGTCCGTCGTGTGCTGCCGCGAGCGGAACAGCTTCTCGTTGCCCGTATGCATCGCGTCGCTGATGCCCGCCCAGCAGTGGATGATCTGGTCGTCGAGCTCGAGATCGGGGATGTAGTTGAACGCGTTGGACGCCGACGACGGGTTGGTCCCGGGCGTCTGGCCGCCGTCGACCGAGGAGTTGGGGCGCTTCCGGGCCGCGGCCGGGTCCTTTTTGCGCATGCTCTCGGAAACCATGCTGGTCCAGCCGAGGCGGCCGGCCAGCTGCGTCAGGTAGATGAGAAGCAGGCGCTTGATGCGGTATGCCCGCAGGCGGTACGTCTCCTCCTCGTACTCGGGCCGCGTAATGTCCGACGTCAGCATCTCGTCAATGTCGTCAAACACGCCCAGCTCGTAGGCGACGCCCATGGCCGTGCTGAGGAGCATCCAGCACATGCGGTCGCTGCGCCAAGCCGGCTCCAGCCAGCTGTCAATGCGTTTGCCGCCGACACCGCCCGCCGGGCGTGCGCCGCCATCGTCGGCATTGCTGGGGTTGTCCTGGTCACTGGATAGCAGCAGCTCGTCGGTGACGTCGGCGGGCGGGAAATGCAGTGCACGAGGGTGCCACTCGGTCAGGATCATGAGCGACTCGATCGTCCCCAGCGTCCGCAGGCTGCCCTTGCGCAGGCCCCGCCACGGGGCTGTACTCGAGTCCGCACCCGAGCCGCAGAAGCCGCCGCCAAACGCCTCCTGGCCCCAGACCACCCGCTCGATCATCCCTCGGAGATAGGTCCACAGCTGCTCGTGGATGGCGTGCGACCGACATGTGGCGCCCGGGCCGCTGAGCGTCTTGTACCGCGACGAGATGGTCAAGAGGGTGACGGCCAGGATGGGCTCCTCGTTGAGGAGAGTGACGTGCGACGCCGGGTTGTTGAAGGTGGGTGGTGAGATGGGTGTCAGTGGAGACAGGTATTTGTAGTAGCTGGGACAAGGTTAGCTAGATGCAACGTATGGGCGAAGAAGAGAGGCACCCACTAATCAATGTACTCAATGGCCTCCTGCGCCGTGAACCAGCCCGCCCGCACGAACCGGAACCGCGCCCACAGCTTGAGAGCCTCGTCGTAGCCCGGCTGTTCGGCGGGGTCGGGGCGTGAAAGGTAGGGGTTGGCCGGCTGGGCGCCGTTGCTGCGTGCTGTGCTGCGCGCCCCCGAGCGGCCAGAGCCGTAGGTGCCGCTGCCGGCCGGGCCGTAGAAGTCGGTCCGGTGTGAGCTTGTTGCGCCTGCATAGCTGGTCGAGGCCTGTCCGGCCGGTGTGCTGTTGGCAGCTGTGTCTTCGACTTTTGTGTGTGGACTGTGATGGTCAATGTTAGTATGCGCAAGTAAAAGTAACGAGTAAATAAGCAGACGCACCCATCTGTGGCGGCCTTGTACAACAAGTCCAGTGCGTCGTGCGGGCCGTAGACCTCGCGGCGCATGACGGACTGCGCCTCGAGGTTCTCGAGCGCAATGCTCGACTCCTCGGCGTTGAGGCTACCGGCGCGCCGCGATGCCGACCGGCTGCGTGCGTTGGGGTCGTCGGGCTGCGGGCGACGCAAGGGGTGCGACCTTACGCCCGGCGCAATCACAGGCTCGTCAAAGTCGTCGGCGTAGCCGTCTCCGTGCCCGTCGGAATGCAGTCGGCGCCGGCCGTTGCGCACAATGTAGTCGGTCTCGGCGGGGTCGTCCTCGGTCTTGCGCTTGCGCCGCGTGGCAGAAAAGTAGCACTCTTTGCTCTCACGGCGGCAGCGGACACACGGTGGGTCGTGCGGGTTATCGACAGACCCGAGGTCGCAGCGCACCTTGCGTCGCCGGCAGGGAATGCATGCCTGGTATACTCGTTTATGGCCGGATTGGTTTGGGTCCTGGCTCTGTGCCTGCTGCGTCTCCGACTGGTGGTGCTGCTGCTGTTGCGCCTGCTGCTGTTGGTGCTGATGCTGGGGTTGCTGGCTATGTGGAGGTGGTGGCGGCTGCTGATGATGCGGGAGGGTGGGTGTAGCAGACGATGCAAACGAGGGCGATCGGTCGTCGCCAGACTTGTGCGGTGTCGGTGGTGTCGGTGTCGTCGGCTGGCCGCGGGCTTCGTCCAGCACATGCGACAGGCGCGGCAGCCCGTAACCGGACATTGCCACGCACGTGCAAAAAGAGCGCGTGTGTGTGTCTCACACCCCCCGGTTTTGCGATCTCCCCGTATCGATGGAAACGGAGGCGAAAAAAAAAAATAGTGGTGCGCAAAGAGATTAAGGTTATTTGGATTCTGCCGGGGGAGTTCTGGAAATGGCTTCTGTCGGGATAAGGTGGTTTCTGTCGGTTTGCGCCGGGAATGTTTTGAGATCGACCGCGTTGAATAAGTGGAAATGGGCTGAGGAGAGGAGAAGAGAAGGGGGGAAAGGCAAGAAACAAAGGGCGGTGATGGGCAAAACTAAAGCGTCAGAGGGAGAGAGGGAGGGAGAGGGGGGGGGGGTGAGGACAGAACGGCAGACGGTGGGCCGGTCTTGGCTGTAAAATCGATTGGAAGATAGGAATATACGGAGTAGATGGGGGAAAGATAACCTGTGCCTTTTCTTTTTTTTTTGCTGCTGATAGGGCCCGTGGAAGTACTCGTACAATACGAGTACTCGTACTAATATCTAAGATAATAACTGACCAGGCTGGGGGTGGGCCAGAACAACAGCGGGGAGAGTTGCAATCAGTCAGTGGGGGGGGAGACAGGGCAGAGAGAGATAGCGCGCGGAGATACGGCACTCGATGGATAATATATCCATGTGTCGATGGTAGAGGAAGAGATGGGGGAAAAGTGAAAAGGATGAAGCTCAAAAAAGGAGGAAAGCCCTAATAGCGGCGGGTTGTGAGAAGATGTGCAAAAGTGCAGAGCAGTTGGGCGGCCCAACATGTGCGGAGTAAAAGGGAAGGTGCGAGCGATACACTAGGCTCACCATGGCAGGAGCGACACAGACACCGGGGGAAGGTGAGGGAGGAGGTGAGAAGGAGCGATTGGTGCCCATCCCAGATGGGACGGACAGCCACGCGCATGTCGTTTCGTCTGCTGTGGAAGGCACGATGGACAACATACGGGAGTACAAGTACGAGTACGAGTACAGATAATAGACGAATCACACAACATTACACGTGACAGCCGAGATGACGATGAAGACAGGACAGACCCGTTCTCAGATGACCAGCGTACGAGTAGCGGCTCTGCAAGCAGCCATCGTTTTGCAGGGCAAGATGAGCCGAGAACATCACGCGCGCAGTCTCGTCACCTCGCGTAGGCCGTCACCCGTGCATCGTACACCACGACGAAACAGGACAAAGTGTAGGACAGGGAAAAGTTCAGATGCGCCCAGAGACACGTGACCCAACAGACCGAAGCGGGACGTATTGGAAACATTGACAGTACGAGATATAATATGATGAGCAGACATATAAAGATGAAGACAGTACGAAATATAATAATGAGCAGGCATATAAAGATGAAAAATCGAAGCAGGCCCAAATCAACCAAGACGACCAAACCGAGCCAGACAGCCAGACAGCAGGGTAACCGGGCAAGCAAACAGACAACCGAAATCGAGAAACAGATTAAAAAAAAAAAAAAAAAAAAAAAAAAAAAAAAAAACAGCAAAAAAAAAAAAAAAAAAAAAAAACAAAAAAAAAAAAAGAAAAACGAGGGACACACAAA
>JADHKN010000016.1:203365-348244 GCA_019925475.1 Ophiostoma ips
AAAAAAACCACCCCCACAAAACCGCCCCCCCCCCCCAGACCCCTGGGTAACCGGGCAACCAAAAACAAAACAAAAAAAAAAAAAAATTTTAAAAAAAAAAAAAAAAAAAAAAAAAAAAAAAAAAACAGCAAGACGAGATACGATAACCATGGTCCCTATACACCTCGTCCCTTTTTGTCTCTTCCGTATCAGCAGTCGTCCTTCTCTGTCATGGCGAGACAGAGGGCGGGATCGACAGGAAGAAATCAAGATGGCGAAAGGCTACTAATACTACCGCAGCCGATGGCCCTCGGGGGATTGCAACTGGGCACGCGTTAGTATGTGCACAACAGAAAAATGGCAGGAAACATAATACAAGACTCACCAGAAACTCCCACATTAGCCGGCAGAGGTTGTCCGGCATCGTGTACAGGTCAATCGAAAACTCGCCCGCTAGATGGATCACATGTTAGCCGTCGCCTTGCCCATCTTCTTTCATTTCACCCTTTCATTTCACCCTGCCAGAAGCCACATACCGTCCGGGTTGTTCATAATGTACGTGTCGTCGTTCTTGTTGTCGTGGATCAGCTGGATGACGTGCAGCAGGTCGTCCTCGTTGAGGCGCGGGATCGCGTCGGCCATCTTCTCCAGGTCGTACGTCTTCTTCTTCTTGGACGCCACGCCGCCGGCCGCACCGTCCGCGTTCTTACGCGCCTTGCGGTCCTCGTCCGTCGGCAGCGGCCCCGTCTCGCGCAGCACGGCCTGCAGGGCCTGCGACGGGTTCTTGAACTGGATCGTGTGGATGTTCTCGTACGTGGGTTGGGCAAAGTTGAGATCGTGCAGGATCGACTGCTTGCCGCCCTTTTCCGTCGTGTAGCAGTCAATCGTCATCTCAAACTCGCCCCAGCCCTCGTTTGTGCACTTGAAGGGGGGCTCGTGGAACGTCTGTATCGGGTTGACAAAGGACGGGTGCAGATTGTAGACCACCTTTTGGAAACACCGCGCCGGCTTCTCCTTGCCAGCCTCGTCCAGGATGTACACTTCGACGGTCCATTCCTTCATGGGGTAGCCTTCCATCTGAGGGGGCTTGGGACTGGATTTGTTAATGCCTTTTTTCCAGAATTGCATCTCACGCAATAAACGTACATGTTGTGCTGCTCGGTAACGAGCTTGATGCGGCGCTGCAGGGGGGAAAAAGTCAGTATGCCGTGACCAGAATAAACGTTCCGGGTCTTATACGTACTTCGACAATCATCGCGGCGGGTGGGGGATCGAGATCCGACTGATCGAACTCGATAGATGGGCAGACTGGTTGGTAGAAGGCAATGGTTAGTTTTCTTTGAATTCTGTGCCGTGTAGCAGGTAATTTTTTTTGTGACCACATTCGTCCTGCAGCGTTCTTCCTCGGCAAGCAAAAAAAGGATGAGAGATGAAAGCTACCACATAGGGCCAAATTCATAGCGAGCCTCGTCGGATCAAAGCATCGCCATGATGCTGTCCCCGATCGGGTTTTTTTTTTTTTTTTGCTATCTCTCGCGTGACAGCTTCCGTGAAACCCGGGCTTGGCTTTGCTCTCACCACGTTCAATTGGAGACGGTGCTGGAGCAAATTCAAGGAGCACGAGATGCAGATTTCGAACAAGCAATGCTCGGTTCGCACACAGAGAAAGAGAGAAAAAAAAAGAAAAAAAAAACCTACTAGAAATCGATGTCTCGCGCTTCCTCCGCTTGGCTGGTCGCTTCTGCAGGCTCGCGTGCTGCGGTGCGTGTCGCTTTGGAGGCTGCTGCTGCTGCCGCTGCTTCTTCTTTTTCTTCTGCTGCTGCTGCTTCTGCCGCTGGGTAGCAAGCTCGTCGTCGTTGTCGTCGTCCGAGGTCTCGGGGATTTCGTAGTGCGCAAACACGTTATTGTGCAAAAGCAAAGGCTTGTCGTGCTGCTCCTCGCGATGCTGGCGACTCGATTCAGTCTTCTTCTTGTTGCCGAAGTCGGTGTCGTTCTCAGACTCGTCAACGTAAAGCTGCTTCTGCTGCTGTGTTGTCGTAGTAGGGGTCTTCTTTTTGATCCGTAGCCGTGGTGTCCGCGTACGAGTCGACCGCGTCGTGGTTGGATGTGCGTGCTCGTGGTCTGCGATTGCTGCAGTCTGGATTTGCAAGGCCTGTGTCGTTGTCGTTGTCGTTATCGTCGTCGCCGTCGTCGTCGTCGGCGAATTGCTGCTTCTGCTGCTGCTGCTGCTGCTGCTGTCGTCTGTGGCCTGTTGCGACGGTGTTGGTGTTGTCTCTGCTGGGTCGTCGTTGCGCGTCAGAATCCGAATCGATTTGCGCACGGGCACAGCTGGGGCTGCTGGCGGTTCTGGTGCCCCGGGTGCTGCTGAGGCTGCTGCTGAGGCTGCTGCTGAGGTTGCCGCTGAGGCTGCTAAAGTTGCTCCTTCTGGGCCTGCCTCTGGGGCTTCTTCAGGCGCCTCCACTGCCTGCGTCCCGTGCCCCATTTTTCTGTCTCTGTTTTGCTGCCTTCCCGTCTCGTGTGTGGCTTGTTGGGGTCTCCTTTGTCTCTCTTTCTATTTCTCGTTCTCTCTCTGACAATTGGCGCTATGCCCTTAGTGCGGTATGAACGCAAGGGGGTGAGAGGGGGGGTGGAAGGTGCTTTGCTTGCAACGGACTCTGGGTTCTGTGGCTGGTGTTGCTCCTTCTATTTGGGGGTTATCAAGACATGAACAGCAACAGCAACAGAGGAAAGAGAAGGAGCGAGTCTGGTTGGGTTAAGAGGCTGCAGACGTTTGGTTTATATACTCGTAGAAATGGGAAAGAGCACTCCAAGGCAGCAAAAAAGGCAGGCATACAGACGAGAGAAAGTCTGCCAGAGGGAAGGAGCGACCAGCACTGGCGGTATTGCATCCTCATTCAAAGGGAAAGAGCGGACTGCTAAATACATGGTGAGTTTGCCTGTCGTCAATGCGTTTTACGTGTACGTGTGATACAGAGCCGCGTTGGCCAGGTTGCGCGCTTTCTTCCTCTTCTTTGATCAGTCGCGTCTCCCGCTGCTATTATCATGTCCTTCCAGCACATGCCATCTTAGTTGCTTTGCGGTGATAGACGGTTTATTTGGCTGCTTCACTACTACCAGATAGGACGCTGGTCCTTTTCTTGCAGTAGCTTGGTTGGATACGGGGATGGTTGTATGCTGCAGCCGGATGTAGGGGCAGAGGATGCAAGGGCTAGCAAGCGAGGCAGTCACTACTCTATGCTTGCATGCGCGTGCGTGTTATTTTGATCACGGGATCGTCATCTTTTTTCAGAGGGAGTTGGCAGGGAAGCAATTTGTGGGCAACAGGTCCGGGCCGAAGCCCAAACACTCTAGACAAAACTCCGCAACGTTTTCATAATTCTTGCTTCGTTCATTCATTCTCTTTGTTTCTAACGGGAATGGTGGCATATCAAAACGTCTATGAGGCCTTGGCAGCCTCGGCCGGCTCCTCCTTGGTCTCGGTCTTGGCCTCCTCCTTGGCCTCCTCCTTGGCCTCCTTCTCCTCCGCAGGGGCATCGGTGTCGTCCTCCTTGGCGCCGGAAGCCTCCAGCACGGCAGCGTTGTCGGCCTGGGCCTTGACGAAGGCGTCCTTGAACAGGTTGGCGTCTGGTAGTGTTAGTCCTCAGCAACACGTAGATATACTCGTATTTAGGGAATGCCAAGGCCAGGGCAGGGCGGCAACTTACTGTCGGCGTTGGCAAAGCGGATGGCCAGGGTGACGGCCTCGGCCTCACCCTCGCTCACATCGGCGGCGGTGTTCCAGACCCAGCTGCGGTCCGAGCCGACGTTGGGCGACAGGTTCATGCTGGGCAGGACTTGGACGGGTTAGCCTGGCGTTGAAAATACATTAGGCGGAGGGAGGGACATACCGTAGTGGTTGGCGCAGACCTTGAGCGTCTTGTCGCGGCGCATGACCAGACGGGTCTTGCCGTTCTCCTTGTGCTTCAGCAGACGCACGTCGCCGGTGCCGCGCTCCTTCCACTCGCTGGACTCGCGGACAAACTTGAACAGCTTGGCGCGCATCTTGAACGTCTGCTCCTCCGACTCCTCGTTGGTCTTGGTCTCGACCTTTTCGGTCAACCGGATCACGGGCTCAAAGTGCACGTCCTCGGACTCGGGGGCCTCGTCCTCCTACAGGCGTTGTCAGCTTGTTGTCGACCTGGGGTGCAGCAGATGGAGAAGGAAAAAAAGGAGAAAAAAGAAACATACCTCGGCGGCAGCGGCCTCGCGCTGGGCCTTGTTGCTGCCCGACACATCGCCGCGGTCCTCGTCCTCCTTCTTCTCCTTCTTGGCGCCGCCGCCAAACATGGAGAAGACGGCCGACTGGGTGACGGGCTTCTCCTCGGTGGTCTGCAGAACGAGACAAAAAAGTGGTTAGCAAGGGAGCGTTCCGACGTCCTGCTGCCCTCCCCCCGCCTCCATCCAAGTCTCTCTCTCTCTCTCTCTCTCTCACCTTGGGGACCTCTTCAACGCCGGACATGGTGACGGTTTGTTTGTGGAAAGTTGGTAAAAAAAAAAAAAGGGTGCGGAAAGTAAACGGGGTATCGTGGGTGGGAGTTGTCGTCGGCAAAGAGCGAGCAAGAGTCTCAAGAGCTTTGTGTTTTTTTTAGGGGAGATGGGATGGATATCGTGGTGTGGCCCGCGGTGGTGGTTAGTGGCGTCGGTAGTGACGGTGGGCTCTGCTTTTGTTTGGTGGACGAGTTTTTGTTTTGGTGGGGGGGGGGCTCCTGATGCCAGTTTGGGTAACAAGGAGGGGAGCAGATTTATTTAGGCGGTTAAACCAAGTTATCAAATAATTGCATTAATCCAAAATATAAATGGATAATTACCACTGCGTGCCGTCTCCTGGTCACCATGCGACGAGGCTGCCTGGGGACAAGAAGCCAGGCCAGGCCATATGACTCCCTCGTCTTGCGACGGGAACCGCGTTGGGCACAAAGAACGTCAGCACCGTTTGGGCTCGCATGCTGCCGTGATCATGATCATGATCATGAGCAGCTCGGATCGTATCAGCTCTGTCATGTTCTTCAGTCATTAGGTGATGCAGTGATTATGTAAATTGAACTCCAACGGGGCGGCAGCGTGGGAGTTGTCAACTCTGCTCCGTTCATCGCAGTTTCCTCTTCAAGACAACAACCCCTCCTCCTAGGTTCCCCTCCTGCTGTCATGCAAGTGTTTCTCGTTACTTCCACATGCTAGAAAAGGGGCAAACGCACGTTACCCGTGCTCCGACTTAAACTGGGCCCAGGAATAATAGCAGCTATTATTACTAAGCTTTTACGAGTAGCTGCCTGCACCTGCATCGGACATCGTGATCTCGGGATATAATGGATTTTTTTCGTCTTTCTTGAACCGACAACGCCCATCCCGAACAAACTGAAGACACAACAAAAAAAGACAGTGCGGTACAATAAAGCAGAAATCAAAACAAAACTGAGCGCAGACAGAAGAACAAATCGTAGATAGACATCGGGAAATATATGTGCGTGCCCGAGTACAGAGAGAACAGGACAAGGGAGGGAAATGAAGCCAAACGTAAACATAGAGACAGCGGATATAGACGTGCCGGAGGTGACGCATCAAGAACCTGGGTAATAAAGACGATGCCGGGACCAATAAAAAAAGTGAGAGTCCAATGTCAACCAAAAAAAGAAACATTAACGCGTAGCTTCATTTCTTTTTTTTCTTCTTCTTTTCTCCTCGCAAGAAGAGACCATGACGCCTACTTGGGCCATCTTTGTCAGTCATCCGCCTCCGCCTCCGCCTCTTTATTTGGCATGCTTCTTGAACGCCAGCAGGTCCGACAGGCTGCCCAGGGGGCATCCGTGCTTCAAGAAATCGTGCTCCAGCAGCTCGCGTGCCGATGCACGGCTCTGCACATCCACGCACAGGCAGACGGACAGGAAGGCCTTGAGCTCCTTGCTCAGCTTCTCGGGCTTCTTCAGGCGCGGGGTACCGTTCGTGGCAATCAGGTACAGCGCCTTCAGCGGCTCCTCGTTAAGGTAAGGCGGCTCTGATTCGATCATCTCGATGGCCATGATGCCAAGGGACCAGATGTCCACCTTGGGGCCGTACTCCTTCTGCTTGACGACCTCGGGGGCCATCCAGTAGGGGGTGCCCACCATGGTGGCACGCTTCTTCTTGGTGTCGGTAAGCTTGGCGCAGAAACCGAAATCGGCTGGAGTTGTTAGTATTCTGTGTGTTTTTTTTTTTTTGGGGGGGGGGGGGGGTTAGTAAAACTTACTAATCTTGACGTTGCCACGCGCATCCAGCAGCACGTTGTCACTCTTGATATCACGGTGGATGATGTCCTGCGAATGCAGATGTTGCAGACCACGGCACGTCTGGATATGTTAGCACTTGAAAATCACGAGAATAAAAAAAATAACAGTCAGAACTCACCTCAAGGCAGATCGTCGAGATTTGGTCCTCCGTAATCACCGGGTTGTTGTCAATGACATCCGTCAGCGCACCACCCTCCATAAACTCCATGACCACCCACAGCTCCGAGTTGTTGTTGCGCAGGAAAGCGTCCAGGAAGTTGACAATGTTGCGGTGCTTGCTGTCCTTCATCACCATGATCTCGTTGACAATCAGCTCCTTCCGCGGCTGGTGTGCGAGATCCATCTGCTTAATGGCAACCTGAGCCCGCGCACCCTGCTCGCGCAGAAGAGCCCGCGCAATGGGCGAGGCCGCTGTCTCCTTAACCTTGGCAACGTACACCGAGCCGGACGCGCCCTGGCCAATCTTCTTCTGCTTGGAGTACGACAGGTTCGGGTCGTCCTTGGATACGGCCTCCTTGAGGCGCACCATGACCTCGGACTCGGACATTGTCGACAACCGCGCATCTTGCTTGCGCTCGGCTGGTGGCTTGGCCGTCAGCGCCGCCTCGGCCGCCCGCACGCTCTCGCTCTGCTGCGTCGCCTGGGAGCCGACATTGAGCGGCTTCACTGGCGCCGGCAGGCGCGATGCCTGCTGCTGGCCGCCGGCGGGGGCGCGCTGTGCGTTGGATGCCGGCGGGGCGTTGGGGTAGCGCTGCGCAACGGCAGCGGGGGCTTGCTGCTGTGCCGCGGGCTGCCGTGGGGGTGGGTCGCGCGACTGTGAGGATGCGCTCTGCTGCGCGGTCATGCCTGGACGAGGACCCGCATTGGCACTAGTGGGGGGCGCGGGTGCTGGCCGCTGGGCGCGCAGGGACCCTTGCTGGCCCTGCTTGGGGGCGGGAGGCGGAGCGCGGCTCGGGTTGAATCGATCGTTGGTCGCCGAAGAACCGCCGCCACCGCCGCCGTAGCCACCGAGCTCCTGCTGGGCCAAGGGCACCTTGGTCTTTGGCAACGATGCGTTGTAGGCCTCGAGTTCCCGGCGGTTCTGCTCCTCCTCCATCATCCGCTGGCGCTGGGCCGCCTCGTACTGCTGCTGCTGCTGCTGTTGCTGCTTCTGGCGCAAGAGGTCGTCCTGGCTGCTGCCGCCGTTGTTCACATAATTGCTGGCCATGCCCTGCATCTGCTGGCGCTGCTGCTGCGTTTCGGTGGGTGTCGGCCGGCGGGGGTCCTGGCTGTTCGACCCTGCTGGAGAAGGGTAGTTGTTGCTTGGGGCACCGCGTCCCTGCATGGACTGCATCTGCTGCATCTGCTGCATCTGTTGCATTTGCTGCATTTGCTGCATCGGCTGCATCGGCCGTGGCGGCGCTACCGAGTTGCCGCTGGAGAAGCCCATCTGCTGGCTGGTGTTGGCGGGAATCGGTGGTAGCGGGGGCATGTTGGGGCCGGACTTCTTGGTGAGATCCGTGTAGAAGTTGAGCACCTCAAACACAGCCTGGGGGTTCTGCTCGTAGTCCTCCTTGGTGATGGCGGAAGAGTTGAGCAGCTTGGACCACTCCGGCGGCAGGCCGACAAACTCGCCTGTCTTGGGGTCGAAGCCCACATGGACGGCGTGGGAGAAGTTGGTCGGGTTGCTGACACCACCCATTTCGGGGCAGCGTGCGTAGATAAAGTCGATCCACTCGTACAGATCATCGTCGCTCTTGACACGAATCTGAAGTGTTCGGGTGGTGCCGTCGTCGTCGCCGGGGCTTGACGACTGGCCGTCGGAGCGACGCTTGATTTCAAAAATGGTGCCGGCAGCCTCGACACGGCCGACGTTGATGACATCCTTGAGGAAAAGCGTGTAGGAGACTTTGCCGCCCTCCACCTTGTGGAAGTCGAGTGCCTCTTTGCGCAGAACCAGGAACTTTTGCTTCCATGGCTGGATAAAGTTCTTGCTCTCCTTTACGGAGGCAACGCCCTCCTTAATCACGGCCACACCTCCCATGCCCTCGGCATTGGAGGTCTGGCGGTTGAGCGGGAGCGCAATGGTGGACCCAGAGTACGAGGATCCCACCCGCGTCATGGGCGAGTTGATGGACAAGGATGACATGCTTGCCTGTATGCTGGGTGTGGGTGTCGCGTTCACACGCGGTCTGTCCATGGGCGGCCGCGGCGCAGGGCCGGGGTTCATGAACTGCCCTGAGGAGAACATGCTGGGGCGGTGTTAGCTGGGTGCTCTCATATGGGTTTGAGGAGGAGGGGTTTCGGGGTTTCCAGCGGCGAGGTGATGACTTGCCTGTTTTGCGCAGCCATGGTGACTGCAAGGGGTATCGAACAAAGAGCAAAGAGCAAAAAACGGCGAGACGGGGAAAATGTGCTGGGAATTGATCAGGGAGGGACCTGAGATCAACCTGAAGAGCCACGACAGCGCGGCTCTACAGTCGCCTTCTGTATGGTGTCCGCAAGACGACAGAATCTAGGTCTGTGGTTGTATCCGTTTCGTACAGGCGCTGCGACTATAGAGAGGGGGAGGAGGGGGGGAAAGATGGTCAGTTCTGCGCGT
This sequence comes from Ophiostoma ips, assembly GCA_019925475.1. Classification (NCBI taxonomy): domain Eukaryota; kingdom Fungi; phylum Ascomycota; class Sordariomycetes; order Ophiostomatales; family Ophiostomataceae; genus Ophiostoma; species Ophiostoma ips. Next base: position 212,228 of record JADHKN010000016.1, read on the forward strand.
CCGGCGAGTGCTGAGACAATACGGCGAGCCCGATAGCGAGCGAGAGGTCAGCAGAACATACGGTCTGTGTGCAGAGCCCAAGAAATGCGTATCGAGGACAAGGAAACGGAGGGGCGGCGAGCAAGACCGGGACGTGGTTCGGCCGAGCTGCGCAAAGGTCAAGTCGAGACCCAAAAAGTGGTTGGTACTAGGGAGGGAGGGAGGAGAGTTCCGAGGAGGCGTTCGTTGAAGGCCGAGGCGTGGGCTACCAAATGCAGGATATCCAGGGGTAGAAGAGGCGCGGAGCGAAACGAAACGGGAAAGCGGGCGGAGCGTGGGAACAGCACAGCACACTGGCGCGCGACGAGCCCGGCGACAATGACGACCGACCGAGCAAGGTGAGGATGAGGCGAGCCAACGAGAGACACGGCAGAGAGAAGGGGAGGGAGGGAGGCAGGAGGGAGGAGGGAGAGAGGGAGAAAGTAAAAAGAGGAGGAGTAGGAGGAGTAGGAGCGGTTGCGAGAAAAGAGTCCAGCAGGACGACGGAGAATGGGAGAGAGAGAGAGAGAGAGAGAGATTGAGAGGCAAGGCGGTGGAGAAAGGAGAAGCACAGCGGCGGGCGTGCAGGCAAGGGCCACAGGGGGTAGAGGATGGGACCACTCTTTCGTCTCGGGCGACAGCGGCAACGACGCAAAGGCAAGCCCAGCCGTTGGAGAGGGCTCTGTCTGTCTGTCTCTTTATTGTGCTTTCTTTTGAAGGTGATTTCTTTGAAGTGAGGTTATTCAGGGAGGAGGAGGAGGAGGAAGAGCGAGCGGCCGGGGACAAATACGGTGTCCAAAACAGGCGTTCACAGAGGGAAGCCACGACGCAGTTGTACGGAAGGAAGGGGAATACGAAAGCAAAAGAAAGGGAGGGGGAGAAAAGGGAAAGGGAAAGAGCAGAGGAGCAAAGGAAATCAAGGAGGACGACAGGAGACAGAAACGGAAAGAGCAAGCAAGGCAGGCAAGCAGGACAAGAAACACTCCGCAGGTCGGGCAAGCAGAGCAGAAACAACGGTATCAACTGGTGCGAGCGGCTTGTGCTGTTGCCGATTACGCTTGCTTGGGTTTGTTTCTGTCCGTTCACTCTCTGGCCTGTTCTCCCGTGTACGAGCAACCAGTGCTACGGCATGTGTATGATATTACTCGTAGTTAGGGGCAGTGGCGATAGGGTGCACTGGGCGTGGTGGAGCGGAAAGGAGAAAGAGGGGAGGAGGGGGGGTAGGTGAGAAGAGAAGGAGCGACGGACAGACAGGGAAAGGAGCGACAGGGAAGGAACGGACAGGGGCAGTTTGGTGTAGCACAAGCACTAAGCAGGGTGCGGAAGCGTGCACAGTGCGGGTAGGGTCCTGATATTAGGCTGCATGAGTGTAGGATATTTCATGATTTATTCTAGAAGTTTAAATACGCTACCAGTATAATATTGATTTGATATAGCTATTACCCAACATGCATGCGTGCGTGTCACTGGATAGGGTGTATTTCTAATCCGATTACTCAAGTTTGCACCTGCCCGAATACGTAGTTTTGCGTTGCACGTTGCGGCGTGGGAAGCAAAATATCGTACTCCGTGCTGCCATTGAAACAGGGTCCCAATTTAAGGCCAGGGAGAGGAGGGGTGATGGTCGTCGTTAGCGCGCTACAGTACCCGTGGTCTGAGGCCCTGAGGCGGCCGTATGGCTGTTGGTACACTGTACGAGTACGCTGCACTTGTACGAGTTCGAGTACAAGTACTCGTAGGCCAGCGGCAGAGTAGGGTACTCGTACTCATACCCCGCTATGGGCGAGTGTCCTCAGCGGGGCAGGGCGCAAAGACAGGAAAGGGAGGTGGGGCATTGCGACTCCTTCCCTGAATTACTGACCTTTTTCTATCGTATCTTGCATGCACAGTCCCTTGCGCACGGTGCCCACTGCCACGGCGCTCCAGAATCGTGCAGGAAGAAAGGGCGCCAACAGCCTTGAAACATCTCTCGTACTGCAGCTGACGCCACTGTGCAGTTGCAAGTGCCCCCCCCCCTCGATGCGGCAGGCTCGCGTGCATGACGCCTTTGTGAACGATGAAGATAAAGCTGCATGCCTCGTACGGAGTACGTATGTATCGCGTTGGTTCTACCATGAGTACTCGTAGGTATTTACGGGGTTTATAAATAGCGAGCCAGCACAGTGCCCGTTTTGGTATTGGACTAGCCCATGCACGACGCGCATTCCTCATTTGGCGCCGTGCCATCCTCGTCGGGACAAGGCCGTCCCCAGTTCCCAGGTACCGAACTTGTGAAAGATGGGATATGCCTTCGGCCCAGGAACCGCTGTTGACGACATTGATCAGGTGTGACTCGTTTGCGTATGATTTTGGTGGGAGGATTACGGAGTGCCCAGAAGGGGACAACATATCACCGTATCGGTGTCTGAGGACATGTCTCATCACAACTGACCACATAAATCCTGCGATGGCTGGCTTTCAACTTATTTTTGATTTATTTTGTCCCGTCCCATGTCTGATAACTCAGGATGAGCTTCATATACGGTCCTCGAATAACAGAATCGCCTGTGTAGGTTGTAGGAGGGCTGGAAAGAAGACTGCTGCACTAGCCGTTGACCGTTGACCGTAGACTGCTGGGTCGCATGATTGGCGTCCAGCTTCGTCATCCAGGGACCAAAGCCAAAGAAAAACACAAAAGCCAGACACAGGAGCGAGAGCCTTGTGAGGCTGCAGCACACTACTTGGGCCAGGGGCGCCTTATGGGCAATAAGCCGGCCTGCCAAAGAACCGATGGTCTGCAGGCATAACCGATCAGAAACAAGTATTTGGATCTGCTCGTACTAGCTGTTCTCAGCCGCCTCGCGCCATGCGTCCGCGCTCTTTTGGCGTAGTACCTGGTCCGGTAGAGGAAGAGGTTAACTGCAGGGCTTAGGTTGTCGTATTTTTGTTTTAGTCGTCGTGCTTACGAGGGTAAGTGATGTGAAGATAACGAGGATGGGTGTTGGTTTGGTATCAGATGTTAGACTCAAGTATGTTGGAATCATGAGACTTATATTTGAATTTATGTTGAGTCTGTTCTTTAGGTTTCTCTCTTGAATCTGTTCTTGGGGTTTATTCTTTAAATTTATTCTCAGAGTTTATTCTGGATTTATTCTTTGGAATTATTCCTTGAGTTTATTCTTTGAATTTATTTTTTGTTTCTATTCAATGTTTCTCCGGGTTTAATCTTTGTATTTATCCTCTGAGTTTATTCTCTGAATTTATTCTCTGAATTTATTTTTTGGACTTATTCTTTGAATTCGTTCCTTGGATCAATTCTTTAAATTTATTCTCTGGGTTTATTCTTTGAATCTATTCTTTGAATTTACTCTTTGAATTTACTCTTTGAATTTATTTCTTGAATCTATTCTTTGATTTTGATTGTTGGTAGTATATTGCAATTCCAATGATATACAACCGGTTTCTGAAAATCCCGATATTAGGCACACTTGTTTGCTCTTCATTTGATATTGTGTACTTTATTTCATATCACGCGTGCCTTCTACTAAACACTGAAAGCTCAAACACCCCCCCTAACGCACAGGAAGCTCAATCTCCTGCTGCTTAAAGGCCGGCAGCTCCGCCTCCACGTCCGCCCACGTCTTGGTGCCCTGGACCAGCGCCTGGATCGTGTCCAGGATAACCGCCTGCGACGCCCGCACCTGCTTGGTCGAGTCGCGCTCGCGCAGCGTCACCGTGCCGTCGCCGACCGTCTGGAAGTCCACCGTCAGGCCGAACGGCGTGCCCAGCTCGTCGTTGCGGCTGTACCGCTTGCCAATGGTGGCCGTCGAGTCGTCGACGCGGCTGGCCACGCCGAGGCCGCGCAGCTTCTGCGACAGCTCGCGCACAATCGGCTTGAACTCGTCCTTGGACGAGATGGGCACGATCAGCACCTTGGTCGGCGCCACGGCCGGCGTGAACGACAGCACGCCGCGCGCCTCGTCGCCGCCGTCGCCGCCGCGCGACCAGTAGTTGTGCTCCAGCAGCGAGTACAGGATGCGGCCGATGCCAAACGACGGCTCAATCACGTTGGGCGTGAACTCGCGCACGTTCTCCGTGCGCTTCGTAAACGCAATCGTGACCAGGTCGCCCGTGACCTCGACGGGGTTCGCGAGGCCCGGCGCCTGCACCTTGATGGCACGGCCCACCTTCAGCTCGGCCGCCGCGGCCGCCAGCGCCGCCTGGTCCAGCGCCAGCAGGCCGGCCTCGACGGCGCGCGCGTCCTTCTTGAACTGCGGGCCAAAGCGCTTGCGGTTGATGTCCACGGTCCACTCCTCAATGACCTTGGGCGTGTCCAGGCGCTGGCGCACAATCAGCGGCGCGCCCGTCTTCTTGGCGTGCACCGTCAGGTCGTACGCGCTGCGGTCGGCGCAGCCCACGCACTCGACCCAGCCGCCCGACGTCAGCAGCTCCGCGTCCCAGCAGTCCGTGGCGTAGTGCGCCATCTCGTTGGCCATGTGCTGGCGGAAGCGGATCTTGGTCTGGTCCACGCCGATCTTCTTGAGGAACAGGTGGATGCGCGCCAAAAAGTAGCCCAGCGTCTCGTTGTCCACCACCTTGTCGCGCACCGCCGCCCCAATCGTCATCGTGCGCGGCGTCGTCTTGCCCGACAGCTGCGTGTCGCGGTCCAGCAGCACTAGCTCAATGTCCGCCACCTCGTGGAACCGGTGGTGCTTCTTGCCGCCCTCGGGGTCGACAAAGTGCTCAATCTCCGCCATCAAGAACTCGCGCACCCGCAGCAGGCCCGCGCGCGGCGAGATCTCGTTGCGGTACGACTTGCCAATCGACGCCGACGCAAACGGCATCGCGTGCATGTTGAACTCGAGCAGCTTGGCAAAGTTGAGGAACTGGCCCTGCGCCGTCTCCGGCCGCAGGTAGCCCTGCAGGCCGCCGCTGGGGCCGATCTGCGTGCCAAACATCAGGTTGAACGCCACCGGCGGCTCCGGCTGCGTGTCCGTCGCCGGGTTGCGCAGGTCGTACTTGACAATCAGCTCGCCCAGCTCCTTGCCGCTGTAGTTGTCGATCTGCGCCAGCGTCGCCTCGTACTCCTGCACCACCTCGTCCGCCAGGCGCACCGCCGCCGTCTTGCCCTTGAGCTTCCGCTTCTTCTTGGGGTCCTCGGCCGCCGCCTCCTCGGCGCCCGCCGCCGGTGCCACGCCGCGCGCCGTCTTATCGCCCTTGAGGCGCTGCTCCAGGATCTCCTCCACAAAGTGATCCGCGCGGAAGATCTCGCCGCTCTTGGGGTCCTTGCACATCCAGTCGGCAAACTTGTCGACGTGGCCCGACGTCTTGAGCACCTCGTGCGGGGTCAGCACCGTGCAGTCGACCTCGAGCATGTCCTCCTCGAGGATAAAGTGCTTGCGCCACAGGTCCACAATGTTGGCCTGCAGCGAGCAGCCGGGCGGGCCGTAGTCGTAGAGGCCCGACACGCCGCCGTAGATCTCAAACGACGGCGTGTAGAACATGCGCCGCCGCAGCAGCGACTCAAGCGCGGCCTTGTCGAGGGGCTGGCCCTTGAGCGTGGTGGCAGTCGTCGACATTTTGGAAGGGGGCTGGGCCTTGGCCTTGGGAAGCGGGATCTTCTTCTTCTTGGGGTTGCGGTAGTTGGCGATAGGCCTGGTATACGGAGCAACAGGCTCAGTGTACGGAACAACAACCGTGCTGATAGTGCGGCGGCTGGTGGTGGTGGTGGTGAGTCGGGAGAAACGAGACGATACAAGACCGGCCTGGGAGCAGAAACGAGCAAGCGCAAGCGGCCGCATCAATTTTGAGATTGGTTGTGTTTTGTAAAAGCAAAGCAAAAACGGTCGACCGTGGGAATGCCAAAAGCTGACTCGATGACTGATGACTAGTTTTTCTAACCCAACCATGAATTAGGTAATCTTTATGCCTCCAATCAGGTATTGTAGTGACAGCGATAGCTCCTGGCCCCTCCATGACCTTTGTGCTGGGTCGGTCCTGTTTGCGTAAGATCTAAACATAGCGGGGTATTCCCCACGGAACAACAAAACTCCGCCGTCGATCTGTGCAGGATGTATTGTGACCCAATGCAGAAAGAGGTGTACTCGTACTCGTAGCCAAGGCTGTGGCATGATGCATGCTATTCACAGATCACGAGACCTGGGCATACCACCAACTACAACGATTCACTTGTATTTTCTATAGATTTTCCCAGTAGATAGTGAACAAACCCGATAGTACAAAAAAGGGAAGAAAAAGCAAGCCAGAAACAAACAAAGCTTGGGCAGCGTGGTTATCGTAACCCAGGCCGCGGCCTCTTAACCCGTCATTGTGTCCGAACGCCGGTAAAGCAGGAAAAAAAAGCAGAAGCGCGATAGTACATATATGTGCGTGGGGTGGTGCGAGCAAAGGAGGTGCGAGAGAGTAGTAGAAAGGAGGACAAAATAGACTGTAGTGTAAAGATACAAGATCCGGGGACCATTCGAGTGGTGCGCGGACGATTAGATGATATATAGATCCAATCACAGCCGCACCGGCCGCTCGTCGAGAAGCGCAAGTTGTAGAATTGTAGAATAGGACATTTAGGAGGATCTGGCAGCGAGGGCCTCCTTCTTCTGCTTGTCCTTGATCATGAAGACGGAGTAGCTGGCTTGTTAGCAGGGGAATACTTGTCACAGGACGGCTTGGTGGGAGTACGTACGCAATGATGCCACCAACGGCAATAAAGACACCCAGGACGGACTTGTCACCGACAGAGCGGCCCGAGGTGGCCCAGCCCAGGGCAATGATGGTGCAGGTCTTCAGATGGCCGACGACCGTACTTGACACGGGGCCCGTCTGGGCAATGATGAAGAACTGGGAGATGTTGATCAACGAGGCAAAGGCGCCGGACTGGGGGAGGGAGTTAGTTTTGACATGAACTTGCATAGAGTTGGCTAGCACGGTCGACTCACCATAAGAATCATAACCCAGCGGCTGACAGGCACAGTGCTCCAGGTCGGGAAGGTGTCGACAAAGGGAATGACGTAGAGCAGCAAAAAGGCCGAGACGGGGGCCTGGTTGAACAGCAGCTGCATGCTGGACATCTGCAGCTTGCGGTGGTAAAAGGCAATCCAGACCGTGTACAGCGAGGACGCAAAGATGCCGCTAAAGGCAAAGAAGATGCCGAGCGTCGACGTGGTCTTGACCTTGGCGTCGGCCGCAGGGAGCGAGTCGTAGTACGAGACAATGCCAACACCGACGCAGGCAGGGATCAGGGACAGCAGGGCATTGCGCGGCAGCGTCTGGCGGTACAGCACAAAGTTCATGGCGGCCACGGTGGGCGTGAGCAGGATGCGCGCGACCTGGTAAAAGGTGACGGACGAAAAGGCCAGCGACAGGTTGGGCAGGATGACGTTGAGGCACATGGCGACGGACAGGGGCAGAATCTCGCTGACGGTGGCGCGGCGCGGCAGGAAAAAGGCAAACTTGGGGCGCGACAGGATGTAGAGCGTCAGCCACGTAATGGTGAAGTGGAACGACGCAAACGTGAGCTGGGCCAGCTTCAGGGACGGGTCGGAGAAGATGGCCTTGTTGGTGAAGACGATGCCGATGGTGGCCAGCGTGTTGATCGAGGTCCAGGCAATGGTGCCGATCCACGAGGGCTTGGCCGGCTCGGGCTTCTCGCTGGTGGCCTGGGGCAGCATGGCGTCGTTCTCGCGGCCGTCGTCAATCTCCATCTCCTCGGGGGTTCGCAGCGTGCGGTCGCTGTCCTCAGAGTGTGCGTTGTCAATCTGCGCGAGCTTCTCGTTCTCCTCGCGCAGGCCCAGGTCGCTGGGACCGGACGGGCCGGACGAGCTGGTGGCAGCCATTGTGTGAGCGCGTCGTACAGATAGCGGGCGATGGACGGCGGGCGTGTATGAGATGGAAGCACCGAATAACTTTTTATTCGGAGGCAGAGAAAAAAAAGAAGGATGACGATGTTTTGGGAACCGACCAAAAAGACAAAAAGGACAGCACACACGTGTTAGACCACGAAAAAAAAAAGGCCGACTGGGGGGGGGGGGAGGAGAAGGAGGACGAAAGAGGAGGAGGCGTAGGACCAACAGGGGGAAAAAAAAGAGGAAGAACGAGAGGAAGAACGAAAAGAGATGGAGTCAAAGAAAGAATAAAGAAAACCGGCTGAATAAAGAATCGGCAATGGAAGAGAATAGGGCAAGAAAAAAGACACGAAAGAAAGGGCGAAGCGGGAAATCAAAGGCAGAAAAGGAGGTGCTGGCAAAATCCGGCTTAGCTGTAGGAAAGTTGGAAGGAGCGCGAGGAGAAGCGCGTGCGGCGAGGCAAGGGCGACGTAGGTCGGGCTTGAGATGCCCCAGTGGTGTGCAGTCGACGGACCCCCCCCCCCTTCCCCCCCAGGAGGCATGGAAAAGGGGACACACAAGGCATTGAAGGCACTAACGACAGGGGTGCAGGCTGCCGAATCACAGTGCTTGTTCGGGCAGGAAGCGTTTCGTTCCAGCAGCCACAGCGGTCTGCCAGGGGGGGGCTAGCGGCCGGCAGGAATGACCAGCCCATTACGAGGGCGGCTGGTGGGTACGAGTACTTGCTGCTAGCAGCAGCTGTGGAGGCAAGGCAGGTAACTCGTACGCGAGTACGGAGTACGTAAGCGTCGCTAGCACGAGTTTATCGTACGGAGAAGAAATCGAGCTGGATCTGTGCCTTGCGTTGCGTCAGCGCTGGGACGCAGGATGTTTATTTCCGATTGATTTGGGAGGTTATTTTTCGTTGTTGTTCATTCAGATATCTTCTTCAGTTGTCTCCATGTATCGTCGATTGCATTGTCAGCCATTCGGTATCCAGTTGCTGCCATTCGACTGAGTGCCTTGGACCAGCTGCTATCAAGGTTGCCGACGGCATGCTCTGTGGTGGCTGACAGCGGCACGGACAGCAGCTACTCGGAGACCTTGTGGCGTATGCGTATGAAGAGCTCTTTGTTTGCATCCCATCTCGGGAAGCACGACAGTCATAGATCGGTGAGACTGTACTCGTACTGCTGCTCGCCAGCCAGGTCACGTCGACACGGATTGACTGACAGGCTGTGTGTTGCTGTCTTGTCCCATCTCGTCTGCATCTCAGGCTCACCGACAAATGTCACTGGGATGCATTGGTACGTCCACGATGGCAGCGAAAAGGGTAACCTGTCATGTTTCAGTTTCTTCCGACTGGGGCCACCTTGATTATGTAAGCACGTTCTGCGGAGGAGAGCTTCTGCGCTTCACGCCTGGGACGATTTTGGATTACTATGCGGCGCAGCGCCAGAGTAATTACACTTGCTCCTCCCTTCTTTGCGGTGGCTCGTATTTGTTCCACTAGTGTCGGCAGCAACACGAGGAGAAAATGCACGATACATACGATGCAAAGCACGGAGTACGACGTAGGTAAGAAAAACCTAAGAAGAATGTAGAACCCCCTTTTTTTTTTTTTTTCGAAGCGAGAAACGGTAGGGAAGATGATGAGCTTATTTTGAGAAACACATTTTTTTGTCTCTTCATTTCCACAAGGCCAATCTATCCGAGGCAGGGCGGTCTGTTTTTCTACTTGCTTAGCAGGCCATCTTCGTTTTGACGTCTTTGGCTATTCGCGCACGACTTGTCCCTCCTTTGTTACGATGTTGCAGTTTGGTGCGTTGGGACGCCGAGTACAGTACTCGTACTCTGTACTCCATACTTTATTCTTCAGAGCTGGCAATGTGGGCGATATTCAACGAGTACTGCCGACTCAAATATCAAGAGCTTTCCAACCGACCAGTCTCGAGACGGCAGATGCGCTGATCAGTGGTCCGTTGAAATTATTTCCACCGCCAGAACCAAGTTTTCCTACCGTGCAGCTGTGCGTTTGATTATGACTTAAATTACGACGTACACAGCACGGCACCTTGCAAGGCGCGCATGAAATGCTACGACAGGGACAAAAAAGTACCACAGATTGCGAAACAGGACAGCAACCAAACGCAACCGGCCCGTCTCAACCGTCTTGACGATCCTGGTGTAACTGGTGGTATCCATCACAAATCAGTTTGATTGCTGGGCAAGATAAGCATAAGCCCAAGCATCAAGACAGCCTTATTACGAGTAGAATAGAAGCAGTCCTGCCCTGCCGATATTGCAGCAGCCGAGCCGGGACATGTCGTACCAAAGCACGCGTGTGATACCCGTAACACAGGTGCAGTCCGATGCCGCTTCTTCTGGTCTTGTCTGTCTCGGCGATTGTTTGCGCGGTGGCTGAATCTACGTCGCAAACTGTGTCAGACATAATAGGGAGACATGCTGGTAAAAACAAGAACGAGTACTCCGTACCCGTACTCCGTAGTGCTCGCAGTTGACTGGGATTCATGGGCTTCTCGGCCTTGGCTGCTCACTACGATGCATGCTGACGCAAAGGTGCATCTCCTATCTCAGACATACGGAGTAGAGAACCGTGTCCATCTCAATACTCGTACTAGCAACAAGGATATCCGTGTCCTACCGTATGGAGTACGCCGTATGTCGTACACCATGTTCTCGAGCTGGCCGTTGATCGCCTGTTCCTGCGAGGCTGAGTGTAAGACACACATAAGGGGTGTGACATGGATGGCACAGCTGTCGTAATACGAGAATCATCGAGCTTGACCGCAGCTTTGTATCGTATTCTGCCGATGCTAAGCCGCACCCGTTGCCGCAAACTTCCATTTCCAGTACTACGCCGTACTTCGTATTACGTGTGTACGAGTACTCCGTACTCCTTCCTATTTACGAAAAGCAAAAAAACTAAAATAAAAATGAGACGAAAAAAGTATTCGGACGCTATCTGGTGTTGCCTGCCTTATTTTACCCGGTTTGCGCACTACGGAGTATGCATTTACACGCTATTGGCCTACCCGTGCCCTGCGTTCCTTCCGTGCCTGCCCTGTCCTCGATCGGCTCCTTCTCGTAACGCTATCACATCCCTCTCGTGATGATGAATATTACCCCTTCGCTCCTGCCTATTTCACTAACAAGCTCAGATCTCTTGCCATAATTATCGTCCTTTACACCCCTTGGCCCACGCCCTTTTTCCATATGCCTCCCTCCTTAGCCCTTTGCCTCCATCGCGCTTTCCCTCGTTTTGACCTGGATCATTTCTCTCGCGTCGTCACCAATCCCTGGGGATGTATGACATAAGCACTCTTTTGGGCATGGCGTGCCGGTCTCCTTGCTTTATTTTGACTGTATTAACCTCTTAATAACTTGCAGCTTATCGTTTTATCCCGGTCCAGCCTCTCTTAGCTACTGTGAGCGGCCGTAGCCAGTACAAACACAAAACGCAATTGCAATCGCAATTGAACCAATATACAAATAAAACCACCATATGCCGATTGTAATTATGTTCAGAGCCCAATTTCACTCTACTGTGTCCTTTTTGTCAGCGGCCAGCTGTCAATCAGTCGCTCTTGCCAAAAACCTTGTCACTGCTGCTCGCATTGTACCAGTAAGATATCCCACTAACGCCTGCTAGCCCTGTTTTTGCCGTACCCCTCCCCCACTCTGTTTCGCTCCTTCCCTCCCCTAAAGATACACCACTCGTACTTGTGCCGCCGCGCCATCAAAATTCGCCCTGTCCTGCTCGCCCCGCCATACATCTGTCCCATAGCAGCTTCCCTCTTCATAATACCTTACCTGGCTCCTTTCCTTTTCTCCCACTTGTTGTGCACCTCTTCCTCCTCGTTCCTGTTTCTTGCACATCGTCAACTCTCTCCCCCTTTCCCTCCTCGTTTCTTGCTCATCGCGCATACATACCCTCTCCCAATCCCTTTCATTTTCCTCCCCCACGTCGACACAATGGCTGCTCCCAGTAAGTTTCCTCTTATTGTCGCGTTGCGGTTTACTCCAGACGCACGTCACCCCTTTTTGGACCCCTCCTCCTCCCGTTTGGGCCTCCAGAATCGCATTGGCAAAAAACCAGTGCTTCGACGGACGGCGCGCACAGAGGAACACGGAAGAGCATCCAGAAAAGCACCAAAAGCACAAGAAGCCGCCATGCTGACATTGTCCCCCTCGCAGCACCCGAACGCCGCACCAACTTCTTCGAGGAGTTTGGTGTCTGGAAGGATGCCCCCGTCTTCACTGGCAGCACCAAGTTTGAGCCTCTCCCCGAAGTCAAGAACATTATGATCACGGGTGGTGCCGGCTTCATGTAAGTGTTTTTTTGTGTCCCCAGCCACTGCTACCGCCGCATCTTTCCTCTTCTCCTTGCGCATCACATCTGTCACTATTCTCCTCTTTGTCTCTTTGTGTTATGTTAAGCCATCGCCTGCGGCAGTGCGACTCCTCTCCTCCCAACGTCCCCTCTTCCCCCCTCCCCTCCCAAAAGATCTCTTGCTTCTTCCCATTACCTCCGCCTCCGCCTCCTGCAAATTCCGCACAAGTGCAGGCCATGCCGTCGATTGTCACCGATTGGGCCAGTTTTTTGGCCCCTCCTCTGTCCTTGACCGCCACACCGCCAGATGCTGATCCTTTCCTAATAGTGCTTGCTGGCTCGTTCGTCACCTCACCTTGACTTACCCGAACGCCTACAACATTGTGTCGTTTGACAAGCTGGACTACTGCGCGTCGCTGAACAACACCCGCGCTCTTAACGACAAGCGCAACTTCACGTTCTACCAGGGTGACATCACCAACCCCTCCGAGGTTGTGGACTGCCTGGAGCGCTACAACATTGACACCATCTTCCACTTTGCCGCGCAGTCCCACGTCGACCTGAGCTTTGGCAACTCGTACGGCTTTACCCACACCAACGTCTACGGCACCCACGTGCTGCTGGAGGGTGCCAAGAAGGTGGGCATTAAGCGCTTCATCCACATCTCCACCGACGAGGTCTACGGTGAGGTCAAGGATGACGAGGATGACCTGCTGGAGACCAGCATCCTGGCTCCCACCAACCCCTACGCTGCCTCCAAGGCCGCCGCCGAGATGCTTGTCCACTCGTACATGAAGAGCTTCAAGCTGCCCGTTATCATTGTGCGCAGCAACAACGTCTACGGTCCCCACCAGTACCCTGAGAGTAAGTTGAATTGAGGAAGAACAAGAAAAGAAGAAGAAACTATGAGAGAAAAGAAGAGGAGAGAACAGCGCTAACAAAATCAGAGGTCATCCCCAAGTTCACATGCCTGCTGAACCGTGGCGAGCCTGTGGTCCTGCACGGTGATGGCAGCCCGACGCGTCGCTACCTGTTTGCCGGTGACGCTGCCGATGCATTTGACACGATCCTGCACCGCGGTGAGATCGGCCACATCTACAACGTTGGCTCGTACGACGAGATCTCCAACCTGGAGCTGTGCAGCCACCTGCTGAAGCAGGTCGGCATCCCCCACGAGACCGAGGAGGAGTTCAAGAAGTGGGTCAAGTACACGCACGACCGTCCGTTCAACGACCACCGTTACGCGGTGGACGGCACCAAGCTGCGCCAGCTCGGCTGGGAGCAGAAGACGTCGTTTGCCGACGGCCTGAAGATCACCGTCGACTGGTACAAGAAGTTTGGTGAGCAGTGGTGGGGCAACATCAGCAAGGTGCTCAGCCCCTTCCCCGTTGTTGTCGACCGTCTCATTGTCTCGGACAAGGAGCCCATCACCGACAGCCCCCGGGGCAACCAGAAGTAAGAGAGGTCTTGCACATCTGCACATCTGCACATCTGCACATCTACACGGGTGCACTCTCCGTTGTCATTTGCCTCTTTTTATTTTTGTTTTGCTTCAATGCCTCTATTACACTGTTTCTTCAGCGATCATTGGTCCTTTTTGCGCAAAAAAGTGACCACATAGACCGGGCTCTTGATCTTTTTGCCATGTTGTCTGTTTGAAACCCGGAACGAAGCACCGAGATGGGGGCTATCTATCTTGGGCGACATTTCGGGGGAACGTTTGCTAGAGCGTGTTTGGGACGAGAGCTGCGATGGCGGTACGACGCTTGGGGGTGTGTATGTAGATGGGATTGGAGGAGGGACATTACGAGAGAGTAGAAGCGCCGAGGGCTCGCTCCATTTACAACATTGGAGTGGCCGAGGCGGGAGGGCTATCTCTCTCTCTATTATTGGTTTATTTTTGAATTTTGGGATATATCATTGGGTAACGGAAGGGGAGGGCATCCAACGAGGATGACGGTGGAGGACGAGATGGTCAATTGATTGTGATGTATGATTTGACGCTTGCTCCCTTGCCCCCTTGCTTGGTGTTGTGTCGTGATTTAGGCATTGCTGCGGCGGCGGCGGCGGCATCTGACGATGTCTAGCAATAACGGCACCACACGTGCCACCGAGGCTGCTGCTACGAGTGCAAGTGACATCGACAAGCGCAAGGGCCCCCCTGGGGAAGAGTGGGCGCTCTGACGTCGGCGACTGTCCTGTATTACTTCGCCGTTTACAGTACGGGAGTATCTAGCAAATGGCCAGCGACTTATGCTAGTTTGGGCAATCCCCCGCAGAGACAGACCCCTTTTTCATCTTCTTCATCAGAGGAGCAGAGTTAGGGAAATTAAAACAGTGTATTAATCTCCTTGAGAAGGTCCGGAGGCCGCGGAGGCGAGGTGGGATAGATAGAACGGCGTTTTATCTCGGGCTACCTTTTGGGGGCGAGCATCAGCATGAAGAGAAGGAAGGTGAAGGCTCGTAGAACTTCATATCGTCAGACGAGTTGAGACCATCTTGTTGTGCCGTGCCGTGTCGTTGCCGGCCGGACCCCATCTAGGCCAGGTACAAGTACGAAGTAGTCGTAGCTGCAACCCACCAATGCAGGCCCTGCAGCCACCGTGACCGTTGGCTCGACATCCTTGGATTGGAGCGAGTGCTGGACTGGACCCTGGGCTGATTCATGATGGGGGTTTCTTTTTTCTTGAGTTTGTGTCTTTTCCGTCTCCGGTGTCGTGCAGAGCGGTAGAAGGATCTTGATTGAGCTCAAAATAGCTGATACTGAGCTATTATGGCTGTAGGTCTCCATGGCCCGAGCCCTGTTGCGGCGTTCTTTGTTTCTGCTCGCTTCTTGTTCTCTTTTCTCAGTTTTCATCCCCCCAACTTCATTCCTCACGATGCAAACAGCACTAATGCAGCGACGAACCCGCGGCCTCGGGCTGCGCTGGGTAGTACGAGTACGAGTAACAAACTTCGTAGTTACATGGGGACATATGCAGGCTCGTGTTTCCGGGTGCCCCGGTTTGGGTTTCTGGGTCACTTTTTTTTTCCAAATACGAAGTACGGAGTATGCACAGGCGTGTGTGTGCTGTTTGTGGAGATTTTATGGGCGTCTTTGCCAGCCACTGCGGCGTTCGCTGTACAAGAGGAGGGGGAGGAGGAGCTATGGGCTGCAGTAGTCACAAAATGCTGGCTTGGGCCGCCCGAAATATTGCGGCGAGCGGAGTGAATTTGGGCCTGTCCCAGTCTCTCGGGACCCGTATTACACCGTCCCGAGGTACGCCTCTACGGAGGAAGGAGAGAGAGACGTCGTCCAAAATGGGAAGGAGACTGCTGTGTTGGGGTGAATCTACGAGTATGCTCCGGCCCAAGGGAACGAAAGACAATGGAAGAGAAGGGAAGGGGCGGCCACGACAGCGGATGCTCCTTCCTAGCACGACAGACTTGCTGGTGGAGAGATAATACCTGAAACCGCCCGCGCCCGTGTGGTGTGTACAATGGTACAGGGCAATCTGTGCGAGCCGCTCTGATTCTTCAAGCCATTCCGTAGTACTCGTACTCGTAGTTGTCCCGTCCCATCGTGAGGTGCTCCACTGAGAAGAGCTGCGTGGTTACGAGTACGGTTGAGTACGAGTACGGTTGAATTCGTGTACGAGTACTCGTACACATAGTACGAGTATCCTGCACCTGCGGAATGCCGTTAATAACCACACATTGACGAAATATGGACCGCGGAGAGAGATCCCGGACAGTCCAGTACGGAATACTCCGTACTCGTAGACAGTGACAGGCGGTCGGTCTGGTTGTGGCCCCGTTGTACCGGCAAAACGGAAAACCAGATGACGGACACAGCAGGTCGGGTTACGCGCACAAGGCGCTGGGTCCGGCTGGGTCTTGAGCAGGCACTGTTCATCGCACTGTATGGATGCTAACAGCCCGTAGTGGCTAGTGGCTAGTGGCGAGTGGTCTACTTGTAGTGGCTAGTGCTACTCCGTAGTGGCTCGAGCGGCCCAGAGCACCGCCTTACCCCGGGAACAGCCTAATCAGGGGTGGCTCCGAGTGCATGCTCCGTGCAGTGCCTGTGCGGCGTCGTCGACGGGATTGCATAACGTCTGCACAACGGCGGTGTTTTTTTTTCTTCTTCTCTTTTTCTTCTTCTATTAATTTTTCTCTTCTGCTCTCTTTTTCTTGTTTTTTTCTCTCTTCTCCCTTTCCCTCTCAGTGGGGGCCAGTAGCACTTTGGACTTGTGGGAAAATAAAGTCAACGGCAGAGAACAAAATCACCGCATCTGCCTGCCGCAGAATGAACAACCGTGCAGCCGTCCAAGACGGGAGGAGACTGCTGTTATCTCAACCGTACTCGTACATCCATCACCCAGCAAGGGACTAAACCTGCTCATGCCCACCGGCCTGCGTGCCACGACATGACGGAGTGCATGCTCGTCTGGACGCCAGCCATGCCGCGCATCGACAGACGGGGGGTCCATGTGCATGGAGCTCTGTGCATGTGCCTCGCTGTGCGTGCGCTCTGCACCCTTTCATGTCTGCCTACATTGCACAGCATACGCACCGTACGATACACGTCTCTGAAAGGCCCGACTGTCCACACTGCCCACTGTCCACTGTCCACATTGCCCACACTGCCCACCCCTCCCCCCCCCCCCGGCATGGCCAGCTTGTTGCCTCCGCTCGATGCTGATCGCAGTGCCGCCGTTGTTGTACTCCGTAGGCTGGTCGGCTTGTTCCATTCTTAAATTCTTGTGGTCGTGCTCCGTACCTCCCCCCCCTGGCATCCCCATTGTCTATTTCGGGCATGCGGTTGTTTGTTATTAGGGTTCTTGGGGTCCTTTGTCTTGGGTCCTTCCTTTCTCATAAAAGCAACTTTGTGTATCTGGTCAGGCCCGCCCCGTACCTTCCCTCGATCTCGGCGAGCCTCCTTCCTTATTCGACATCCCAGCTCTCCTAGATCTTTTCATTTTTTTTCTCCCCCCTCCCTGATGCTCTCCCCCTCTCACGCTCTCTTCCTCTCCCTCTCCCTCTCTCTCTCTCTCTCTCACTCACACTCTCTCTCTTCTCTCCCCTTCATACACCTTCTTCCACGCCCTCCCTGTCTCACACACCCCTCCTACAGAGTAGTTTACAGACTGCAGAGCCAGGATCACAGCCAGATCTCCAGACCTGGTCCCCTGTCCTGTGCTTCCTCTTTCTTCTCAAGCTCTCTCCTCTTCTTCCTCCTCGTCTTCTTCCTCGCCGTCTCGCCTACCTCCTCACCCCCCCCCCCCCCTCCAGCGTACAGCCACCTCCCAGTACTGTGGTACTGATTTTTTTCCCCCTGTCGTAGCGCATCCTTTTTACGTTTCTCGTCCTGTTCTTAGCTTGCAACCGGCAACCTGCCGCCGATCTGCCCCATGTTCTCGGGCTCCTCTTATTTTGGCCGGGCCCCGTCTTATCCAAGCCCTCTTTAACTGCTCTTATTCCCCTTCTCTCCCACTCGTTCCTGGGTAGAGCTGTTTTTTGGTCCGTCTTATTTATTCTCAATTTCTTACCATTTTTTACACGCACTGCTTTTGCCCTCTACTCCGTACAACTCGTCGTTTTTTTGGTGGGCGTCTGTGCAATATCATACAATCCTTTCTCGTCTTATTCTCGCCCAGCTGTCAAGCAGCGTCTCAAAACGGCATTGCCTGCCGAATTTGCCCCCCCCCCCCCCCCCCTAGCTGATTTGGATCTGTTGCCGATCTTGGCCTGTTCCTCTCCCTCAGCTGTACCCCCCCGACGTCCAACACCTTCTCGTCTGTAACTTTCCTGTGTATTGCGGCGGTCTTACTCGTTCATACTTTCTCGTTATACGTTGTATTTGCCCCCTCGACCTGCACACCCAGGCATGCATCGAGACCCTTTCGGTACACGAGCAGTGAGGGCCGGAACCGCGCATGAGCAGGGCGGGAAACCAGCTCCCTAAGCTTATTCACAGTCATCTACTTGGCATCTTTCACGGACCACACCAGCACCAGCACCAGCACTAGCTAGCGATACTGCACAGAACATGCAGGCCGAAAGCACGAATTCCTCCCTCGGGACTGATGATGGGACAGTACATAACGGTGACAGTCTCAAGCCTCAAAGCTCCCTATCAAACACACAACCAAAATCAACACATCCCACAATACCCGCAGAGACGGGTGAAGACCTCCACAACCAAACCAACACCGTCGACAGCTCTGTCCCCGTCACCGTCTCCGGGCCGTCAATGGCAAGCGAGGACCAGCCAGGGCCGTCTCACCCGGCGTCGCCAGACCCGGACGCCGAGACCTCAGCATTCGCAGACGAGCTGATCGTCGACGACGACCAAACTTCCACCTCGGCCGCTCCCAGCTCGCTGGACTATATGCTCGAAGTCGACGACGAGATCGAAGCCGAGCAGGCCGACTCTGTCCACGCTCTCCGAGATTACCCTGCCGTTCCGCCTCACTACCGAGTTGAACGGCTCGACGCGGCGACCATGTAAGTATTTTCTTTGCCATGTACGACCTAGCTGACCTAGCTAACCCAAAGACCGACCGTTAGAAACTCGTCGTCCCGGTCTCTGTATGTCGAGGATCTCGACTACGTAATCGAAAACGGCCGCCGCTACTGTGGCGACTACATCTACCCCAACGACGAGCTCGAGCAAGACCGCCTACGGCTTGTGCACCAGGTCTTTCTCCAGGTCTTTGATGACCAGCTCACGTCCATCCACTTGGAGGATCCCAAGTTCATTCTCGACATTGGTACCGGCACCGGCGAGTGGGCTATTGGCATGGCCGAGGATTTTCCCAACTGCGAGGTCGTCGGAGTGGACATTTCAGCTATTCAGCCCACTGCTGTGCCACACAATGTCTTTTTTGAGGTTGACAACTGCGAGGTGAGTCCCTGCTGGCGTGTACGGAGCACAGAGTACGAGTACACAATAGTGTGCCTGTATTGTTTCATTTTTTCGTATCCATTTTCAGCCCCCTCAGCCTCAGCCCAGGCGGCCTTGGAAGTGTTTTTTTTTTTTTTTTTTTTTTTTTTTTTTTTTTTTTTTTTTTTTTTTTTTTTTCTCTCGCTAACAGGCAAATAAGATCGAATGGATCCGCCCCGAGGATACATACGACCTCGTGCATATGAGAAACATGGCGGAAGCCTTTTCCGACTGGGACTTTGTCTACCGCGAGGCCCTGACCTGCCTCAAGCCCGGCGGCCATCTCGAGGTTCTCGACTTTGACGACCACTCGGTTGCCGGCAACGCCTTTCTCTCGTGCTTCCCTCCAGAGTCTGAAGTCCATCCGTTTGCCGTCGCCATTGAGGAGGCATTGGCCAAATCGGGACGGCGCCGGGGAACACAGCACATGGATGCCGACAAGCTACGGAGCATCGGCTACGTCGACGTCAAGATTACCAATCGCAGCATCCCCTTCAGCCCCGTCGTCAACTCCGTTGCCAAGCTGTGGCTGATAGCGTGTCTGCACGCCGTAGAGGCCAGTTCGCTGCGCCTGCTCACCAAGTACCTCGACTGGGACCCCGAACGCGCCCGGAACGCTTGCGACAAGGTCTGCCAAGAGATCAAGGCCAGGGCGCTCAGTGCGACAGAGGCCGATGACCTGACGATAGCTCTGCGCCTTATGACGGCCCGCAAGCCGACAGCAGGGGAAGCCACGGGCATCGGTGCTTCCATAGAAGTGGACAACGAGCAGCCGTCGCCATAGTCTCACGGATATCGTTGTCTTTACATCTTTTTCATCTATTTTTTCTTTTCTCATTGTGTCCTATATTTCTCCTTGGTTTTGTTTGGCTCTTTTTTGTATATATCTTCCCAGCGTTTGTGTCGTTGCATTCTTATGGCGTGCTTTTTTT
The DNA here is from genome assembly GCA_019925475.1 of Ophiostoma ips. Taxonomy (NCBI): domain Eukaryota; kingdom Fungi; phylum Ascomycota; class Sordariomycetes; order Ophiostomatales; family Ophiostomataceae; genus Ophiostoma; species Ophiostoma ips. The sequence goes on from JADHKN010000016.1 coordinate 232,274, forward strand.
GCATAAAACTCTAGCGTCTGGTAACGCTGTCAGGCTGGTCTCTATTCCTGCATTCGCACCCTGTACTACTTCTTTCATCTACCATTTCTTTTCAAGATCAACGGCGACGACCATTTGTCGCGATATCCGTTCTCTCTTGGACATTGAGACGTGCGGAATATGCTCTCGAATCTGCCCATGTGACTCGTCAAAAATGCAGAATGTCCTGCAACACAATAGTGCAAAGACGACTGCCGAATCAGTTTTGCGTGCTGGGGTATATCTCATCATGGTGACACGGCCAGCTCGTGTAAGTCGTGATGGTGGTGTAAGACAACACTAGCGTCATCTGTTGGACGGGACAGGCCGCTTACGGCATAGCTCTTAGTGCCGCGCCTCACCGCCTTCCCAAGCTCACTGGCGCCAGGTAGCTCCTTCCCCCCTGCTGTAATCAGACGGAGGAGTCCCGAGTACAGCAGTCGCGCTAGTGCCCTGCCTGCCGCCCGCCCTCAGGCTCTCATTCTCTCCCCCAACCTCACCGGCAGCGCCTCCCGCATCTTCCCTCTCTCCCCCCCTCCCCCCTTCGCCGATTTGCCATGTGAATGCCCACCCGTCACACACATTCGCAATGGCTCTCGACCCAAGCGGCTTCTCTGCGGTGCCCGGCCTGGCGGACGACGATGGCCTGCCCATCTTTGACGTGCAGCACGTGCAGCTGCAGTTCTCCATCGCCGCCAACTTTGTGGCCGCGCAGGTCGCCAACAACGTGCTCGTCCTGGCCCTGTCCAACGGCCGCATCCTGCGCATCGACCTGAACCGGCCCGAGGACATTGACGACGTCGACCTGCCCAAGCGGCCCTCGGAGATCGGCGTCATCCAGCGCATGTTCCTCGACCCGACCGCGTCGCACCTGATCATCTGCACGTCGCTGGGCGAGACCTACTACCTGCACTCGCAGTCGCGCCAGCCGCGGCCGCTGGCCCGCCTGCGCGGCGTCCCCGTCCAGGCGATTGCGTGGAACCCGGCGCTGCCGACGGCGTCGACGCGCGAGATCCTGGTCGGCGCCGCCGACGGCAACATCTACGAGACCTACCTCGAAACAGCCACCGAGTTCTACCGCAAGGAGGACAAGTACGTCAAGAGCCTCGTGCGCCTGCCCGAGGGCGCCCTGACAGGGCTCTGGGTCGATGCGCTGCCTGCTGCCGGCCGCGCGGGCGGCGGCCAGCAGCACCACTGCCGCCGCGTCATGGCGAGCACGCCGACGCGGCTCGTGCACTGGGTCGGCAAGGTGGGCCGCGCGCCCCAAGAGGGCGGCGGCTCCATCTACACCAAGCTCTTTGAGTCGGAGCTGCCCGTCGTCTACGATATTACCACATCGGCCACGTCGACAGGGCTCTCTCTTTCGGCGGCAGCAGCAGCAGCAGCAGCAGAGGGGAACACGAACACATCAACACCACCACCACCACCATCATCACCAACAGCAACAGGCTCGTCATCCCTGGTCGTCTCGCCCGACGTCGAAGCCGGCCGGCCCTACGAAGAGGTCAGCAACGACCGCGCCTACGCATGGCTCTCGTCGCACGGCGTGTACCATGGCAACCTGCTCGTGGCCCCGCCCAAGCCCGAGCTGGGGTCACTGGTGTTTGCCGAGTCGAAGCTGATCCCGCGGTCCCAGCTGGCCGCGGGCACCGACACCGACACCATCACCAATAACACGCGGCGGCGGGGTGCCGCCAGCAGCGACCCGGTCGATGCGGTGGCCCTGACGCAGTGGCACGTCATCAGCCTTGTGGGCGGCCGCGTCGTGGCCGCGAACCGGCTGACGGGCGCCGTGGTCTATGACCAGCCCCTGCTGGAGCCGGGCCAAAAGGCCGTGGCGCTCTGCGTCGACCTGCAAAAGAGCACGTTCTGGCTCTTTACGACACAGGAGATCTTTGAGGTGGTCGTGCGCGACGAGGACCGCGACATCTGGAAGATTATGCTGCAGCAGCAGCAGTTTGACGCGGCGATGCAGTATGCACACAATGCGGCGCAGCGCGACGCCGTGGCCACGGCGTCGGGCGACCACCTGATGAGCAAAGGCCTGTACGACGAGGCCGCGGGCATCTACGGCAAGAGCAGCAAGCCCTTTGAGGACGTGGCGCTGGCGCTGATCGACCGCAGCCAGCCGGACGCGCTGCGCAAGTATCTGCTGACGAAGCTGAGCACGTACAAGCGCCCCGGTGTGATGCAGCGCGTCATGATCGCGAGCTGGCTTGTCGAGATCTATATGGCCAAGCTCAACTCGCTCGACGACACCATCCTGGCCAAGGCCGAGCCGTCGTCAACGGCCGAGCCGTCGGCGGCCGGGGAGCCATCGGCGGACACGACGGCCAACAAGGTGCGCGAGCTGGCCGCCGTGCGCGACGAGTTCAAGGCGTTTGTGGCCAAGCACAAGGCGGACCTGGACCGCAAGACGGTGTACGACATTATCAGCAGCCACGGGCGCGAGGAGGAGCTGCTGTTTTTCGCCGACGCCGTCAACGACTACAACTACGTGCTGTCGTACTGGGTGCAGCGCGAGAAGTGGTCCGAGGCCCTGGCCGTGCTCAAGCGGCAGACGGACCCGGACGCCTTTTACCGGTACAGCAGCGTGCTGATGACGCACGTGCCCACGGAGCTCGTGGACGTGCTGATGCGCCAGGGCAGCGCCATCCAGCCGCACGACATGATCCCGGCGCTGCTGGACTACGACAGCCAGTTCAAGGGCCTGCCGCTGGCGCAGAACCAGGCGATCCGGTACCTGCAGTACGTGATCAACCAGCTGCACTCGACCGACGCGGCCGTGCACAACACGATTATTTCCATTTTCGCGGCGCACCCGTCGCGCGACGAGACGGCGCTGCTGTCTTATTTGGAGTCGCAGGGCGCGGGCGACGGCCACAGCCACAGCGGTGGTGGTGGAGCTGGTGGACACAACGATCCGCCACATTTCGACCCGGACTTTGCGCTGCGGCTGTGCATCCAGTACAAGCGCGTGCTGTCGTGCGTGCACATTTACACGAGCATGGGCCAGTACGTGCAGGCCGTGGACCTGGCGCTGTCGCACAACGCGGTCGACCTGGCCGCCGTGGTGGCGGACCGGCCCATGGTGAACAGCGGCGGCGGCGGTGGCTCGGCGGCCAGCCAGGCGCTGCGCAAGAAGCTGTGGCTGGCCGTCGCGCGCAAGGTGATTTCGCAGCAGTCGAGCGGCGGCGACAGCAACGGCGGCATCAAGACGGCCATCTCCTTCTTGAAGCGCTGCGACCTGCTCAAGATCGAGGACCTGATCCCGTTCTTCCCCGACTTTGTGGTGATTGACGACTTCAAGGAGGAGATCTGCGCGGCGCTGGAGGACTACAGCCGCGAGATTGATGGGCTCAAGAAGGAAATGGACGAGAGCAGCCAGACGGCGGCCAACATCAAAGTAGACATTGCCGCGCTCGACCACCGGTACGCCATTGTCGAGCCGGGCGAGAAGTGCTACGTGTGCAGCCTGCCGCTGCTGAGCCGGCAGTTTTTCGTCTTTCCCTGCCAGCACGCCTTCCACTCGGACTGCCTGGGTCGGCGCGTGCTGGAGCAGTCGAGCCTGGCCACGGGCAAGCGCATCCGCGAGCTGCAGGTGCAGATCACGCGCGGGCTGGTGACGCCGGGCGCGCAGCGCGACGCCAAGGTGGCCGAGCTGGACGCGCTGGTGGCGTCGGCGTGTATCCTGTGCAGTGATTTTGCCATTAAGAAGATTGACGAGCCCTTTATCCGGGCGGACGAGGACAAGAACGAGTGGGCTATCTGATTTTGTGTTGTCGTTGATTTATTGTTCTTATGTAATAGAATACCACAGCATTTGTTGTTTGCGAGGATCCAGCGAACGAACGGAATATAGTAAGGCACGTGAGCTGCGTCTTTAGTCGATCGGACGAGGAAGGAGCGAGTTGCTGGACAGGTAGATGGAAGGAGTTACTGCCCTGCAAGGCTGTGAGGTTCCAAAATGGCGGTCTTGCTTAGATAAGCATTCCGAGTACATTGGGACGCGAAAACAAACATATGCCCCAAAACGGCTTTTGCCGCAAACGCTGCATAAAATCCGAGACCAATTAGGATCGATGGAAAAATACGATAGAAAAGAGAGAGAGGTCTTCTTCTTTTCCGTATCCGTAAGCCCTTGCACGAGCTGTCTCGCCTGCTTGTTTCAAAAGTTCGAAAAGCTGCGATTTTGCGCCGGGGGGGTATCTTTTTGGGGTCTGGGAAAAGCCCGGTCGCGTGTCAGAAACTCACGGACCCAAACAAAAGGGGTCTCTTCTCAGTGCCCGTCCGTTTCTCTTGTAGCAAAGCGCCTACTGGTACTCGTAGTCGGCGGTGTACAAGACTACAAGTATGTTGTCGCGGATGCTTCTTGTTGCACGGGGCTACTGTTTGATTTGCAAGTGATTCCATTTCCCTTCCCCCAAGAGAAGCAAGAGAAGAGCAGGAACCGTTGGCAATGGCAATGGGGGCCGCGCGTCGGCGGTGGAGCTGGGCTGACGACGTACAGTCTTGCGCTCCCGGTCGACGCAATCAGTTGAGGCGCGGAGGGCGCCTTTGTTCAAATACGGCGTATTTAGGCGTCCGCTTTTTGCGATGGGAGAATAAGCCAAGAGAAGCCAAGAGCGCAGCCTACAAGACACCAAAAGCTCACAGCGCTTGTTTCCAAAGAAAGAAGGGCGAAGAACGGAGTACGAAGACGTTTGGCGAAGCACAAAAGCAATAGTGTTTTGGGACGAAGCATGAACGGGGGGGCATGGAGCCGCTGTACGAGCACATATACCTACGGAGTATGCTATTCTGCATGCAGCTACGGTGGCGTATCGCCTATGGGACATCTCATCTCCAATCCCCTCCCCCCCCCAAGCCAAGCCAGGCCAGGCCAAGCCAAGCCCAGTGCCGAGATGACGCTTTTGGTCATTCGTGCATTCGTACTACGAGTCCTCGTACGCAATCTCTCCTGACCAGTCTCATATTGCCGCCGCCCAGACAAGACGCCCAGCAGCTGTCCTCAGAGGCCCTGAATGATGGCTCCGGCACTTGCAGCTTCCGCCGTCATTTTCTCACGCATATTGTTGCAGACCTGATGCCATGCCCCCCCGCCGCGCGGTCATCGTACTGCGCATTTCTTGGTAAAGACTAGCAAAGAGCTTACCTTGGGGCAGTGCAGGGCAAAGCAGCGGAGTTTACGAGTCTTTGCCACGATCTGTCACTGCCCTTTTTCTCTTTTTCTCTTTTTTTTTTTTCTATTTGGACAAATGTTTCATGCCTTCCCCCCATACGGTCTTGCCTCTTTTGGCCGGTTTTGCGTACACGCAAATGGCTTACGCAACCCCCCCCAATCCGCTCCTGCCGTTGTTGTCACAGGGCCTCACGACGCACATTGCTCTTTCCTGGCTGAGTCCTTGGCAGCAGAAAGCCATGGCCTGTCATATAATGCCCGCTTCGTCTCTCTGTCGCGCTTTCCTCCCGTCTCGTCGTCCATCCATATTCCGCGTATGAGTACACATATTTTTACGATACTTCGCTGAACCTAGAAGGAAAGAACCACCAACTACCGCCAAGCCTGCTTTGATTTTGTATCCTTGCACGTTCCCCTTCGCTCCTACCCTGACGAGACTTCCCAAGACGCTTGGCCCCTTCCTCCTTTGCCTTTTTGTCAACATCGGCTTCTCTACGTTATATTTTTATCCCGAAACAGTGTTTTTCTTCTCGGCATCCGCCTTGCATAGTCTCATCCTTTCCGGGTCTGTTGTTTCCCAGCTTGACAGGTTCCCCCCCAGTCCCCATAGCTCTTTCCCGCACGATCTACGAGTACGGAGTACGACGTACAACTGTCTCTCTCTTCTCTTCCTTCCTCTTCCTTTTCTTCTTCTTTATCCTCTTTCTCTTCTTCTATTTCTTTTCAATTTGCTTTTTTTTTTTTTTTTTACTTTCTCTTCTTGCTTTGCCCCGTTTGTATTGGTCCATTTTCATAGGACTGGCTTCTATTTGGTCCTTTGGCAACTCTTTGGCTGCTCTTGGTTGCTCGCTTATACCCGTTTTTACTACTGTTCTTCTCGTCACTCGGCCTCCTTTTATATACGAACTTTGGTCGTCGTCTCACAAAACACATCTCGCATCTCGCATCACTCGAAAAATCGGTCAGATCCAACGTCTAGACGCTCATTGACCAGGCTTGCTTCGCAAGCACACACACGCGCACACATACACACACGCCACAGCTATGAAGTCAACGACAGTCTGGGCCCTGGCGGCCTCGTCATTAATAGCGTCCGTCAGCGGCCTCACCTTGCAAAAACGCACCGATGGCCCGGCTCGTGTTGTGCACTTGCCTACGGAGCGGAAGAAGGTCGACAACCCGGCACGCCGCGACCGGATACGACGCCGGACAAGTGCCGTCTCCATTGCCCTCGACAACGAGGAGACTCTCTACTTTGCCAACGCCACCATTGGCACGCCCGCACAATCCTTGCGTCTGCACCTGGACACCGGCAGCAGCGATCTGTGGGTCAACACACCAAGCTCCTCGCTGTGCAAGGCGTCGTCGGACTCGTGCGCCCTCGCCGGCACCTACTCGGCCAACGACTCGTCCACATATGAATACGTCGGCAGCTGGTTCAACATTTCGTATGTCGACGGCTCCGGCGCCAGCGGCGACTACGCCACCGACACCTTTACGCTCGGCTCCGACAACTCGACAGCAACACTGGCGTCGCTGCAGTTTGGCATCGGCTACACCAGCTCGTCCTCGCAGGGCATTCTGGGCATTGGCTACATGACAAACGAGGTGCAGGTCGGCCGGGCGGGCAAGGACGCGTACAACAACCTGCCGGCCCAGATGGTCGCCGACGGCATGATCCAGAGCAATGCCTACAGCCTGTGGCTCAACGACCTCGACTCGAGCACGGGCAGCATCCTGTTTGGCGGCGTCGACACGGCGCGCTACTCGGGCACCCTGAGCACCCTGCCCATCCAGAAGCAGGCCGGCTACTACTCCGAGTTCCTGATCACGCTGACCGACGTCAAGCTGGGCTCGAGCACCGTGGCCAGCGACATGGCTCTGGCCGTGCTGCTGGACTCGGGCTCGTCGCTGACGTACCTGCCCGACGACCTGGTGGCGACCATCTATGACGCGGTCGGGGCCACCTACGACTCGTCCGAGGGCGTGGCCTACGTGCCGTGCGCGCTGGCCGACTCGACCAACGCGAGCGTGTCCTACACATTTACGAGCGCGGTCATCACCGTCGACGCCAGCGAGCTGGTCCTGGACCTCGTGACGTCGAGCGGCAGCCGCCCGACGTTCCGCAACGGCCAGACGGCGTGTCTGTTTGGCATCGCGCCCGCCGGCAGCAGCACCAACGTGCTGGGCGACACCTTTTTGCGCTCGGCGTACGTGGTCTACGACCTGGCCAACAATGAGATCTCGCTGGCCCAGACGACGTTCAACGCGACAACCTCGGACGTCCAGGAGATCACCACGGGCACGGGCTCGGTGCCGGCGGCGTCGACCGTTGCCAACGCCGTGGCCGCGACGTCGGGCCTGACCCTCGTCAGCAGCGGCGGCAGCGGCAGCAGCAGCAGCAACAACGCCGAGAGCGCCGCCACGTCCCTGCTCGTTGGCGGTGCCGCCACGCTGGCCACAATTGTTGCATCGACCGCGATCGGCCTCGGCCTGATCCTGGTGTAGACTGTTATATGCAAGTGATGCCTTCTTTTTTTTTTGTTATGATTGTGTCTTTTCTGTTTCTTTTGTCCTGTGTTTTTCTTCTGTTCTATGCATATTGGCATGCCACCTTCTTTTATCTTCTAGCATCTATGGGCTGTTGCTGTCCATTTAAAGCGCACGGCGTTTGGGTTGGGTGTTTTCAACAGCGGTTCTTTTGTTTTATTTATATATGGTCTTCCACGTGAGCGCATTTATAAATGTCCAGTCTTTTGTCTTTTCCAACTGAGTACCTCACCTAGTAGTCATCGCATGCCGTTGGTCGTCTTGAACAGTAGCGAGTGACAAAGCATGCTCTGAGGTAGTACTTCGTATAGTAGTCAATATGTAAACAGGGAATGCTACGAGTACAAGGTTGTCAGACAATAATAAGCACAAGTCACAAGCGAAATCAAACCAGTAGATGACTTGTATAAAGCGACATAAATCATGTGTATATCATTGTGAATTATAGAAAAAAAGAAAAAAAGCCAACTCCTTCGCGCATGCTCGTCATAGTGATGATACAGAGTGTGTCTTTTATTCCGAGGTTCATGACTTCGTCCCGGGTACCGTGAGAGAGGGTTGTAAAAAGTGTGAGGGAGAATAAAGAAAAGTGAAAAAGAAGAAAAAAGAGAAAAAGAAGAAGAGAAAAAGAGAAACGGAACGAAAAAAAAAAAAAAAAGAAAGCAAGCTGGACCCCTGACCGTTCTATTATGTGGTGGGCGTCAGGAAGGGGCTGGCCAGCAGCTCGTCGGCGCTGGGCCGCTTGTTGTGGTCCATCTCAAAGGTCTGGCTCAGGAAAAGCTTGGCATCCTCGCTGGCGTGGTCCGGGATGGTCGGCGCCGCCTTGCTGCCGCCAATCTTGAAGATGGCCTGCAGCTGCGTGCAGTCGGGGAACGGGTGCGAGCCCGTCATCATCTCCACCACCAGGCAGCCCAGCGACCAGATGTCGGCCTTGCGCGTGTAGCTGGTCTGCTTGACCACCTCGGGCGCCATCCAGAACACGGAGCCCTGCAGCGACGGCCGGTTCTTGTTGTTGTTGGCGCCGTTGAGGATGTTAGACGCCTCGAGCTTCTTGGAGATACCAAAGTCGGAAATCTTGATCGTGCCCTTGTTGTCGACCAGGATGTTGGCGCCCTTGATGTCGCGGTGGATGATGTCGCGGTCGTGCAGGTACGACAGGCCGTGCAGGATCTGCCGCACAAAGCTGCGCACCAGAGGCTCCGGCAGGGCGCCGTACGAGTTGAGCATCGTCTGCACCGAGCCACCGGGCACGTACTCGAGGAAAATGTTGAGGAAGTCGGCCGAGGAGCCGCAGCCGAGGTACTGCACAATGTTGGGGTGGCGCAGGTCGCGCAGCAGGCTGATCTCGCGCTTCAGCGCCTCAATCATGCTCTTCTTGCGCGCCGCCGTCTGGCTGTTGGCACCGGGCGAGGGTGTCTCCACCTGCTTGACAGCCAAGAGCTCGCCCGTGATCGCATGCAGCGCGAGGTACACAGCGCCAAATGAGCCCGAGCCGATGAGAGCACCCTTCATCCATTGGCTGTCGTCCCAAGACTCGCCGGCAAGGAAGCTCTGCAGCTCCTCGTCCTCGCCCTCGCCATCGGCATCCAGGGCCTGGCTGACCTCCTTGAGGGAGCTGGACCCGGAACCCGTCAGGGTGTCGTCGTAGAAACTGTGACGGACCATGTTGCCGTCGGGGTCGGTGATGCTGACGGCGGCCGTGTCTGATCCGCTGTCGGCGTACGAGACATACGACTTGCGGTTGGGCTCCATCGCCGACTCTTCCTGCAGAGTGTCCAGCATGGAAGAGGCAACCGAGTCACGGAAGCTATGGGGCGTGCGCGAGTTGCGCTGGTCCCGTTGCTGGGGCTGGATCTTGGCCAGCTGGCTTGTGGCACTCAGCCAGCTGTCGGCAATCGTGGGGATGGGCGGCGCATCCTGGAAGCTGGACGCGTAGCTGAGGTTGCTTGCAACACTCAGGCGGCTGTTCACCTTGCTCAGGCGCGCCGACCGTCTCATCGACAGACGTGCTGTCCGGTCAATGTCTTCACGCGCGTGGTCGGGGAAGTAGGTTGTCAGGTCAGACGTGATGAACTCGCTGGGGGGGCGGAGTCCGCCAAACTGTCTCAGGACGGGCTTTCTGCGAATCGGCGGCCGCGTGGTTTCTTCGGGTGCGGGCCGCTCGAGATCGCGCGCAGCGTTGTTCACGTTGCGCTCGCGGTCCTGGTACGTCGTGGGCGACAAGGGCTGCTGGGCGTGATGCGTCAGGTTATCCCAGCTCTCGCCAAGCACCTTTTGCACCTTGAGCTGGCTCCGCCCTGGGCCCGGGCCTTGCTGCTTCTCTTCCATGGCGATGGCAGCAGCACGCTCCAGCTCAGACATACCCGGTTCACCAGCAGGGACGCGGCGGAGGATGAGCCGGTTTCTCTCCGGACGCTTCTGGTCCTTGATGATGCGCCAGAGCTCGGTATCACTGAGGCGGATGCACTGGCTCGGGTCGGGTTCGACGCCGGCAAGGACCCAGAAGCAGTAGTTGCGCTCGTGGTCTTCGCGGAGGGCAAACTTGCGGAGGGTCACGCGCATAACCTCCTCGCAGGTCTTGCAGTTGGCAATCTTGACGACCTTGGTGACACCGCCGGTGGAGATGACGCGAATCACGTTCTGGTGCTGTGGCAGAGCGGCCATCAGAGAGCCATCCATGCTGGAGCTGTTGCGCGTGTGCGTCTCGACCAGAGAAGAGGTCGGCTGAGCGTCGGGCGAAGACGAGGAAGGGAAACGGGCGGTGCCCGGCGCCGATGATTGACCCGAGAATGCGGAGTTTGGAGTTGGGTACCTCGCTGGCCGGCCAGTGCGGTGCTGCTCGGCGCTGTTCAGGGGAGAACTGGGCCGCGACGACTTGCCCATCTCGATAGCAAACGAGGACAGATCGACCTGGCGGGAGTAGCGCCGGCCAGTAGACGGGGTGGGCATGGCGGACCGAGTGGTTGCAGAGTTGAGGGGTCTCGGCGAGCCTGAGGAGGGGGCATACTGGATGTCAAGGCCGCCAAACGATTCCTATGAGTGTTAGACGGGCGAGGAGGGAGGGAGGGAGGGAGAGGAGGGGTGGGGAGGAACATGAACACATACCCTATTGCGTCTCTTTTGGTTGGCATAGGCCTTTGTGCGCAGCTTCTTGATGCTGAGGAAGAGGCGCACGCGGTCGCCGACCTTTTCGATGCCCATTTCTTTGAGGACTTCCTTGTCCATTTCGAGCAGGTTCTCGCCATTGATATGGTTTTGGCGGAACAGGATTTCATAGTCGCCGCACTTGACAGTGCGGAGGTAGTCGCATACGCGGTCCTCGTCCCAGTTCTTGACGGAGTCGGGGCCGTCAGTCTCTGAGAACTCGGATTCTGTCGGGCTGTTGTTGAAGCCCTGCGTTGTAGCGACAGGGGCGGTGAGTGCGCGGCGGGCGGGTGCAAACTGTGAGGAGGGCGTGGGGATGCCGGAACCGATGCCGGACGACGACTGGCTGCCCAAGGGGGCCGGGAAAGGCGATTTTGAGGCGAGCATCGCCATTGTGTGAGAGAGGATTGGTTTTTAGGAGGGAGTTGGCGCGATCGGATCGGAGGCTGGTTGAAGAAGTACGGAGTAGAAGAGCGTAAATCGAATGGTCAGCCACCCTCTTACGCAAATATTGGGAGAATCAGAACCGGCTGGGCGGTGGCTGTTGCTGGTCGTTGATGCAAGGAAGAAAGAAAAAAACGGAGGAAAAATCGAATATAGAAGAAGAAACAAAGATGGAGAAGAAAACAGGAGACGAAGAAACGAAAAGATCCGGAAAAGAGGCCAACAAATCGCGGAGGTGTGCGACGTAGTCTGACAGCACAGACGATGCCTGTGTTTCTCGCCCAGGAGAAGGAGGGAGTGGGAGTTTGAAGAGAAAAGATAAAGAAATGGGAATGTGGGAAGAAAGGTGTAATAATATAACGAAAAGGGGATGAGATAAGCAGCAGTACCCCGGAAATAGAAGAAGAGAAAGGGAGGAGGCCAGGAGGGCAGAATCGGGTTCGCGCCAGGAAGCAGGGCGGTCTTGGGCGCACCAAGTTTCAAGTTGAAGGAGGAAGTAGATGTGATGGTCGAGCCAGAGCAAGATCAAAGCAGGTCAAAGGGCAGAGCAGCCAAAGTGAGGGGAGGCTGCTTTGGCTGGAGAGCCTGAGAAGACGAGACTCGAGTCGACAGAAGCGAGTGATGGACGAAGGAGGGGGGGTGTGCTTTTAGTAGTAGGCTGGGTGGGTGTTGGCGTGCCTGCAGGGGTCGACCAAAGAGGGTGTGGGACGGGGAACAAGCCTCCAGATATTCCAAATCCACGATGCGGTAGACAAAAGGCAAAAAGACAAAAAGAGCAGAGAGCAGAAAGACGGATCAGTGACTGGCTCGCCGTTGAGGAGGGGGGGGTAACGGTCGTGGTTGGCTGTCACCAACACAGCGCGAGGCCAAACACGAGAGGGCAGGGCGCGACTAGCAGTGGCCCCGTACGACGAAGTCCGTTATTAGCAGACAAAGACAACAGGACCCCGGAGTGAGCGCGAAATGCAGGCACTGGATGAGATAAGGAGCTGTTGAAAGAAAAGACGGAGACAGAAGACAAAGGACAGAGAAATGAGGATGAGACGAAAAGACAAGACAGGGACGACAGGGGCGACAAAGATGAGAAGAAGATACGTGCACGACAACAAATTTCCTGAGGCAACGACAAAGGCGAGGCGTCGCGCAGAACAAAAGGCATCCGCTGACGGCGATGAGGCGTGATGAAGAGAAAGAACAGGAGAGGAGAGGGGTGAGGTTGGCGATGCTGCTGGAGAGAGCAGACAGTTGCAGAAAGCGGGGCCCTGGGCGGCAAAGGACAGCGGCTCTCTAATACTCGTACTTTTTACTCAGTGGGGCCGTTAGGTGTTGCAGTTGCCGTTACAGGTGCTGTACGGTGTACGAATACTCGTACAGGGTAGGTGCCGTAGGTAGCTCCTGCCTTATTTTGTTCTTCGCCGCTTCTGTTTCTGTTTCTACTTCTGATGGTTTCTTGTTTATATCTGCTCATTGTTCCTGAACTAGGAAGCGACTGGTAATACGTCGCTGCTAGCGCAGGCGCTCCTTCCCAAGGCTGGCCCGGGCGTTGGACGTGAGTTGGACATTGCGTGCACTCATCCGATGCAACCCACGGTCTATCAAATACGAGTCGGCGTGCAACGGCGCGACCGCGCGCGGACTGACGCCTCTGCTCTGCTGTCAGTTCCTGGACCATCTTTATGTGTGTGCGGCAGAAGCGGCCACGGGCCACTTGGCCCTCACCCCCGGAATTATGCGAGGCCATGGGAAATCAAAGGGGAAGGATGCTCCTTCCTGTTATTATTGACCGGAGCCGCCTATGGCGATTGCCCTGAAATTCAATTTTTACTCCGCACCAGTCGCTCTTTCCCTCTACCGGTTTCGTTAGTCGCTTTTTTCTTGCGGAACCTTGTTTCTGTCTGATCGCCATTGCTACTCGTACCTTTCGTTCTTTCCGTTTTCTGCTTCTTCTTCTTCTCCCTCCTCTCCTGCTTCCTTGCTTTTATCGCTCAACAGCTTGTGAAACATTCTTTATGCACGGACCATGCAGGCGCCGTACGTGGGATGTTGGGTTGGACGTTCTTTCTTTCCATCTCACTGCTCGTCTCGGTCTCCTGCTCTGCTATTGGGTCTTGCCGTAGCACCCTGCTACATGCCATACGGCGCTAGAGAGAGGGGATTGGCTAGGTCTGCTACGGCACCGGTGTGCTAGGCAAAATGCATGCCATCGGACTGGGGGGGGGAATTGGGGGGAGAAATGGCTGGGCTTGGCCGCCTGGACAAGGCTAGCTTGCCACTGGCGCCACGACCCTGAAACACGCTGGTTCTGCGGGACTGGGCGGTGACTGGCTTACAAGTCACACGATGGGAAATACACGTACTTTGTGTACGAGTATGCAGTACTCCGTAGTTGATAACAACCATGCTGACGAGCGGTGAATCGTACGTGAGAGTCAATTTCATGACATGCTGGCAGTCACGAGAGAGATCAACCCAGAGGCTCGTCAGCTGGCATGGCATACGGTGTAGAAGCAGGCAAACACACGCAATGTTGATGCTGGACTCCCGGTTTACCAGATATACGGAGTACCATCACATACGAGTGTACGGAGTACGTATGCACGAGTAGCATCTGCACGGCGTACGAATACGAGTGCTGAAGTACGGAGTACGCCGTACAGAGATGGTAGCTGGATATGCGGCATATGGCCGAAAGCAAAGCGCTCATCCATTATCAGCATCCTCGTCCATAGCACAGGCGAAACTGCGCGATGGTACGGCACAAGTACTCGTATATCAAAGTAGAGCTGTTGTTTCAAAGGCAGGCGAATTCTGTTGAAGGCGACGATGACGGCATGGCATCCTGGAATGGAAATCAAAGCTCGAACCAGGTGATCTACAGCCGCACGTCCGTTGTTGTTCATGATATCCATGATATTGTCTTCTGGATTTGCATTGTTTGTCATATTATATCTCCAGTCTGCAGTGAGAGCGTCGTACTCGCAGATCGTATTTCAACACTTGCAAGACACGATATCGCTGATTGGCCCTTCCAAGCGGCTGCGTCGAAACGCGACGAGTTTCAGAAGAGACGAAGAGGTGGAGCCAACCCTACAGGTCCGGAGGAGAGCGTACGGAGTACGAGTACGCAGCAAATGCTACGGCGTACGTACGGGTCTTCTGCTGCTTACATGGGGATATATGACGTGTAGTTCCTATTTCAGTAGTCACCCCGGGCATGATCGTACTCGTAGCCAGATCCCAGCAAATCAAATACCATTGTACAGCGTCGACGCGATACATGGCAAATGATGTGTGGACGTACGTATTTACGCAGTCCAACCCAACAACAAATACGGGACAATGGGGAGTGTAAAAATAGAACAGTCATGAAATCCGAGGCTGCATTGGGCATCCTGCTGAGATGCATGATGGTTTTGATTTTACGAGTGACAGTCTTTTGTCGTATTCTCGACTTATCAGATGGCAATCTCAGAATGGACATCAAATGGACTGTACGGAGTACTCCGTAGACGAACTGCCGGCAGTGCCTCCTTCATTTTGTCAGTTCTTTTTTAATCCCACATAACTCCATGGATTACGTGTCTACTGGTTCTTGTGCAAAGACTGCGTCGCCAGGTCCGTCTCAGAACACGAGGTCGCACGGATGCCGGAACATGGCCGTCGTCAGCTTCGAGATTTGTAGACTGGACGGAGTACTCCGTAGGAATAGGCTGTTTATCGTTGATAGGGGTACTCCGTACAGAATCTTGGTGAGATTTTCAGACCTACGACTCCGTAAGGCATGGAAACAAAATCATACAGTGGAACAATACGGGAAACTATTGCGTTGACGGAAGTAAGAATGATAAAGTACTCGCAAAGAGGGAAAACGAAGAGGGAAAAAAGAAAACGGCAAGGCAGATCGGCAATGCAAACAAACTAGAACGCTGCGATCCTCTACGCGATAAACAGATGTGCTCGGGCCGCGACACCGAACATATTCCGCAGTGATTCTCAGAATGAAAAATAGACTACGAATCCGCATCGAATAGCCCAGAAACTCGCCCGGCTGGCTCTATTTACCCCCAAACCCAAGTGAGTAAACCCCATTCATATACCCGGTTACCGTGTTATATTGATTTCGATGCAATCATATTTGTCTCTTTCTCGTTCGTACACCGTATTTCTTCATACGATATGCAGAAACGTCCCCGTTCAGCTGACTCCAACCCCTTCGTGTTATCGTACGTGTGACGGCAACACCGGCGTCATACCCTGTGCTCCCGTGATCCCAGTCGTTGCAACGGTACACCGAACACAAGCACAGACTACTCCGTACAAACATAGACTCCGGGGGCCGTGTTCCCTGTACGGAGTACTCGTATCGTATATGATGTCCACCTGGTCATATGATTTCTGATCCAAAGACTAGGGTCCAGTGGCCGATGGAAAGAAAAAAAGGACGTTTTCCAAGGGTCGCGGCAAGGCACGATGCTCTTGGGATTATGGGCAAATAACACGCAAATCAGATGGAAAACTTTGACTGACAGCAAAACTTTCTCATTCTTACGCATTTGCGCTTGTCAGCACGGGACCACACAACACGATAGGCTGCCAAGGCTCTGTGCCATGGACAGGGCTAGGATCGTGAGTACTGAAGTACGAGTACGAACCACCGATGCGTCATGACCCCACTACATGCACACAAATTACCTAAGCAAGCCGTACGGAGTATCTTTCAGCATGCCTCCATCATCGTCCTCCGAATGCCGGCCTTCGCTCCCGCTGCGTCGTATGGTGCCGCCATTCTCGTCGCTCTGCCTTCTTCCACTTGCTCGTTCGTTTTGCAGGACGCCCACCCAGGCGATCGAGATGGTTCTTGGCCCAATGTACGCCGTACTTTAGATCCCGCATCCAGCACTGCGACACGCAATGCCAGCCAAAAAGCATGACGAATGCATCCCCACGATTATTAGGTAATGTGTCTTATTGTCGCGGCTGTCGTGCGAGTATTACTGAGCACAACCGGGGCCTCATTGCTCCTTCCTGCCGGTGATCACCGTGCATCTCACTCTGCCCCTCCTATTGGCCAATGCCCCTCCAGGGAAAGAATAAGAGTATCGTAGCATTGGTATCATCGGCCAACGATTCATCGGAATAGAGAGAAGATCGATCGCATTTACATCTATTCTGGCCGGCATCCTTTCGCTTCTGAATTTCCATTTGCTTCATGCACGGTGGTCTTCTGATGTCTTCCTTCTCTCTTCTATCCCGTTCTCTTCTTTTCTTCTCTTTTCTTCATAATTCGCTTCTCGTCGCAATCCCCACGACTCTTTGTTAGCGATCGCCACACTTCAGCTTGCCTTTCACCGTAGCGGGCCGATCTAGTTACCCCAAGTCCAGTCTATTCCAATTTTTTTTTCAATTTTCAATTTTCGCTCATCGCTGGTCGATTTTTGCGAATATACTTGCTATTTGTTTTGTGTAGCTCTTTTTAGCTACGCGTACTCGTACTCTGTACGTCGTCTGCACATGTCGCGACTGGCAATTACTCTCGTACCCATTAGGAACTTGGGAACAATCATTCTGCAGCGCGCCTTCCCAGTCTTATCCGTCCTTTCCCTCACTGTCTGCAAACGTCACTTCCATATCACTGTGTATTACGAGGGCTCGTATCTCACATGTTCCCTTTGCCTTGCTCCTGCCTCTTCTGCGGTGCCAGAACCTCGTAAAAGCGCTGCATGTAACCTGCGCTAACGTGCTGCCTCAGTGCTACTAGGCCGGAACTAGAAAAAGGCTGCCCCATGCAAGGCAAGAACACACCGACAGCTGAGCTGCCTCCTTCCCTGCTTTTTTTTTCTCGTTTTCTTTTTGGCCTATTCGGCCAACCCTTTTGACCCGTTTGTTGTTGTGTACGAGCATTTGTCTGCCGTATTATGCTTGGGCCTCGGGATGGATGGTACGAGTCGTAGTCTGTCGCTCCTTCCGTTGAAATCGTGCCTTCCCAGTTGTGCGGTCCGAATAGCCTCGCTGCCTTCTAGCTCTTTCTTATCTCTCTTTCCCTCTCTTTTCTTTTCCTCCCTCCTCCCCCCCTCTCCCTCACTTCTCTTCCCCTTCCTCTCTAATTGGCTTCATTCTCTCGGCTCGTTCTCTATTCCTTGTACCTTATCTCGCATCCGTCTCCCGCATCCCGCATCCCCCTCGCTTTGCTTTGCTCCCGCAGCCCGATTGCATTTACACCTCTACAGAGTAAACACACTGTGTTGCTCCGTCGGCCTCCCACCGCCTAACACACCTCCTGTCTCTGACTGTCTTACCCTTTGCAAACGTCGCCGACTCAAAAGACGCAGATACGCAGATACGCAAACGGCAAAGCAGCCAATCGTTGGCACGTCAGATACCACAATGCAGCTGAGACACTTGACTCGCCTTTGACAACGCCGTTCCCCCAACTGGTAGGCGATATAGACGATCGCCCGCTGAATGACACCGCTCTATCCCAGCTGTGCCCGAGTAGCTTCCGCCTTCGTCTTGTCTCGCACCCTCCCTCTCTCTGCCACTGCTTCTATTCGTGGTTGTCACTCTTGCATCGCGCGAACCCCAGCTGCGTTGTCAGGGCTGTAGCTACCCAAGCCCACCCGCCCCGTCCTCCACCACCCTTGGACCACCTCTGCGCCTCAGGGTGGAAGACACATTGGGATATTTGCATCCACCGCCCGTCTCGAGTGACCAAAAAGAAACCGTCACAAACTCGCTGTTTTGCTCTTTTCTTTTCTTCTCTTTTTATTACCCTTATTTACCAGTGATCTTCTCTTTGTTGCGTATTTCTGTCGGGTTGGATCTATCCGGAATTTCCCAGCATCCATTCCAGCTTCCAATCCTCCCTTGTCTTGTCTAACCTCTTATCTCCTCGACTTTTTGCGGTCCTTTCTTTGTTTCCTTCCTCTACCACCGTCCTTTTTGTGAATCATCGCTCCAAGCTTCTCGCCAGCTAGAGCCAGAGTTCTCTCCCCGCATCGGCCTGCCACAACTGGATCATCGACTCTATTGGTATTCCTGCTTTGACGGCCGGTTCTTGGCTTGGTGCTGACTGGATTGACAAACGGCGATCCATACAACTCCTGTCAGAGATCAAAGAGAGCTTCCCCGTTACGGCCCACTGCCCTCCACATCCGGACGCAAGTCAGACCACGGAACAGCAACCGATCCCCAGAACGCGCCGGGCTGTCCGAGTCATCCTTAAATCCTACGTGGTATAAATCGACCGAGTCGCGTCCATCCGAATACGCTTCGCATCGACTGTGCTCGCCTTTTTTATCTCTACGAATATCTGCATCATGGATATGCTTAGGCGGAAACGCAACCACGCGGCCCAGAAGGCCAGCCAATCCTCTTCCGGCCTGTTGGCTCCTTTCACAGCAACGGCAACGCCAACTACATGTGATACGCCATCACTTGCACACGCAAGCTCGAGCGCCAGCACAAGCCCAAGCATCACAGCAGCATCCACGACCGCCATCAACAAATCAAAATCCCACAACGATGTGGCTGGTTCTGCCAGTTTCTCCCGTTCGAGCTCCATCGACAGCAGCAAGAGCGGTTTCTTCCAGGCTATGCGCTCCTTGAGCCGTGGCTCGACATCCTCCGTGCGGCCTTCAGCAGCTTCATCTACCACGTCCATGGCGGCGACGGCAGCAGCCACCGGAACCTCGCCCGAGTCTGCCACATCGTCCTCGCCTCAACAACAGTCCCTTTCTCAGTTCCCTCGCAAGGTCCTTCGCAAGTCGCACAATCGCATGTCGTCGAGCCACGACATGCGCAAGCGTCGTGGGTCGACTGGTTCCGATGTCTTTACTAGCCGCGCGTCACGGCATTCAGTCGCCATGAGCGGCAGCTCCTCCAGCAACATTCTCGACTGGAGAGTACAGCCCGTGGAGATGCACACCGCGATCGAGTATCTTGATCCTCACGCGTCCAAGCACCGGCACGGCCATCTCGTTGCCACATCCGACTACGTGCTCGTATTCAAGACCCGTGCCGATGCTTTTGCTGCTTTGCCGCAGATCGCCGATGTTCCTGCCCACGGCCAAGATGCCGCCAGCCTAGCACCGCCAAAATCTTCCTCCATGCTCCCGCCCGCCGATCCCGTGCATATCATCCCACTTCGTGCCTTGATATCCACCTTTCGCAATGACACCGCGCGGACGTCTTTTGGCGTCGAAATCTGGTGGCGCTTGCCCCATCCCGTCATAGCGTCGTGTTCCGTCACTGTCTCCTTCAAGGACATCCGCGACCGGGAGAGCTGCCTGGACGTGCTATCATCACTGGTCAAAGCCCGCAACCAAGACTATCCCGAGTCCAACTCGCGGGTCTATTATGAAGTGGAAGAGTGCATCCGCAGGATCTTTCAGGCCGAGGAGCCGGGATTCGCCAATACGGTTCCCGAGATTTTCCCCGTCGTCTCCCGCAACACACTGGAGCGCGGCAAACTCAAGGCTGAAGAGAAACTGAAAAAGAGCCATACCGAGGGAGTCTCGTCCCACTACCTGGTGGTTGGCGTCAACCTGTGCTTCCTCATCCACATTGGCAAGGCCTCCGTCCTGCAGTCAACAGCCCTCGAGGTCAAGTATCAGGCCTTTGGGCTTGTGACGCTCGAGTCCTTTTACGCCGACTGGTATTCGCGCGACGAGCGATTTGCTATGCGTTTCCGCGAGCCGTTCAAGTCTCCCGTTGACCTGGAACTCTCCAGCCGCCACTACCGCCGCATCATCCTCACGCTCACCAAGGCCGACAAGTTTCTCAAACCTGCCTGGCCCACACAATGGCAGACCCAGGAGATTTTCCACGTTACCGGGCTCCCCACACCCCAGCACATTGTGGCTGGCGAGGACTTTGGGGGCTTCCAGCGCACCTTGTCGGCTTTCTATGCGGCCTACCGTTGTAATCCTGTCGACTGGGAGATCAACTGGCGCACGCAATACGCCCCGGAATTTCGGGTGCTCCCCTCGGCCAAGGGGACCACGTACACGGACGTACAGCTACTCGCAGTCTTCCGCGCCCTTCGCTATAACGACTATTTCAAGGCCTTGTCGTTTTGCGATGTTGACCTCTCCAGCCTTTTGGGCAAGAGCGACGGCACGCGAAAGGGCAACGTCGCTTATCTGAGCCGAAGTGGTGAGTTTTTTTTTTTTCGTTTTTTTTTTTTTTTTTTGAAATTACCATGCCTAGGTAGCTTGTACTAACGTGCCTTTTTCACGTAGGTGTCTGCTTGACAGAGTACGAGACGTCGATTCTGCAAAAGGCGAGCCTGATGCACCAGGAAATGCATGCACTGGCGTTTGCCTCTGGCAAGATCCGGCAGGTCGATCTCACCAACTGTCTGCCCGCCAAGTACAGGGGTGACCCCAGCACGTACAGCGTGCAGTTCCTAGTTCCTATTTTGAACTTGCTGGCCGCCGGCCTCACGCGCTGCAACCGGCTGTTCCTCCGAGGCTGCCACCTCGGCGACGTTGATGTTCAGGCCCTTGGTATGTGCAAACTTGTTTGGTATATGGCCTATTGATGCATTGATGCGAATGGCAACTAACAGATTATCTAGCCGGCTACATGGCTCCTTCTCTAGTTGAAGAGATGGATGGCACCGTTGCCCCTGGACGGGACGTTGTCAGCTTGGAGGTTCTGGATGTCGCAAACTGCGGCCTCAATGACCAGTCCATGAAGCTTCTCTTCCAGGGCCTTTCGCAGGCGGGCGGGACGCTGATGACGCTGGATGTTTCACAGAACTTTGGCAGAGTGCCGGCGTCCTTGGCCCAGGAGTTCATGCAGGCCATTGGCACTCTACGACAACTGAACCTGGCGGGCAGCCTGACAGGGACACTGGAGGGCGAGCTTATCCCCATCCAGGTTCTGGAGCGGCTGGAGTACTTGGAGGAGCTCGACCTGTCCGGCTTCATGATCAACGAGAGTACCATAGAGACTCTGGTTCTGTTCTTGCAGACGCTCTCGTCGCGCCAGGCTTCCATGCAGAACGAGGGCTATGGGTACTCTTTGCGCCGCCTTGTCCTGAACAACTGTGGGCTTTCGGGTGGTCAAGCCGCCCGCATCTTCAAGGCCATGGCTGGCTTGTACGATGTGCACCTTCACATCAACAGCAACCCCCTCGAACGAGGGATCGAGGAGTTTGTGGAGGCCCTCAACAGCATCTGGGGTGGGCGGTTCGGCCTCCATCTGAGCATGATCGAGTTCCAGGACGAGGACAACTATGTGGCGCTGATCAATGCTCTTGCTGCGAACCCATTTATCGACTACCTGAGCCTGGTCGGCACGGCACCTGTTCCGATGACGGGCGATGTCTGTGGTGATAAGACAGCAGAGGCTCTGGAGCGGTTCTTTGAGCAGAACCAGTCGGTACGGTATCTGGACTTGTCTGGCTACAGTGGCAAGCTGGATGACGGGCAGCTGGGCAAGGGCTTTGGGCGGTCGCTGCGTGGGCTGGCCAACAACAAGACGCTCACGCATCTGCGCATCCGCAACCAGCGGCTGCACGACAGCACCGGGACGCTGGGCTCGGCTGTGCAAGCCAACCGGACTCTTCTGTACCTCGACTGTGGCGACAACGGATTCAATGCGACCAGCTTGCGCTACATGGCAAAGAGCCTCGCAAACAACCATACGCTGCTGTCGTTCCCGTTCTCGCAGGAGCAGCTGGAGGAAATGCTCCAGCGCTGCGTGAAGGACATCCCGCCGCCGCCATCACCGACGACGCATAGCCCTGTGGCGAAGCATAAGAGGAAGCCAAGCGTCGATGTTGCCTTGGAGCGGCAAAAGGCTCTGCTGCGGGATGAGATCGAGTCTTCGTCGGCGGAGATCATGGCGCACCTGTCTCGCAACATGGCCAAGCTCCAGCTCGACACGGGCTGCGTGCTGGATCTGGACGAAGCGTACGATACATGTGGCGAGCGGGGCTGGCCCAGTCTGCAGCTGCGGATGCCGGAGGGCGCAGCCATGTTCACGACGACGCCGCTGGAGGAGGAGCAGGCGGAGATGATGGACCGCGTGGACGAGCTGGGCCAGTCGTCGCTGTCGGAGCTGCCGTTGCAGTCGCCACACGGCAAGGCGGGGGGGCGCAAGGTGGTGGTCAACTCGGACATGGTGATGCCGCAGATCACAGAGGACATGCCGTACCGGGTGCTGCAAGACGATGTGGCGCTGCACAGCCCGATCGAGTCGAGCCCGAGCTGGGAGTCGCAGCTGCCGACGACGCCGCGGATTGCATCGGAGAGCAGCAAGGCGCCAAGCACGCTGAGCAGCAGCTCGTACAGTGAGAAGATTATGTTTGAGGAGCCGGACTTGACCCGGATCCTGGAGAAGTTTACGATGGAAGACGGCACGGAGTATGTGATTTGTGCCGGGTCGTGATTTTTTTTGCTTTGCAGCACTTTTTTGGTTCTGGTTTTGGGTGGGGGTTATCATTTTGATTTTGATTTTGGTACTTGGCATATGGTTGGGACATTTGGCGAAATCTCACTACTGGGAAAAAATGGCATCGCTTGGGAAGTTGGCCATCATCATCACTTTATATACGATACCATTTGTTTTTGTTTGCATAGACTGATATTCACATTTTTGGTTTCCATTTTTTTATAACACGACACTACGCCATATGGGTGTAGAACTGCTTCTCAAACTCGTCGAGGGAGCCAAACTCGTCGAGCTCGTCGTGCTCCTCCTCGCCGTCCTTCATCTCCAGCAGCTTGGGGGTCTTGCCGCGGGTGACGCCGGCGCCCTTGACGCACATGCTGCCCTTGCTGTTCTCGACCCAGACATCCCACAGCATATAGCGGCCGCGGCGGCCGAGGCGCTCCTGGTTGCGGCGGGCGACGCAGACCTTGAGCTCCTCGCCGACGTACAGCGGGGCCAGGTTGCGGTACTCGATGTTGTAGATGGTGCGGGGGCCAAAGGGGCGGGCGTCGGGGTCGTCGTCGAGCATCATGCGGACCTTGGCGCGCAGGGCGGACATCATGAGGACGAGGGTCAGGGGCCCGTGGACGAGCAGGTCGCGGTAGCCCTCGACGCGGCGGCAGTAGTCCGGGTCGAGGTGGATGGCGTGGGTGTTGAAGGTGAGGGCGCTGAACTGGAAGAGCATCTCGCGCGTGGGCGTCAGCCGGAACGAGTACTCGGGCTTGGTCTTGGCCGCGACGACCTTGTCCTCCATGCCGCGGATCTTCTTCTGCTTGAGGTCGGCGTCCACCCCGGCGGGCACGTCGTCGCGCGCGCGCATAAACACCAGCGTGCGCCGCTCCTCGAGCGCGGGGTCCTTTTCGACGGCGTCCTCGAGGTCCTTGAGCGTCCACTCGTCGAAATCCTGCGAGTCGACCTCGGCCTCCATGGCGCCGTACCGCCGCCACACGTCGACAAACACGCGCTCGTGGCCCAGCGCGCCGCGCGCGCGCAGCGTGTCCGGGTCGATGCGCTCGACGCACACGATGCGGCGCCCGTCGACCTGCAGGCGCTGCGGGTACTTCCAGCGCAGGAAGCCGCCGGCCCACATGCGGCGCACAAAGGGCGGACCCGGCGACTGGCTGGGGTCGGTGCCGTCGGGCAGCAGCAGCGACGCCGGGCGCTGCAGCGGGAAGTACACCAGGTGGTGGCCGTGCGGCAGGATGGGCGCGCCGAAGCCGCGCTGCAGCCGCGCCGGCAGCATGAAGCGCTGGTCCTCCATGTTGCCGGTGCCGAGCCCCGTATAGCGCTTGGGCTTGGCGGCGATGTTGCCGGCGCGCGCCTCGACGGGCAGCGCGTCAAACAGCGCCAGGTTGAGCAGGTGGTTGTGCGTCGGGTACAAAAAGTCGTACGTGGACCGGCGCGGCCGGCGGATCATCTCCTGGCGGATGGCCTCGATGTCAATGGGCTGGGGGGCGGCGCCCTCGTTCGTTCCGGCGGCAGCCCGCTGGCGCGCGGCCTCGGCGTACCGCTTCACAATGGCGGCGTCGTCGAGGCCAGGCTCCTGCAGGACGAGCGTGTCGCGCTTCAGGTTGCGGTCAAAGTGGTGCTGGATGTTTTTCTTTCTATAGGTGGCGGCGCGCGACGGCGACGTGGACAGCGGCCGTGATGGTTGTGGTGATGATGGTGCCGCCGACGGGAATGGCCGAAGACGGCGACGGCGCGCCAGCACCCGCAGGGACGGCACCAAAAGCATGGCGGCGAGCTGCTGCAGTGCAAAGTCAGGGCGAAAGCAGAGATGGACAATAGAACGCTGGAAGAGGAAAAAGAGGCGCTCTATCTATACAAAGGAGGAGTACGTTGTCAAGAGGGGTGGTGTGCCCCGACTTATACGGGCCTGGCCTGATATTCCCGATGCAATGCCGTCCTGCTCCTCGGCACAAGCAGTTGGAGTCCCTATGGTCCTGCAGCCTTTTGGAGAGGGAAGACGTTGACTTTTGTAGGAATTGTGGAGAAATCCGGGGCTAACAATGACGTAAGCAGCACGTCCATCCATGACCATGGCCGACGTCTCGTCTCAAGTTGTTATGCATAGGCCATTGTCATATTTTTAATTTAAAATCCTTATATCATCGCTACTACGCCACAGGCTCCGGTCGGTTCCACGTGCCCAGCAGCCGGTATGTCTGCGCCACCTTGGCCACCTCTCTCAGCACACTCTGCGCCCGGCCATGTGGTGAGTCTCTTCCTCCTCCTCTGCTGCTGCCCTCCTCCTCCTCCGCCTCGTCGCCGTGCTCAAACTCCACAAGAAACAGATACTGGAACGGCCGCACCATGCTCGGCAGGCTGTTGATGCTCGTCAGGTTGAGGCCCGCGCGCCGGAAGCAGTCCAGCACGTCGGCCAGCGCACCGGGGCTGCGGTGCGGCACCGTAAACGACACGAGCGACTTGGGCGAGGGCAGGGGGGGTTGTACCGTTTGTGATGACCGCCTGCTCAACACGACAAACCGCGTCGTGTTGTCCGGCCGGTCCTCGATGCACCGCGCCAGCACGTCCAGCCCCGTCGTCTCGGCCGCCAGCGCGCTCGAGATGGCCGCGCTCGTGCCCGTCGCGTCGGCCGCCGCGAGCGCCGCCGCCTGGCTCGTCGAGGTCGCGTCGATCATCTGGGGGGGTGGTCGTGGTGCGTTCTCTGGGGAGAAATACTTTTGCCGGAACACCGTCGTCTGGCCAAAGGCCTGCGGGTGCGAGTAGATGCGCTGGATGTGGCCGAGCGGGGCCAGCGGGACGCCGTTTGCGTCGGCGGCGGCCACCTCCGCAGCCGGCTCTGACTTGTCCTGCTGCCCCCTTCGCCCCAGCAGATAGTGGTGCACGGCCAGGTAGACCTCGCCGCAGATGGACAGGTCGGCATAGGCGCCGTCGCGGTCGGCCAGCCCGTCCAGCGTCGCCGTCACGGGCCCGTGTGTCGAGTTCTCAAACGGCACGACGCCGTACGTCGCGCCGCCCTTTTGCACAATGTCGAATACATCTACGGGGACGGGTCAGTTATGTCAGCACAACGAGGTGACGGGGGGAGAAGTACCTGTAATTGTGGCCACGGCGACAAAGTCGTGGTCGGACCCAAAGGCTGACTTGGCCGCCTATAAAAAACGGAATGAGTCAGCAATCACAAAAAAAAAAAGAGAGAGACCACAGGAAGGCACGAACCTGGTGCGTATATGAGGTCACGGGCCCCAGAAAGGCCACGGTCTGTTGCGTCTCCATTGCGGATGGCCAAAAATGGACGGTGCAGCCCTCTCAAGTCAACTTGGGCTCTTTGCGTGGCAGGAGGGAGGGTGGCGCTGTCCGTTTAAAAGAAAAAGCTCGAGAATGCTAGACGCTCATTACGCTCTCTCTTAGGTGTTGAGTGAAAATGCCGGGTAAAAAGCACCAAACTACGTTTGGTGGGGCACGCCCTACACAGGACATGCGACAGGCAAGACCAGCAACGACATGCTACGGAGCAGGTGGACTGTACGAGTATTCCGGATGCGCATGCAGTATTTAGATCACCAGTTTATGCTTGCTAGTAATATCTGATATGCAGTTGTTCCACCAGATATTGCATTGCAAGAAGCACACACAGAAAACTCGACCCTCACAACATCCAACAACTCTTTTTTTATTGCTATCTGCATACTGCATTTGCATTTTCTGTGCATTTTCTTGATACTGCTTCCTCCGAAACCTCCCCCGGCTAGGTGCAGCATCTTTTTAAAACCCCCTAAACATCTCCACTGAATAAAATAAAATAAAAATAAAACAAACCATCTGGCCGCTTAGCAGCCACTCCTTCTGGGAAGCCCCAGGTAGGATCCAACACTCACTCTCCATTTTTGGGACTCAAGTTTACGTTGCCATCATCACGGATCGAAGCGGGCTGGGCCGCGTCACCTGGTGGCGGTTGTTGTCCTGGCCACTGCCCCCGCGTGCCGTGTCCCCGGCCAGGCCCGCGCCCCGGCGCCGACCATGACCATGACCATGGTGCGACCGCGGGATGCTGTCCTGGACCGACGGCGACGGCGACGCAGTGCTTGTCGGGGCGCCGGCCGAGCCAACAACCGGAGCCGGTGACGACTCGGAGCTGCTGCTGTACTTGGTGCTGCTGGTGCTGCTGCTGGTGCTGTTGCTGCGGCTGCGGCTGTTGCTGCTACCCACTGAAGTAGTGCCCGTTGTGCTTTCGTTCTCGCTCCCGCACGTATAGTTGCCGCTGTTGGCGTTGATAGTGGTGGTGGTAGTGGTAGTGGCGACGTCGGCAGAAACAGCCGTTGGCATGGCAAACTTTTGAGCCTCGTGACCCTCGCTATCAACGAGGGCTTCAGGCTGTCAATCGTCGTAGTAGTCATCGTCGTCCTCGTCGACCTCGGCCAGCTGCTCAAAGTTGACCTTGTAGCGCAGGATGCCGCCGATGCCGCCAAAGCCCTTGACGAACTGGTTGCCCTCCGTCGACCGGTCCGACACAAACTCCAGGTTCGTGCCAAAGTCCTTGTAGTGCTCGGCAATCCACTCCAGGAACGACTCCTGCGACACCACCTCCATCTCGCGACCCGTCTCCTTGTCCAGGAACCGCGACCGGTCGCCCGTCTCCTGCTGCTTCGTCGTGTGCAGCAAAATCTCCGACCCGTTGCTGTCCTTGAGCAGCCAGCGCGTAATCTCCAGGTTCTCAAACACAATCAGCGTCTCCACCGCGCCCAGCTCCAGCGCCTTGAGCGTGTCCTCAATGCCGTAGCACACGCGGCCCGTGTCCTGGCTGATCTCGTCAAAGTACTTGCCAATGAGCTTCTTCTCCTGGATGAACTTGACGTTGCCCAGCGTCTCCGACGACAGCTCAATGGCCTGGTTGAAGCCGTTCTCGCCGCCGTACGACACGTCCACCACCTTGATCACCTTGACCTGCAGACGGTTGTCAAACATGTCCGAGCCGTTCAGGTCGTTCTTGAAATCGGCCGAACCCGCCAGGATGATGCCGGCCACGTTGACCTTGTCGTTGGTGATAAAGTTCTGCACCGCCAGCTCGGCCACCTTGCGCACGTAGTTGTGGCGCTTCTCGTCACGCAGACGCGCAAAACGCAGCGCCGACTGACCACCACGGCCGTGCTTCTTGGGGAGATCGACCGTGAACTTGTGCACAATCTCGCGCGTGTTGCCACTAAGCGTGCCGAAGAGCGTGCCGTTACCGTCCATGACGATGAAGCCGAAGCGCTGGTCCGACTCGAGCAGCTCGGCGAGCGCCTCCGTGTGGAACTTGTTGTCGCACAGGTACAGCGACGTGTTGATGGGCTTGAACGGCTCAAAGTCAATGTTGACCTTGCGCTCCTTGCCCTCCTGCGTGAGAATTTCACCGCAGTACACCACGAGGCCGTTGGGCGGCACTTTGTTGTAGAGCTTGAGGCGCTGCTGGGTCGACGTGATGGCGGACAGGACCGACTGACGGTTGACACGGGACTTGATGTTGGAGGCAGTGCCCTGGGTTCTGTCAGTATATGTGTTGCGTGTGGGAATCATTATGGGTGACGGGGGGTGCATCATGACGTACGTATTCTTCAGCCAACATCTTGGCGATACGGGAGATCTGATCCTTGGGCGCTGGCGGTGTTAGCACTCTGTGCTCGTTGCTCGTTGTTGTCGTCAAGTCGCGGGGGGGTACTCACGGATAATCAGCGAGATCATGCTGGTGCCGTTGCCGCGAGCAGCTTCAAGCCGCTTGATCAGCTTCTTCACCTTCCATATCTCGATCTGAGGAATATGTCAGTATAGTTCCTCCAGGTCGACGGTAAAAAAAAGACAATAGACTGACGTTCTTCTCGGCCTCGACGCCCTGTTGGTCGCTCATCTTGGCGCGTTGTCGTGGTTGAAGGGAGGGGAAATCAAAATGAAATCAGAGACAAGATGCAGGGGTAGTGAAAAAAACAGAAACAAAAAAGGCGCGTGACGAAGCACAGAAAAAAAAAAAGCTTGTCCGTTCACGAGTTGGAGGGGTTCCTTTTTTTTTCGCGATTCTGGGTGCCGTTCCAGAAGAGGTCAAAAAGAGGAGGAGGGGGGGAGATGAGAGGAGGAGTAAGAAAAAGAGAGGAAAAAAGAGGAGCAGTAAAAAAAGAGGAGTCCCTGGGGGGTGAACAAGAAAGGCAGGCGAAAAGGCAAATGGTGTCCCCAAGGCAGCAGCGAGTGTGAGAGAGGAAGGTGCAAGGGACTGAAAAAAGCTGCAGTTGCCAGCTCAACATACGCATGTGTAGTGCAAAATGGGAAGGCACGACCAAGGCAGTGTGAGAGGGAAAGTGGGCGGTGCGTACTCCGTAGCGGGGCTAGAGTTTTTTTCTTTTGTTTTAGCATTTATTTTAGAATATTATTTTAGCGTTTCATAGCTTGCACGAGTGGTTTTTTCTTTTACAGCCTTTGTTATGCTGCTATTCTCACTCTGTACTTGTGCATCTGCTTGTCCTTTGCCACATTAGATTTTTCTCTGCCCAAGGCGGTGAGGCGCTGTTCTGTGACTCCTGCGGGGACCGCTGTTCTGTGACTCCTGCGGGGACATTGCTATGGAGGGGCAGCTGTAAAGTACGTACCTTACTTAGTACCATGGATTAGTTATCATCGCGGTCCCACACGTGCCCCAGCCGCAGCAGCGCCTCGCGTCCTAAAGCGGAAGTCAATGGGGCGAGCTTCACATCACAATAGCAGCAGCAGCAGCAGCAGCAGGAGAAGCTATCTACTGCAAACGTCCATTACACACACACCACCATGGCGGACTCGGTCCCCCTCCAGATCGCCGAGACCATCCAGACGGCCTCGATTGTCGAGAACCCCACTGCCGAGCGCGACCTTGCCCCGTCCACGGCGGCCGACACCAAGATCCCCGTCGTGATCGACGAGAAGCGGCGGCACAAGGACGACCCTCTCGGTCTCGATGATGACGACGATGATGACGACGATGACGAGGAAGACGAAGAAGACGAGCAAAACTACAGAGTGATCCGCCCGTGGGACCCGGCCATTGACCGCCAGCAGCACCACCTCCACCGCGGCCACCACCACCACCACCGTCACGAGATCTCCCGCGGCGGAAAAGACCAGCGGTCACACTATGCGCTGCCGCCGCTGCCCGACCTGCGCTTTGAGCAGAGCTACCTGCGCAGCATCAGCGCGGCGGCCGCCCAGAACGCGTGGTGGAAGGTGGCCCTGATCACGGTGCGCGACCAGGTCATGTTCCCCTTCTTGCAAGGGCTCGTGTACAACGTGGGCATCTGCGGCTGGCAGGCCTACAACCGGCGCGCGACGCTTAACGGGCAGTCGGTGGGCGCGCGTGTGCGGCGGTGGTGGTACGCCGTGAACAACTGGCCCATCCCGGGGCAGAGGCCCATCCCCCCCTGTCCGATGAGAAAGAGATAGTTTTTTTTTTTGTTTTTTTATGGTTTTCTTTTCTTTGCGCAGCATCATCTAAACGACTTATGTTATTATAATATTATGCAATTTATGACTCTGCATGGCGTAAATGTAAGACTAATATACAACAAACATGGTGTAAAATGTATGCAACAGTGCCACACAAACGGCAACACAACATATAAAGAAAGAAAGCAACCATTTTCCTCATAATATAAAACGCCCATACCGCCCCCCTTTCAGACCCTTGTCGTCCGGTAATATATGTAAACTTGGGTAAATGATGCTCGGCACTAATGTATCGGCGGCAGCTTGGCTTGGTGTGTCTTCTCGGGACTGCTCCGATACGCCAGCGCGGCCGTCGGGATGCCGCTCTCCTTGTCCGGCGTGGCGAGGACGTGCTTTCCGTTGGGTTCGTCGGCCGGCTTGTCTGCGTCGGCGTTGTTGTTGCCGTTGCCGTCACCCGTCTTCTCCGTATCGGGCGGCGCTTCTTGCTGGACAGGCGACGTGGCCGTCGTCTCGCTGCCCTGCGTATTGACCGAGCCGGCCATGGTCACGTCGGCCTCGTCCACGCCGGCTTCTGCTTCGCCTCCGTTGACCGGCGTGGACGCGCCAGACAGTCGCGGCGGCTGTGCCGTGGACTGGGCAGCCGCTGCCTCCGCTGCCGCTGCCTCCGCCGCCGGCTCGGCACCCGTCTTGACGTCGGCCTCCTCTTCGGGGTCGAGCATCATGGCGTCTTTGCTCTCGTCAAACTCTTCTTCGTCCTCATCCTCGTCGTCGCCCAGATCGGGTTCGCTCGCCTCTTCTTCTTCTTCTTCTTCTTCCTCTTCCGCCTGCGAATCATACTCGTCAAACTCGTCCTCCTTTTGCTTCGGTTTTGACCAACCGTTCATGCCGTGGTTGGCGGCTGCTGACCGCCGCGGCCGGCCCGTGGGACCCACCGATAGCTCGCGCTCGGCCACCGAGTCCTCGCCGCCCTCGCCGTCTGCCAGCTCCGAGTCGCCCTGGACGCTGGCTGCCGCACTGCGCGCACCGTTGAGCCGGTTGGGAGCACGGATCTGGCGGCCGCTCGCCGTGGTCACGGGCTCGGCGGGCGTGTCCGTGGAGGACACGCCCGCGTGGCGCGTCGACCGGCGCAGGCCGATCGAGCTCTCGGTCAGAAAGTCGTCGTCGTCCGAGTACGTGTACTTTATGCGCTTGCCGCGCGTGCGGCCTTCATACAGCGAGACGCCGGGCTCGGGCCGCTTGAAGCGGTCGCGCTGCTGCTGGCGGTACTCGCGGCGGCGGCGCTTCTCCTCGGTCGCCTCGAACCGCGGGATCTCCTCGGTGAGGCGCCGGGCCAGCTTGCGCGCGCGCGGGCCCCCGTCCTTGGTCTCGAGCTTCTCAATCAGCACCTTGATGTCGTCGATCGAGCCCGCCACGCTCCACCACGTGCGCTTCACGAGGCCGGCCGGATTGCCCTCGCGGTAGACGCGGAAGGCCGTGTCGTCGCGGCCCTCGACGAGGTAGTATCGGCGCTTGTCGCTGTCGCTGCCCCACGGCTGCACGGAGACGGGCACGTTGGAGTCGTCGTCTTTCCGCTTGCCCTTGTACGACTGGTCGATAATGTCGCGCACCGCCTTGGACGACGCCATGGCCCAGAGCACGAGCGCGCGCAGCAGGGCCAGGCGCTCCGTGGGTGTCATGCCCTGGAACGTCTTGCCGCCTGCGAGCGGGCTCTCCTGCCATCCGGCGACCCATTGCGACTTGTTGGACTGGACGGCTTCTTCGAGGGCACGGTGGTAGTGGCCGGGTCTGGATAGAAGGTGTTAGCAGGTGGCTTGGTGTGCGTGTTGGTAGGGTTGGGATGGTGGAGAGGTACGCACTTGACGTCCTGCTGGCGGTTGAGCAGCAGCTTCAGCAGGGCGCACAGAAAGTGCTCGACGCGCTGGCTGGGCACGCTGTCGACAATATCGCTCTCCAGATCTTGGGGTCCAAAGTTGGACAGGTTTTTCGGGAACGCATCAGCGAAACGGTTGCGGAACAGGACGATAAACTGGTAGGCAAAAAAAAAAAGGTCAGCAGATGATCGGTCGCGTCGTTTTTTTGCCATACATGCGTTTTGACGCGTCGTGCGCGTACGCATGCGCAAGGGAGTCACGTACAGCAATGTCCGGGTTGTCGGCCAGCACCTCTTCGTGCGGCGGCGAGGGTTCGCGCTCGCGCTTGTGCGTGGCCTCGTCGCTATCGCTGCCGCCGTCATCGTTCTTTGCGCCCGCCTTCTTCTTGCCAGCAGCGCCCTTCTTTCGCTTGTTGGGCTCTGCTGCGGCTGCAGAGGCACTGGCATCGCTGCCACTGTTTCCAGCAGCAGCCTTGCCGCCCTTGTTGGTGATCTTGATGGTCGTCTTGGGCTTGGGCACCTTGTGGAAGAACTTGAGGATGCCCTTCTCGGGGCGCAGCTGCAGATCGTCGTCAGAGTCGGGCGCGGGCGACAGCGACGACAGCGACGAGAGGTCGGACAGCTCGTCGTCGGACATGGTTGCGATGCGAGGGGGGGAAGGGGACGTATGTGGGTTGTGGGCTGTGGGTTGTGGGTTGTAGGAAGATGCGTTCACTGTTGTGTGGTGTACGAGTACTGCGCAGAGGGTCGAGGACTGCTCTCGAAGGGGAAGGAGGCGCGAGTGGGGTTTTGCCAGGTCGAGTGCCCCCCAGGGACGACGCGTCGAGAGAGCGACACAACGAGGCTGCACGGCGGCACGGCGGCACGGCGGCACGGCAGACAGACCGCGTCGGTCGGGGCAGCGTCGCGCAACGTGTGTGTTCGTGTGCAGATGGGCGCGGCAATGGCTCGTTCGGGTCGATAGGTACCGTGCTGTGGCTTGCCAATGGTCGCCAGAGTGCGGTCAAGTCGTGAAGGAAAGTGGCGACGCCGAGTCTCCAAAACCTCACGGTCGCGGAAGGCGCCTGCGCTAAAGAGCTGCACGTGAAAGCGTGTTTTGATTGGCCAATTGTCGCGGTATTGCGCAGGAGCACGGTCCTTTGGCTTAGTCATACGTTTTAGTCATCAGCACTGATGTAAGACATCAAGTCAAAACTTGCTTTATTGCATCTGATACGCGTAATCGTTTGTTAAATGCATTGCAATACTTCAAGTCTATCATAATTCGGACGCCCGCAATGTAGATACGAATAAGATGTACGAGTAATCGCCGGCATTTACGAGTACTTTGTATTATTTTCATGTTGATTTTTCTAATTGAAGAGGTCAGCTAAGAACAATTGAATACGTTTTATTTGTGAATCAAATGTTTTTATTCTATTTTAATTTTCAGTTTCAAAAAATTAAAATCAATACTAGAACTACATCAGCTTGGAATACTGCTACATCTACAGCATATCAAAGAATCGCAGTAAAATTACACAACATACATCGACCTCGCAGCATACCGCGTACGAGTACAACAGCTGCACAGCTGGGACAAACCTCCAGGGTGCACAAATACAATGTTTCAAAGCATGCCTGTTACCCCGGATGAGCAATACGAGAGAAGGAGAAGCACTTGCATAAAAAACTTACCCCATGGAGACCCAACGTGGCTGTCACACCACCCGTCCAGGTACGCCCAATGGGGATACGAGTACGCGGCTATGGACTGCAACGGCATGAGGCTGGCATCAAATTTTCACCAACACGACAGGTCTACTCGTACGTCGTAGGTTTGAAGTCGGCAGCCGTATTCACATGCTAATTTGCACCGTTGGCGAGTACTCGTACTCGTACCTATACATTTTGCACGTCTCCCATCCCGTCCATTTACATCACAGTCCCAGTCCATGCCTCACAG
The DNA here is from genome assembly GCA_019925475.1 of Ophiostoma ips. Taxonomy (NCBI): domain Eukaryota; kingdom Fungi; phylum Ascomycota; class Sordariomycetes; order Ophiostomatales; family Ophiostomataceae; genus Ophiostoma; species Ophiostoma ips. The sequence continues at coordinate 266,270 of JADHKN010000016.1, forward strand.
ACGACACAGCTCATCTGCGACTGTCCATGCAAAGACCAACATACGATTCAAACTGTCGATGTAAATGCTCGTACTACATATGCAATTCCACATACCCGATGGCTTCCTTCTGCCCTTCCGGTCCTTTGCCTTGACCCTGGACCCTCCAGTCCGTCCCGTCGTCCATAACGTAAACCAAATTGTCACGTTCACATGACGCAAAAAAAAAAAAAAAAAGCAACCCAAAAATTATCCGCAGTGGCTCCGGCTGGGGCCCCGGTTCACCACGCGAGAACGACGCCACATCAAAGTTGGAAACCTCCGCACATCCAATCACCACCACCACCACCACCAACAACCATGTCGGCTACAGTCCGGGTTTTGGCACACAATGTCACGCGCCGTCTACGGAGTAGCGGGGACCCCAAGCAAAGCCCCCCTTCCCCCCCAGTACGGAGAACTCGCTCATTGCAGACAGGCATACGACATAGACCCGAACGAACCCGGCCTCGAAATGCTGCTTTGACACAGCCGCCTACTCCGTAGGCCGATGCGCGAGAGAAATCAAGGGCCCATGATTCAGTGATCAGGAAAAAATGTCCCAGGTCCCATGGCCGGGAACGAGACCCCACACAATTTCCACCAATCAGAGCCGGCGCCAACCGCGTGGGGCTGCCGGCAGAGCCCCATATGCATGCTTCCATCTCGGTCGATTCGGTCTTCGTCAGCGAGCCGCTTACTGGATTTGTCCGCGCTCTTGTCAAACACGACCGCGGCACACAAAAGAGCGCATCCCATCGTGTAAGTCGAAAAAGGAAAGAACGCGAGCCGCTCGAGCCAGGCTGCGCCGACAATACGAGTATTCGTTGAAACGTGTGAGAACACGGGAACCAGAAAGCGGAAAACGACAAACGGAAAGAGGTCTCGAGGACGTTGCAGGGTACGAGTACTACTCTTGGAATTCGGTGTGGGTGACGTATCGCGCCTTCCCTCACCCCAGAGGTACGACGTACGAGTACTCCGTACGCACTCGCTCAAATGGCTTCCCCGGCCCATCCGTTCCCCATTGCTCCTCCTTCCGTCCTTGCTTTTTCTAGTCATGTTCCTCGTGCTCCGCGTTTTGTCCCTGGTCTCCGTATTTGGACTTTGCGTGTACTCCGAAGGGTCGCGCTTGCCGCCGTGCTGCCGCACCCTTCCCTGTCACGGGCCTTTGTACCCCTCGCCCCTTCCACATGTAGATGGACTTTCCCCAGACCTCCTTCCCTTTTATCTCCTTCTATTTTAGATCAAAATTCCATATTATTACGCTCTCAGGCCCTTTTCATGTCCCTCTTCCGTCCTATCTTTTCTCCCCCCATCTCCCCCCTCCTGTCCCTGTCTCACTCTTATCACACCCGCATTCCCCCCCTCTTGCACAGTCTCTCCAACAACGACGCTTTCGTCCTTTCGTCCTGGACACCGTCACATTCCACCCGACGCCTGCAGCCCGTGCTTAGCCCCCAATTCCGACTGCAACCTTATTCTTCTTCAATCTTGTGCGCCTGCTTGCCTATAAACACCCGTTATTGCCTCCTCCAGAACAGACGCACCTCGCGCTCATCCTTTTCAACCTCCTCCTACCTCCCAACTCTCCCACCCCCATCCCCAAACACGCACTCCTCCAGTCACAACCCCCCCAATACCGCCAACATGTCCGACGAGCCCAAGCTCGACCTCCCCCAGAACCCCTCGGCCTACAAGTACAAGCCGAGGCGCATCCGCATCGACATGGACGAGGCCGCGTCCCAGCTCGCGACCGCGACCGCATCCGAGCGCACAACCCCCCAGGCTGAGCAGCTGCCCGCCGGTCTGACTGTCACCGACGAAGAGCGCAAGCGCAAGTGGTTTGTTGGCAGCATTGACCAGGGCACCACGTCCTCGCGCTTCATCATCTTTGATGGCGATGGCCACCCTGTTGCCAGCCACCAGCTGGAGTTTGAAAACCTGTACCCTCATCCAGGGTGAGTGATCAAACATAATATTGGGAGCAAAAAGCACTGTGCTGTACTGGTACTGACATGACACAATGTAGATGGCACGAGCAGGACCCCATGGAGCTGCTGGCTTCCGTGGAGACGTGCATTGAGAAGGGTGTCGAGAAGTTTATCGCCATGGGCCACGACAAGCTGCTGATCCGCTCCGTGGGCATCACCAACCAGCGCGAGACCACGCTCGTCTGGGACACCGTGACCGGCAAGCCGCTCAACAACGCCGTTGTGTGGCCCGACACCCGTACCACCGCGCTCGTGCGCGAGCTCAAGCAGCGGCCCGACGCCGACAAACTGACTGACCTGTGTGGTCTGCCCTTGTCCACATACCCTAGCAGTGTCAAGCTCAAGTGGCTGCTCGAGAACGTCGATGCTGTCCGCGAGGCTTCCGAAGCGGGCCGCCTCTCGTTTGGCACGGTTGACTCGTGGCTCATCTACATGCTCAACGGTGGTCCCCAGGGCGGCCCCGACGGCAAGGGTGTCCACGTCACTGACAGCACCAACGCCAGCCGTACCATGTTCATGAACCTGAAGACGCTCAAGTACGACGACAGGCTCATGTCCTTTTTCGGCATCGACCCTGCCAAGGTCAACCTCCCCAAGATCGTGCCGTCCTCGGATGCCGAGGCGTTTGGCTTTGTGGCGGATGGTCCTCTCGGCGGCATTCGCATTGCTGGCTGCTTGGGTGACCAGTCCAGTGCGCTCGTGGGCCAGTGCGGCTTCCATCCCGGCCAGGCAAAGAACACCTACGGCACGGGCTGCTTCCTGCTGTACAATGTCGGCACCGAGCCGGTCATCTCGCGGTCCGGTCTGCTGGCCACGGTCGCCTACGACTTTGGCCAGGGCCATCCCCCTATCTACGCCCTCGAGGGCAGCATTGCCGTCGCTGGCGCCGGTGTCAAGTTCCTGACCAACAACCTGACGTTTGCCAAGGAGTCTCACGAGATCACCGAGCTGGCCGAGTCCGTCGAGGACAACGGTGGCGTTGTCTTTGTCACCGCCTTTAGCGGTCTCTTTGCCCCCTACTGGATCGATGATGCCAAGGGCACTCTCTTCGGCATGACCCAGTTCACCAAGAAGGGCCATATCGCCCGTGCTACCCTGGAGGCCACGTGCTACCAGACAAAGGCCATTCTCGATGCCATGGAGCGCGACAGCGGCAAGCGCCTCGAGAGCCTGGCCGTCGACGGTGGCCTGTCCAACAGCGACCTGACAATGCAGTTCCAGGCCGATGTCTCTGGCATCCCCGTCGACCGCCCCGCGATGCGCGAGACGACAGCGCTTGGTGCTGCCATCGCCGCCGGCCTGGCGACGGGCGTGTGGAACAAGCTGGATGACCTGCGCGACGTCAACCGCGCCGGCCGCACGATCTTCAAGCCTTGCGCGGACCGGGCACACATGAAGCGGATGGTGCGCAAGTGGGAGCAGGCCGTGGAGATGAGCCGCGGCTGGGTGCGCAACGAGGCCGACTACGAGGAGGAGGAAGCACGCGAGCGGGCCGAGAAGGAGGAGCAGCTGGCAAAGGAAAAGGCGGCGGCGGGCGAAGCTGCAGGAAAGCCGCAGGCCCAGCACGTTGAGAAGGCGGCGGCATCGACGCCAGCCAAGTAAGGTCGCCGAGGGAAACAAAACAAAAAAAAGAAGGAAAAGTAAAAAAATAGAGGGAAAGAGGAGCGATATAGCAGGCAGCACCGTTGGAAAGGGCGCCTGTGTTGAAATATAATGCATTTTGGTTATTGCTTTGTTACGACGTATCATGTGCTCGCCGCCGATGCAATAATTTCCATTGCGCCATTAACGAACGATCGATGCATGTTGTAGACACACTATCAGTACCCGTGCGACCGACGTCAGACCTGCCGAGAGATGATATGGCCAATCCAGGAATAGGCGAGGACGAGCGCCTCCGTTCAGAAGGGTTGCAAACAATCCAAACAAACACAAACATACAGCGATCATGGGGCCTCGCAGGTAAAAAAAGAGTTTATATATATAGATAATATAAGGAGGGAGTTTGGATTAGGGTATAGCAAAGATTTTTATGGCGTGGGTAGGTTGGCCAGAAAGAAGAGGGTGTGGGATGTGGAGTGTTGGGCCGCCTCGATGCGGCTCGCTCCCGCAGCAGCAGATTGGCGCGCACGTCGATCCAACTCAACAAGGCCAAACCACCGATAACGCCTCTCAGGCGACGAATCAAAACCCTTTTTTTGGGGGTGTGAAAATTCTACATGATAATGGCCGGGACGTCGACGTTGGCCTTGATGGTCTTGTGGGGGAGCACGCTGCCGCCGTTGACGTAGATCTCGTCGCCAATGGTGACGTCGTCGCCGAGGACGGTGACGTTCTCCAGACGCGCCCAGCGGCCGACTGTGCTGTTCCAGCCGACAATGGTGCTCTTGATCCACGCGTGGTCGCGGACCTTGGAGCCGGCCAGCAGGACACAGCGCTGCAGGCGCACGCCGTCGCCAATGACGACGTTGGGGCCGATGGTGACATCGGGGCCTATCCGGCAGTTCTTGCCAATCTTGGCAGAGGGGTCGATCAGGACGTTGCCGAGGCACGTAAAGTCCTCGGTGGACGACGGGGTCAGCAGCTTGGAGCCTCTCTTGTTGAGCGAGGACAGGTACAGCACGGTGCCGGTCAGGAAATCCTTGGGCTGACCGACGTCCATCCAGTAGCCCTCGAGGTCAAACGAGTGCAGCTGGTTGTCGGCGACCAGGGCAGGGAAGGTCTCCTGCTCAATGGACGTGGGACGCAGCTCGATGCGGTCCAGCACGGAGGTGTTGAGCAGGTACAGGCCGGCGTTGATGCGGTTGCCGACAAACTGGACGGGCTTCTCGACGAAGCGGTCAATGCGCGACGGGTGGTTGGGCTTGTGGACAACGACACCGTACTTGGACGGCTCCTCGACCTTGGTGACGACAATGGTGCCCTCGTCGCCGTGGGCCTTGTGGAATTTGGCAAGGGCGTCAAAGGGGAAGTCGCAGATGATGTCGGAGTTGAGGACGAAGAAGGGCGAGTCGTCCTTGCGCAGGACCTTCTCGGCCAGCTTCAGGGGGCCGGCGGTGCCCAGGGGCTCGGTCTCGATGGAGAACGTGATGTTGATGCCGAGCTGGTCAGCGATCTAGGGAGTGGATATGTCAGCAAGCTGGTCTGCTTCAACCAAAAAGGAAAAGAAAGAAAAAGAAAGTAGAGAGCGTGCACGCAAAACATACCTCGGCCAGACGGCCCTCCATGACCTCGGGGCGGTAGTTGACGGCGAGAACGACATCGGTGACACCAGCATCAGCGAGAGCTTCGATCTGGTGCAGGATCATGGGCTTGTTGCCAAACTCGACGAGGGGCTTGGGAAGAGTGAGGGTCTAGAGAGGAGGATATTAGCTTCGTGGGTTTTTGGTTTTGATGGGCGGGTCAGGAGTGGTCGAGGGAGAGTGAGTGTGGTGTGCGCGTACAAGAGGGCGAAGACGCGTGCCGAAGCCGCCGACGAGAATGAGAGCTGCAGAGCAAATCGGTTAGCTTGATGGTCTGGGAAAGCATGGCCAGCGGGAAGCGAGGCTGCGCGGGAAGAACGCAATCCTTCCCCCCCCTCAAGGCTGATCCGGGGAAACCGCGTCCAGGTGGGCACGACCACGATGGCCGGACGACAAAGACGGGAACAACGGAGCAAAAGAGAACCAGACTGGAGACAACGTACCCTTCATGGTGACGGTTGGGGTGGAATTAAAAAAAGAGGGATGTTGTAGAGTCGAGAAGTAAAATGCGCAACTTTTCCACCCAGAAAAAAAAGGTAGAAGAGAGGAGAATAAATAGGGGATGGGGGGGGGAGAGGAAGAGGAGAACAAGCGAGCGTGTTGAAGGGAAACTAGACGCGGTATTACAAGGGCATGTAAAAGAAGAGGGAATGTAAAAAAAAAAAAAGGGACAACAAAAACAAACAAGCCAACCAAGAGAGGCTTGTCGATTCTAATAAGAAGATATGATGGGATTGTTGGAACTGGTATCGTCAATGAAGCACGAAAAAGGGCAGAAAAGGAGGGAAGGAGGAAGGGAAAGGGAAGGGAGATTGAAACTCGCCCGACACTGCAAGGAGCAAGGAGCAAGGAGATTTTGGGAAAGCGCGAAGGTGTCCTGAAAGTCGACCGAAAAAGGGCAAGTGGGATGGGGGGACGGCAGGCAAAAAGGACGGGGGAGGAGGGAAGGAGCGCCCGCCACAAAGTGGCTACCTCCGTACGTCGTAGTCGTACGCCATAGCCCCCATAGCTCTCGTAGTTTTGGAACCTGCAGCAGCGAAGAGGCCAGCACTGCAACAAAAGAACGGTGTGTGTGGTGTGTGTCAGTGGGAGGGGGTGGGGGGAGGGGAGGATGAGGAGGAAAGGTCGAGGGAGGGAGGGGGTGTCATTAGTACACAGTACGAGAACATAGTACGACTACTCCGTATTGAAGGAGACAGGGCAAGCAAAGACCCAGAAATAGGATATTACGAGTATTGCTCTTACTTGAAAATAGGGGTCATGGAGGAAGGAGCAATCGAAGACGCATCGTGGCAGTACGGAGTACAACGGCAGCAGCCACAAAAAAAAGAACAGAATGGTAGAACACAAATAGAACACAACGAACACCACAAACACGATGCCACTGTTCATGCCAGATGCGTCGCGCCCTGTCGGTTGGCTACGGTGACATTGCATGGTGCAAGAGAGCGCGCTGTGCTAGCTCGCTGTGCATCACGAAGCCAAGCATGCACACTGTATGGCAGCATATCACGACGGCGAGAACCTGCGGGCGGGCAGGTGCGGCTGATGGATGAGTGCCGGTGTCCTTGGCGCCTGCCTCCGACCGCCTACTCGTATCTAAAATACCAACACTCTACCACCGACATGCAGAGAAGGACAGATTCTCTTGGCTCTTTTTTTTGCTTCTTTTTTCGTGTTGGCTAAACACTCCGAATAAATTATGGAACCGGGACAATTGTGCACCACAGAGTACGACTACTCGTACCTCATTGCGCGTTTTTGTTTGGGCATTCGTCCAGGGGGGGAGGGGAGGGTCCGCAATTCTGGGTAAAACTTGATGTCGAGATGATGGAAGGGAAAGATCACACATATAGAATAAATGCTATTACTCGTGGCTGACAATGCTTTAAATAGCAATCCCCTTCATATTTTTTTTTTTAAAAAAAAGAGAGAGAATTACGGGATTCGAGTACTCGTAAAATCGGATGACGGCAGGCTCGAGAAGGATCAATACGGAGTAAGCTGCCCATCGCACCTGCTCTTTTGTTCCGATGTCTGTTCGATGGTTCCCGCACAGCAGCCAACACGAGGAAAGAACGACCACACCCCGCTTTGCCCGCACTACGGAGTACGGCGCAGTTCGTGTACGGTGTACGAGCTACGGCAGGACCGCCCTTGCCAGAGGAGCATTACTGGATGGCGCGACGGTGTGGCGATTTTGCGTACGACGAACACGACAGCCACGACAGGGACGGGAGGAGGGAAGGGAAGGGAAGGGAAGGGAAGGGGAAGGTTAGGGGAACGGGAAGAAGAAAAGGGTAAATGTAAAATTGCACACAAAGACGACTCGTAGGGCCGTCGACGCCCTAGCCCAGGGATGTTTTTGATTACTCCGTACAGGAGTACGTCGTAAAATGTCTGAATCGTTGTTTTTTATATCTGCAGTGTCAGCGGCAAGGGAGCGATCTCTATCTCGACCTCTGTTTTTCCAAGGTGGTTACTGTTACTGCGTACTACACGATGCCATGCGAAGGAAAACTCCCAAGACAACAAGAAGAAGAAGAAAGAAGAAGAAGAAGAAAGAAGAAGAAGAAGAAAAGACAAAGATGAAGCTACGAGGACATAATCAAAAAGATGCCTATCCGTGGCACTGTCAAATACGAAATCGTATGTTGCAAAGAAATGCTGACAAGGACTTTACTGAAGAAAAAAAATCTCGCAAATTAAATGAAGTCGTGAACAAAAGTAATTGGATAACAAAAAAAAAAAAAAGAAAAAAGGAGACAAAGGCACACACCTTCCGGCTCGTGCTGCCACGCAGGCACCGTGATTGGGCCGCTGATAGGCTGCTAATAAGGCGCAGAGGGGACACATGGTATTCTCGAGATCGCCTCTTCCCGCAAAATACGGGGTTGCATTCTTCGAGATGGGACGTCCATGTACCCCTGAGGTACGAATAGCAGTAATATCAAATATATGACCAGTCTGCTGTTTGTGTACGAGTAGTCGTACGGAGTACAAAGCACGGAATAGACCACTCGGATAGGGGGTGATTTGCCGTCTTTTGTTGAATTCCTCTGTCGAGATGAAATAAATGTCCAGCCTTGTGTTAATGTGGTAGCCTCGTCCATTTTTTTTTCAGAATATTGATATCCCGAGTAACATAGCCACAATTCTGCCATAAAATACTTCAATTTTGGAAACAACCAAAGAATAAACTACGTAGGTCTTTAGCAAAATTCCAAGACTCAAATGTTGTCTCTGTACAGAAGCAGAGAAGAAATAAAGTAAGATCGTGTAAGATGGCGGCCAAATGAATTTCGTAACAAGTCGCCAAGGACTCCTTGATATTGGAAAGAAGACTTTGTGGTATCGGGGCGTATGAAGAAAAAAAAGATTCCATGGTATCGGAACATAAAAAAAGAAAGATTCAGTGGTCTCGGAACGTATGAAAAAAAAGAAAGACTCCTTGGTATGGGACGTAGGAAAAAAAGAAATATTCCGTGGTATCGGAACGCATATAGAAAAGAAAGACTCCGTGGTATCGGAACGTATGAAAAAAAGGAAAGACTCCATGGTATCGGAACGTATGAAAAAAAGACTCCTTGGTATCGAATCGTGAGAAAAAAAGGGCTTCGTGGTATCGTAGCGAGTGAAGAAAAAAAGAAGAAAAAATACTTTGAAAATAGCACCTCAAACAAACGAAAGTGTGCGAGCAGTTGCAAAGCCGCTCTAGTAAATCCTCACCATGTAAGCTTTGATATGCTCACGAGAGAGGCAGTGAGAGGCTGTGACGGGCGAACATAAAAAAAAACATCTTTCCATCGTCCGGCATCTCCTCAAGTTGGCTCATCAGGGCATTTTTTTGTGTAGCATTGAAGCAACAGAACGAGAAGGGCTACAACTCGTGGCGGCAAAAAGTCATCAGGCATCAAAAAAAAAAAAAAAAAAAACAATGTCCATGGAGATTCCATGTCCGGGATCACAGTCCTTAGAGGCAGAGAAACATATATAAAACGAGCGTATGTGTCCAGAGTCCAGACCGGAGAAAATGGTATAGGCATACCCGCATGTAAAACATAAAAAACAGAAGCAGGAAGAAATCACAAAAAAAAGGTAAAGCAGAGAACGCAGAGTAAAAAACAGATTGTCGTTAAAGGTCGTGTCTATGTCATGATAATCGTAAAAGGTTTTCAGGCTGGTTCGCAATGAGAGAACGGAAAAGACAAAAGTCGCAAGAGCAACCCGAAGAAACAAAAAAAGCAAAGGAAGAAAAAAAAGAAAAAAAAAAAGCAAAGAGTCGCTGTCGTCAACGATGCTGTCGTCAAACGCGTTTTGAGGTATTTTGAGTGGTTTGTGTTTTTGCATATAGCTTTTGGTCTTGTGTTTTTGTTAATAGTTTTCGTTTTGGTACCAGGGTGAAGGAAGCATCAAGAGTCCTTGGCCCTTGCTACTGCTGCTACTGCTGTGCGTCGAGTGCTTGTCCATGCTCGGCCCGTGCCGGCTTCTTTCGTTTTGTCGGGTATCCTTGAGTGATCGTTTGCAACTGGTATGGACAGGACGGAGTATCTCTCTTTCCGTGACTGATCGTGGGGGGGGGGGGGGGGGGGGCTGAGGCTGCGAAGCCCCGTGTTGAAGTTTATTGTATAGTTTGGCAAAAATCCGGGAAAATGAAGGAAAGAAATAAACAGAAGAAAAAGAAAAATAGCAAGGGAAGATGACAAGGGAGAGTAAGGGGAGATGAAAAACGAAGCGGTAGGACAAAATGAAGGAATGGTGAAAGAGTGTAAATCAACTTGGCAAGCTGATTGGATGCTGCTGCTCGCATATCAAATGGCAGGCGCCTGGTCAACCGGTGAGAGCCAGATGCCGAGCATTAACGCCGGGATGGTAGCTACTCCACACAGCCGCTGGATGCCATTGGTGGTCCGGCTTATGGGAAGCTTTGCGCCTCCTTGGATCCCAGCTGTCGGTTTCCTGTTTCCATGTCCGGTCGACTCTTATTCGTCGAGGTGCCAGCCGCCCAAAACGTTGGGGTCCGGCTCCGTTCCGATTCCGGACTCCAGATCTCACACGTATCCCGCGCAGTGTCGAAAAAAAGTTCGGTCCAGTTCCCATGTCGTGGCTGGTAGTCGCTGTACTTTGGAACGTCTTCTGTGAGCCGACTTTTACTCAAAGGATGCCGTGGACGAGCTGCTCGAGTGTGTGCCGGATCTGTGGCTGTTGCGGCTCGTCTTGCCTTGGCTCGTCGATGCCTGACGACCACGGCGCTGCTTGCGGCTGGAGTCGTCTGCTGGGAGGCCCTGGACAATACCGTTGCGCGCCAGCATGCCTCCGTTGACGGAGAAGTTGCGGCACACCATGAATGCACGCATGGCGGCGTTCTCCTGTGCCAGCGCATCCGACTCGTAGGCGAGATCCGTCTGGTACTCGCGGCCATTGACCAGAACAAGGCAAGTGTAACCAGAGCTGTCACGGTAGCACTCGTACATCGGGTCTTCCCACGAACGACGCCGGCAAAGGCCTGGTTGAAAATATGTTAGTCTCGCCGCATTCCAGCCTGACAGTAAAAAGAAAGAGGAAAAAAAAAAAACCACGGGTCTTCAGTTAACGGAATGGCTACCCCTAGCCGAGTCTGCAGCGTGTACAAGCAAGAAGGGACAGCCCGCATCATGCAAATACAGTCTGGGCATATTGCAGCCCAACGCGAGACAACGTTGGGGACAGCCTTGGGCAGAAACTACTCGTACACCCCGGAATCAGAGACAATCCCGCCGATCCATCTGAGATCGACTGCGGAGCAGCAAGGGGTAGGACCACAGACCCAAGTGCCGTGCCAGCTCGGATGTCCAGCCTGGAACCCAAACAAGGCCAGAGCGCTTGACGTGGTAGTGGATGGGAGACAGGCAGCCTCGTGGGATGTCTCAGAAAATTGCCTTTTTGGGGGGGGTACAAGCACTTTGCGCCCTCTTGACTCAATGGGGTACCGGCAGGCTGCACACCGACTTTGACTAAAAGACGGCCACTCCGTTTGGTTCTGGAACACACTGCATACGGACGTAGAACGTAGAACGACTGCGAACTTACTCTCCAGGTATTGCATATAGAAACCACAGGAACTCATTTTGAAGAGACTCTGGTGGAACTGAAATCTGCAAGTCGTAGGACGGAAAAGCTGCGCACAAGCTGTTGGCGACGGGCTGTAAGGTATGATCTACCTGAGCAGTATCGAATTGGGACCGTAGAACGTAAGACGGGGACAGAGGCGCGAGGGCGAGGGCGCAGGCGAGGTCGAGTGTGAGGCGTGAGGCGTGAGGTGTGAGGAGGGATTCAGGTCTAATGCAAAAATGCCCAACGTGGCAGCCAAAACGTGGGCGGTAAGATGGATCTCGGCCTGACAGGCGTGTGCAGTAAGGCAGAAGAAAAGAAAATCAAGGAGGATGGTGAGGAGCAGGACAATCTTGTTGGAAACACGTAGGATATAAAATGTGAAGAGGAGAGGGGACAAGCAAAAGGTAGGTAAGAGTTGAGCCTCGAGAAATGTTTATATATGCAAAGGCGGCGTTTGTTATGTGTCGGTGTAAGTGAAGAAGTTGTGCGAGGAGTGGGTGAGGCAGAGTGATTTTATAAGGTGGCCACCCGATATCAAACGCAGATTTTAGGGTGTAGGAGGGGAGGGGGGGGGGGGGTGTTTAAAACAAAAAAGGGCTGTAAGTGGTCTGCGTGGTGTGAGAGGGTAGATCTGAAGGCGGTTGGTACATCTATGCACTTCTGGTAATAAAGCGTGACGTGACCTGCGGGACAATGTACGAGTAAATGCTTCTGCTGCTTCTGCTGCTGCTGCTTCTTTTTTTTTCTTTTCTTCTCGGGAGTGTGGGTATTGCGTTTGTGTGTGCTTGGGGTGCTGGGATGGCTCGACCTTGGACCACGGATGGCAGCAAAGGTGTGTTCTTATTGCAGAAACGCAACCGAGTTGTGCGGGGCCGTTCGCGCCCAGATAGCAGCAGATGGGGAACGAGGATGCAGCGGCCGGAAATCAAGCAACAGAGAAAGAAAGAGAACGAAAATGCAGGCAGACTTTTTGCGGCTCTCAAAGAGTGTGACCCCATCCTGATGTGTTGGCGCCGTCGTTGCCAGTGAATAAACCGTCGAAGCTAAGGGAACTCCACACGGCGCATTGGAGGGTGGAGAGGTACTCGTAGAAACACAATAATATCAAACTAGACGAAACGAAACAAAAATAAACAACGGACAATAATAAAGGGAACGGAAACGACGCGCGCGAAGATCTCTGGATACCGTTTCTCCAGCCTGGTAAGTCGTATTTCCATCCTCGTCTGCACACAGGGCATGATGCCAGACACCGCCGGATGGGGGTGGAAAGGAAAGGAGGAGTTGTGCTGCATGCGCAATGCAACGAGGAATATCAAAGGCCGTTGTTGCGGTGGCCGGGAGGGGTGTGAAAGAAAATCAAATGCTGATAATAGCATGGGAAAATAGATGGTGCCACTGTCCACAAGAACAAGATATAGTAGTCGTAGTGTCTTGATAAGAGAAAAAAAAAGTCAAACAGAAATCAAATCAAATCAAATCAAATCAAATCAAATCAAATCGTTTGAACAACGCTGGCGAAACAGGGAGGGCAAACAGCACCAGGCAAGGCCAAGCCATTGGAAAGTTGTGTGTACGAGTACTCATAGCGGGGGGCCGAGGAACGGGACAGGAAGAATTATTTGTGTTGAATAAAAGCAGGTAAAATAAACAGGACATCACGGCCAGACTTTCTGCATAGACTACTTCGTACTAAGTACGAGTATGCAAGTCAAATGGGGAATCGGAGGGCGGAGGGGGTAAGATATAAGAGGGTGCATCCATCCAGCTAAGCCGAAAAAGCAGCTCGAGTAAAATTCGAGACGCACGAGAAATTACAGAATGGACCATGCATGCAGTCTAAACGTAGCGAGGTGGCGAAATAGAAATGGAACCGGCTTTTTGGGGCCATCCTGCGTGCATTGGTAGCAGGTTTTGCAAGGTGCAAGCAAAAAGGCAAAGACGAGGGAAGGGAAGAGAAGTGAAGAGAAGGGAAGAGAGAAAAGAGGATGAACACTGATGGTCTCACAAAGGGGCCGGGGGGCCGGGAGAAGAAAACAAAACAACACGACAAACACAGCGGCCGCCTTATTTGCAACCGCCGGGAACCACTTGGGATGGAAGTATGATGGCTCGGCACCGGCGAGCATCTCCACGCCTGTGGACACACCGGGGCGCATTTGGGACAGGGCCTGCTGGACTTGTCCCGCATACTCAAGCACAAGCACGAGTTCTCGTACATGGCGGCGGCTTGAATGTGAATTTGTGCCCATTGTAGGCGGCCGGTGATCAGACAGCGCAAGTTCCCTGAAAATGCAAACAGGGCGAATCGCCCGGTGCCAGAATAAGAAAGTCGACCATTCTCAGGCGCTTCCAGAAAAGAATGGCAAACCGCCCGGCAGCGGCAGCTTCAGGGTTGCGATGCTGTTGAGGCATGCAATGCCAGGCGCCATTTTAGGAGAAGCTCGGTGGGCGGTAACAGACAAACCTACCTGGGTAGTAAGACCTCCCCCACCTGTCATGCTACCAGAGGTTGACCTTGGAAGAGGGGAGGGGGGCGTTACGGCGCGAAGAGACCTCATTGCATCCCATCGCCCTGCCTATCTTCCCATGCAATACTCCGTACACCTATGCATGGGGGCATTTTTTTGCAGGTGGCCCCAAATAGAACAGGCCTGCACGTATGAGTATGCGCTGCGACATGGAGCATTGGCAACAAGGGCGAGACGACGATCACGGCGTCCGCGGACTGGACGACGAAAGCGGACGAATTCTGCACAATAGCACACAATCGGAGCGAAGACGACGGTCGAGCTTCCGGGGCCCCTTGTGCAAGCAAGTGCATCCCACTACTCCGTTAGTGGTCCGTCACACACGAGGGACCAACAAGGGGGAAAATAAATCAGAGATAATAATAAGTGACTCTCGAGATCGACGGCGGAGGCAGGCCAGGTTGTCGGGAGCCCTTGCAAGGATCATGTCGTACTCGGACCCAGTCAATTAGGACAGGAAATGTCAAGTGACTCGGTCAACACAGCGTGTGGACGCTATGACAAAGCCTTTGCCGCCAAAGGCCCCGGTGAAGAAGCTGTAGAAGCAGTCGTCGAACACATTTGGAAGCCCAGGCTTGTAAAGAAGCGTGAGGCGTAGCTGTAGCGAATCGGCGGCCTTGCAGAAGGAAAAAAAAAGGTCATGATTCGTCATGAGAAGGAGGAGGGGTTGTGGTGTAATAAGGTGCCAGGCAGATCTGGAGCTTCGGTAAAAAAAAAAAAAAAAACACAAGGTGGCAGCAAATCTCTCTGCTGGGTCCTGTTGAACCGACAAAGTCCATTGACTCCGCGAACCGCCCGCCGTGCTCGAAAATAGACGTACTCGTACTCCGTACTCCGTACTCCGTTCTCCGTTCTCCGTAAATGCAAACAATATCATACCAGTGTTGGAGCCTAGGTGGAGCAGGGCCCAGCAGGGGTCGAGGGGAAAAGGCGAGTCGGTGAAGGATGAAAGTGCACCTATCTTATCAGAGGAGGAGGCACAGCGACAAGCCAGGACTCCGTACGGAGTAACTGCAAACGGCAAAAGGCGGACGTATTCAGATGCCGCGTAGTCCCAGGCAGGCGAGACAGAATGAGCTGCATGAACAGGGATGAGACGTGATAGAGAACCCTGATGACTCTGTACGATACGATGTACGACGTACAGAGCTTACTCGTACGAGCACATCACAGGCGTACTCCGTAGGCGTGCGTGGAGAAGGAAGGGGCCGCCCATTGTCGAGATCCATCACGCAGACAAGCAGCCACGGCGCATGGGAGAGAGAACGACCGCGCGAGGTGAGGACGGGGAGGGGGTGAGTGCAGTGGTGATGCTGCACACATGGTACTCGTTACTCCGTACGAGTACAAAACAAAACCTGGACGACAGGCGATTCGACGGGCGGCCGTGGGCGCGCGACCCTAGGCCGTACTCGTACATGGCTCTCATGCATGCAATGATGAGTTGGCAATGCTCCTCGGACATTAAAACACTGAATATAGGCGCAAAGTAAATGATAGAAGGAAATTGTGACCAGTATGGCACGCGCAGAACGGGAGTGGTAGGAAGGCAACGGGTGAGATGGGTGAGAAAGGCGGGAGAAAATACTACCGAAAAGTGAAGCTCAAAAAGGTGCAATGGAGAGGGAAGAAGAGGGATGCGGGTCACGAGAAGATGCAGTTTTTTATTTTTTTATTTTGTTTACTCGTAGACCTGCCCACCAGTAGTTCTTTCCTCGGCATGAGTTCTTTTTTGAAGTACGGAGTAAGCAGAGGGAAGGTGAGTTGGCCCCGGACCACTTTCACGGAAGCTACGACCATGTGCATTCCAGAAAACCTGTGCTGTTCGCACTTTCCTCGTGAATGATCAGGTGGTTTGGATGTCCAACGCTCCTTCCTCTGCTAATATTGACACGAGGCGCTCCTTCCTTCGGAATATTAATTGACTATATCGACCCCAACGCGGCATAACGCTGCCACTCCGTACTTGCATTAATATGTGGTTTCGGAAGACGTATTATACTTTGTTTTTCGAAGGATAGGACTATATCTGGGCTTTGAACGACGTATTATTACTTGTAAACGACATATTATATCTGGCTCTGATAAAACAACTTGCCTGCATCCCAGACCTGACCGTTCACCCCTCTGTCAGTGGAGATGGCGGGTGAGTGTTGTGCGTGGAGTGGGGGTTTGCTGAGAGGAGGAGGAAAAAAAACGGCGGCAAAAACAAAAAAAAGAGAAAGGAAAATGGACATGCATAAAGAGTACATACGACCGTACGGGATTACTCGTAGTACGTCGGCTTCTGTCCGGCCACCGTTATCTCACATCCCTTGCTTCGTCTTGCTATCCCGAAGACGCCGCGTGTGATGGAAAACAAGGGCAAAACACGGCCAAGTTGCCGTGATGAGCTGGCAAGCAGACTAGGAGACGAAGGACCTCGCGGGAAATCGGCGTCGGAAAAAAAAGAATAAAAAAAAAACGCCAAGCCAGACTCGGCTATTTTACTTTACAGAGCTACTCCAGCCGGTGTTTATCGTGTCCTGGCCGGTCTTTGCAAATGGGTGATGATGCCCCATCCGCCTTGTTCTGCAGCTTATTTCTCCGAGGGGCAATTAATTTCACGGACCAAAAAAAAAAGTGAAGAAGGAGGCTTCACCGTTGTCTGGCAATTGACGGTGAAAAAATAAAAAATAAAAAAAAGATGCTTCTCGAACTACCAACCACAGGACGCCATCGGGTCGTGCTGCACCCATACGAGCTACTCGTTCTTGGATTGGTATGCATACGAGTACACACTAGACATAACGGTCATGCGGGTATATATGCGGCATGGTTCTTCACACGCACCACAAACAGCACCAATACGCGCGGACATGTGGTTCCGCAGAGAGAGAAGGCCCATAGGGCGGGCGGCGGGTGTTGTTTGGCCATTGGGCTGCTTGGGGGCCAAATGATAGATGATGACGGGTAAAAAAAGCATGAATACGGCCCGTAAGGACAGCAGAGAGGCGTGACTTGCTTGTCATCCATTCGTCCTCGGGAGCATACTCCGTAGGGCGGCAGGGTCGCATCAATGATTCATCAAGCCGGACCGGCTCTGCTCGAAGCTGTCCGCCCTTTGCGCATAACGAGAACGACACAACAGGCTGCATACAATGTGTACAATCGTCCATTTATTTTTATTTTTTTTTGTGCCGGCCATCCTTTTATGCTCGTCATGGGCTAATGCAGTCTCGATTTCGGCTAATCGTTCTCTCGAATCACACGGATCGGCTCAACGCAGAGCGGTCTCTCTCCACCGGGTTGCACGAGCCTTTTTATTGTGCTTTTAATTATGTATTTATCTGTTACTCCGTATACGAGTACAATACGGTAAGAGATGCTGGTGAGACACCGACGTAATCCGGAAAGATCGTCTGATCAATACAGGTTGACCGACAGACTCGAGGCCCGTTGCGGCGGCCGGGTAGGATACGTGGCCGACCGACCTGCAGGACGACAAAGCAAACATGAAGGCCAGAGGCCGGCAAAGACAGGCAAAAAACAACAAGTTTGATTAATTGGTATTTATTTCAATTAGATTAAGTGTGACGACGGGATTACCAGGAAGAGCGCCGGGTCATCTTTCATCACGACGCGGGTCTCGTGTTCCTTGACCTCCCAGGATCTCTCTCTCTCCCTCTCTCAAAAAAGGCGAAGATCCAGAGATAACGACGTCGTGGCATCGGTTCGCCTGTGGTAACAGAGCTGCTCCGAGCGAGACGACGTCAGAGGCAGCCGGCATGAACCATCACACTCGTCTTCTGTCCATAGAACCCATGCCGCTTGGCTTTTGTACGGGTGTAGCATCGCATACACGATGAAACATGGAAAGAGACAAGCATCATAGAGGCCGGGATCAAAAGGTTGGGACGGGCCCTTCCGGTCACACTACCTCGACGTTCTTGTTTGATATATTCGTGATAGTCATCTCGTCATGTACGAACTGAAGCTGGTGTAGCTCAGGTCGATAGGTGTGAGGCCAAAGGCTTGATATTTACTCCATAGAAGGTGAGATCACCACAACCGGGATTGGGGGCGGCCTCTTGCTGCCCGGAAGAGGCTCTGCAACATCCTCGAGCTGATATCACACCCAGTTCTTGCAGTTCGCGGCGTAAATAATCTTCCCATTTACCCGTGGTGATACCTTTCCTTGCTTAGGATTGGTTATTTTTAGTCTTGCTCTCTCTCCCATTGTGTATATCTCTCGCCTCCCCAAATATTGGCTGCACGTCTTGATGGTAGGCCTATTATGCATTGCCAACGCATACATATGTACGAAAAGGCAGGTGCACTCACTGCCCCGGGGCTATTTCTGTTTCTTGCATGTTCATCGATATGACAATATGCAATCGAGCGAGCCTCTTCGTCGTACCTGCAAATGACAGGCCGCAGGCAGTTGAGCTATCAGCAGTGACAATATATTGATTAAGCGAATGTTGTTTTTTCCCTTTTCCTTTCATTTTGAGCATACAATATATAAGATTATCCAAGGCTCCCATAAGGCCCCCAAAGAAGGCTGCCACATCGCGTCTGGGCCGTTTCGGTGGCCCGGGGGGACGCAACAAAATACGACGTCAGCATGACCAAAAAAATAAAAATAAAATAAAATAAAAAAGCCATTTGATCCGCTGTAGAATCGGATCGAGTTTGCGTAGATTGAAAAAGCTCAGGGCCTTGTGTACTCCGGCGTCTTTTGTTTGGTGGCCAGCCTGGGTCAGTGTGCAGCCTGGCCGCAGGAAGGGAGGCCATACTATTACCCACCCACACACACTCTGTTATTTGGCTCGTATATTCTGCCCGTCTTCAATGTTTTACTCTTCATCCGGCATTTCTTTCAGAGGCCCGGTCTCCTTTCATGGCTAGGCACGGGCCGAGAGTGTTTTGGGGGGGGTGTTCATAATAGACTTTTGATATACGAATAACAGTGGATGTGACTCACGTCTTGGGTGGTTGTTGGTTGATTGAATTCAAGTGGTGGGCTTTTATGCGGCCGTCCTTTCAAAACTCCATGTTCGTCGTCACCTATTCCGTAGAGTGTTCATCACCAGACGAGTTGTTGGCATTTGTTTACGGGAAGCGAAGGCAACCCTCGCCGGCCGGCCAACACGGTCATTGATGACATGTGCATTTGTCAGTGAGAGTGAACAGCAATTGCCCGTAAACAAAGGCTACGTTTGGGCAGACTGTCAGAAGGCCATGGCCGCGGCATTAACGTGTCGACCATCACAACACCACCTGGCCACCAGGTCCGTACTTTCGCCCTATATTGTACCGTAGCAAATACGTACATTGCCAAGGTACATTGCCAAGCTGTAATAAAGTAAAAGACGTACACGCCGTTATCGTATTCTGTCATACCAAAAGTTCATTTCAATGCATAATCCGAAAGACTCTTGCCAACTAAAACCCCGTCTTGGCCCGGAAGTAGTCCTTCATCTTCTCAACACGCTCGGCAGAAATGGTGTAGACGGGGTGGACAGGAGCCACCCGGTCCTCCTCTTCAAACACCTGCACGCCCTCTTGGCCGCCAAATGGGAAGGGCGACGCTTTCCAGATGGGCTCAGAGTAGATGGGGACACCCTCATCGGAGACGGAAGGCCGGTCGACCAGCTCCCACTTGTGCTGTGCAGAGCTCAGGCCAGAGAGAACGTAGCACGTGTGGTACGCATCCGACATGCTGCAAGAACAAGAACGTTAGCATAACTCACGCATGATGGATGGTTTTGGCGGGTGGGAGGGACAGAGCGAGAAGAGAGGAGGGGAAAAAAAGGACACATACCGGCCTGGCTTGTCTCTGAGACCTCCCCGTTTCGTCTGGTCCTGACAGCAGCAGAGAATGTACCGCAGCAGCCCCTCCCGGCTGAAGAGGGACTGCACTGGCGTGGTACTGGCACCCTCCGTGCTGGAAGTTGCCGCGCTCGTCCGCTTCAGGCAGGCCTCGACCAAGGGCCAGCAGTCGCCCACCCAGTGGCTGTAGCAGCCGTCAACTAGCTTGTTTGTGCGACCCGAGAAGCCTCCCTCGGGGGCATACTGACGTGCCGCAAGCCACGAGATGAGACGGGGAACATTGAGGTATCTGATGAGTAGAACAAAGGGGAAAAAAGAGGAAAAAAAAGTCAGCCGAGTGATCTCCATGGTGGATGGTGGCAAAATTTGGAAACGGCAGAAGACAAGGCCCAACGGGCCAGAGCTAGAGACGTGTAAACAAGACACGGGAGGCGAGACGAAGGAAGGAGCCGTTACGAAACGCTGTCTGCGTTCCTCACACCCCCCACCAACAGCCAGCGTGCCAGCGTGCCAGCCAGCACAAAGACAAGGAGAGGAGTATCATCTGGCCGCAACGCCGGCCATGGGCACATCCCTATGCACACACCCACCGAAGAACTAGACTGCGTCCTGTGCATGCATGCGTTGTTGTCACTCTATGAGTGGCCAACCTGTTGCCTTTCATGCGGTCTTTTTTCCCCTTCGGCTTGCTGTTGTCGTTATCTCTGTTGTTTTTTTTTTCTTTCTTTCTTTCTTGGCGTGGTCCTTGTTTTATCTCTTTAAATCCTTTTCTGTCTGCCTCCCGTGTTGACTGTGCTGCTGCCGTGTTCCGAGTGGCCATGAGAATGAAGGAAAACAAAGCAAGAAGAGGAACTTACCGAGGGATGGAACGATCCGGAGAGTCCAGGATGGACAGGCAGCCAAGAGCACAGAATGCATATCCACCGTGAGCTTCCGTGCCAGGCTGTGCCGATATACCGCCCTCGTACGTTTGGCCTGCAAGCGAGGGTCATTGGGGTTAGCAGGAAGGATGGCATGGTGTACGCGGGACTCCACTTGCAAGAGAAAGAAGGGAAGAAGCGAGGAGGCGAGGCAAACTCGGGAAGAAAACGAGAAGACAACGGGAAGGATGCAACATAAAATAAAAAAACAATATCGACAAAAACAAACAAAAAAAAACATTGCAGATATGCACAAGACTGCCACGTAGGCAACGCAGGATGAGCAGGGACGTCATGAGATAAGGATGAGAAATGAGAAATGAAACGTGAGAGGTGAGAGGGATGTAAAAGAATCAAAAAATAAAGGGAAAACCGGTAAAATCAGTACAAGAAGAAAAAAAACTTGACGTACATCGTTGGATATAGTTGGCGAGTCCTGAGAAGAGGGTGGGCATCTCAGGAGACCAAGCAGGCGCCTCGGGGCTCAAGTCCAGAGGCAGGCCCAGGATGGAAATAATGACGGCGGCACAGTACGCACCTCTTTATGTGTCTCGGTTAGTATTTTGCAATGTCTGCATGTTTGCATGTCAAGAGACCCGAAAAAGCATGAGACCACAACGTACCGCACATCTTCTTCGCCGCCGACAGACATGGTGAAGCCGCCGTCGGGCTGCTTGAGCGAGTTCAGCCACTTCCACAGGGCGCGGCGGTCGACCACGTCATAGCAGTCCGCGCCGCCGACAATGGTCAGACTCATGACAATGGCATAGGTCGTGGCCAGGTGGGATGCCTGGCCGTGGCCGCCGCCAAAGCCACCGGACGCGTTCTGCATGGACCGGGCCGTGTCGATGAGCGGCTGGCGGTAGGGCTCGACGTCGGCGCCCAGCAGGTAGAGGCCGTTGAGGCACCAGAACAAGAGCCAGGGGCGGCTGGCGTCGTAGCCGAGGAACATGCCGGGCAGCTGGCCCAGGTTCTTGGCCAAGAAGGCAATGTGGCGCTCGCGGTCGAGGTGCGGCACGCCAAACTCGTTGTACTTGGGATCCGTGGCGAACTTGCTGGGGTCGTAGAGACACGGCAGGCACAGGTTGACGGTGTCGTCCTGGACGTCGGACGTCTCGGTCTCGAGGCGGTCCCGCACCAGCGGCGGATTGGTAAAGTAGTCTTGGATCATGATGGGGGCAGTGGCGGTGGTGAGGCGATCCTGAGAGATGGGGATTTCCTCGTCCACATTGTCGTCGGCCATGTTGTTGTTGTTGGGCTGGCGGCGCTTCGTGGTCCTTTTAAAGACGGCACGATGGCGATACCGGGTTGCCTGTGCGCGTGCGCTTGTGCTGATCATGTGCGTGGGTGGGTGGCGCCTGGTCAATGGAACAATGGCATCACAGACTTGCTATTGTTCTTTTATGGGTTGGAGCTGATAGCAGTCGGATTCGCCCTAGTCCTCCGCTCTCTTTTGTGTGCCACGGGACTAGTTTAAGACCAGAGAAGCTGCAACGGTCAAATTTCCCAAGAATGGAAGAAAAAAATAGAAGCACAGAAAGGCCCAGGACGATGAGAGCTGTAGCTGGTCTGAGCTCTTGGCCAAATTGAAGCTCTTTTTGTCTTCCGCGAGGTCAATGCGGAGGGGGGCAGCTGATTGTGAAATGATTGCGAGCTGATTGCGTGGACTGGACTCGTCTGCGACTGCCTTGAAAATCAAGAATAATATATTACTCAAAAGTAAACATAAGAAGGCGGCAGAATGTCAGAATCACCACATCTACACACCCGCATAGAACGGCGCTCGAACAGATGTCGTCGCGATGGCAGCGTTTGGCTGTGCCCGCTATTAAGAGTGGCGCCTGCCGGAAGCAGCGATTACATAAGCCCACAGGACAGTCCGACCAACAAACGCACAAGCGGCGCACACTGTGTTATTGCCCGGCGCACAGTCACGTGGCAGCCACAGGTCAGGCCAGGTCCAGGCCCCCCCATGTCATGATGGCTAAAATCAGTGCGGAGCTTCTGACGAATAACTTCAAATTTCCACCTCTTTCGCATCAGTGCGCAAACAACCACAATCCCGGGATCCAGTAACCGCTTTCACGATCTCGCCAATTCTGCTCGCATATCCATCCTCTTACAACTTACAACACCTTCCCTTTTTTTTTTTCAAAACTCCGTACAACTCCCTCCCGCGTGCCGCGAGCTCCCCCTGGCGCTCCGTTCATCCTCCAATGTGGCCATCATCATCGACCTGCATGTCAGAATCAGCGGACGCCGGGATCAGCTTCTCTCCCCGAACCAGCAATGGACAGCATGCTGCCGTCATCTCTGCGCCCAGTGTATGATCTCAGCTAGTCTCAACGGGGGCTACCGCACCGTGCCGATACCGATTTGAAAGGGCTACTTGTGTTTGCTTTTTCTTCTCGCCTTCGGCTTCACTTTTACATCACCTTTGGTTTTCATACCATTCGGGTTTTCCATCACTCACTCCGTCCTTCTTTTTATCTCCACGCGCCGGCACATCTCGTGCGCAAATTTTCAAGCGCCGCGTCCCTCGTTCAGTCAGCGTCAAGATGGCCGACAAGATGGCCGACAAGATGACCGACACGGTGGCCGACAAGGTGGCCGACAAGGAGGCCGACAAGATGACTGCGCCGGACGTGCCCACGGCCGAGCATCACTGGCTGTACGTTTTTCTGCTTCTTTTCCCCATTGCTTAGTATGCCTGCTAACATGATACCTCCCCACCCCCTCCTTAGAGAAGGCAAGAAAATCATCCATGCCATGACCAAGCTGCTCGAGCAGATTGAAAAGGAAGAAGGCAGCAGCAAGAAGCTCCTGGCCGACCTCGAGGGCGTCGAGCATCTGCTGGAGAAGCTGCGGCTGGTCTGCATGACCATTACGTTTACGGACGTGCAGTTTGCGCACAAGAACCGCGTGCTGGACCGGCTGTGGCACGTGCACACGCTGATCAGCGCCGAGTACAAGCGCGGGCTGCAGCGGCACCGTGGCCACGGCCAGATTGTGCAGTTCCGCACGATTGAGAAGCAGTACAGCAAGCACCTCAAGACGGCGCAGTACTTTTACAAGGGCTTCGTGGAGCGGCTGTCGGCGCGCTACCGGCTGCGGTCGCTGCAACGCGTGGCGCACTCGATGCACGCGGGCAGCAGCGGCAGCCTGGTCAAGGTCAAGGTCGACGAGGTCATCGACGCCACGGATGCCGGGCTCCAGCACGAGCTGACGGTGGCCTGCTACCGCACGGTGCTGCACATGGGCGACCTGGCGCGGTACCGGCTCAACGCGTCGCGCCAAAAGGGCCACAGCCCGGACGTGGCCATGACGTACTACGCGCTGGCGCAGGACCTGATGCCGCACGAGGGCGACGCGCACCACCAGATGGCCGTGGTGCTGGCCGACCAGCGCTGCGACTTTGAAGTGGTGTACCACTTTTTGCGGTCGTGGTCGGTGCAGCAGCCGTTTGCGCTGACGCCGCAGAACCTGGCGTCCGAGTTCAAGAAGCTGCTGCAGTCGCCGTCATCGGGGTCGTCGTCGCGCAACAAGCACGGCGGCAACAACCATCATAACCACAACAATCACAATAACCACAACAACCACAACAACCACAACAACAACCACAACGCGCCGCCCGACCCCTACGACCTGTTTGGCTCGTGGTTTGTGCGCCTGCACGCCAACTACTTCAAGGGCGAGGCGTTCTCGTCGCAGACGGAGCTGGAGCGCGAGGTGCTGCACCGCTGGGAGGCGCTGCTCAAAAAGGCCGAAAGGCCCGAGACCCTGCAAAAGGCCGTTCTCATGAACATGGCGGCGTACGACATTGCGCGGCGCCGGGTGCGCAGCGAGTGGACGGCGGCCGGCTCGCAGTCGTGCCAGTTTGTGCTGCGGTTCATGGTGCAGACGGTGCTGGTGCTCAGCCGCGTGCTCGAGACGGTGATCCAGCGTCTCTTTGAAAAGCCCGCGCCCGAGGAAGAAGCGGCGCCGGTGGCAGCGGCAGCAGCTACTCCTGCAGCTACTCCTGCAGCTCCGCCTGCGCCCAAGGCCAAGCCTGCGGCCGCCAGCACCAACGAATCCCGGGGCCACCGAGGCCGTGGCCGCGGCAACGGCAACGGCAATGGCAACGCAGACTCGGACAAGGCCGGTGCTGCCAAGGCGGCGGCAGCGGCGGCGGCGGCGGCGGCGGCGGCGGCAAAGAAAAACGGCACGCCTGCCGACACGTGCCTATCCCTGTTCCGCGTCTGCATGGCGTGGATCGCCATCCACCAGGACGACCTGGTCAAGTTCCGCGACCACCTCGCGCCGCACGCCGCCGACATGCACCGGACGGTCACGCGCTGCCTGACGCTCTTTGTGGAGATCATCACGGCGACCGATGCCGCGCCCGTGCCGTACCTGCTGCCCGAGGACGTCGAGGTCATCGGCCTCGCGCCCCTCGACGGATGGACGGCGCTGCACGAGACGACAGGGACCGAGACAGCAGGGCCGACCGATGGACCGACCGATGATGGACCGATCAAGCCGCACTACAACGAGGAAGGCGTCGTGCGCAAGGACACGGCGCAGGAGACGCTGGCGCGCATCTACGACATCATCGAGTGCACGGTGCGTCTGGTGCAGAACCCCAATTTTCCCTGGACGCTCGAGACGGTGCAGGAGGACGGCCGCAGCGTCAGCAAGGTCGTCTTTACGGCCAACTACGGGGGAGCGGCGGCCGAGCCGGGGGCGGCGGAGACCACAGCATCCGCCGGCGGCAAAGTGGGAACGCTCATCCCGATGCCGATGCTGCCTGCGTCTGCGCGGCCTGGGCAGGCGGCCAGCACTGCTGGTGGTGGTGGTGGTGGCGGCGGCGGCGGCAAGGGCCGGAACCGGAACAATAAGCGCCAGCAGGATGCGCGCAAGACGCCGCAGCCGGAGGCCATTCAGATCAAGAAGGCGGCGCGGGCGCAAGCACAGCCTACAGTGGCTGCTGCCCCTACAGCGCCTACAGCGCCTACGGCTTCTGCAGCCCCTACTGCCACTGCAGCTCCTACAGCGCCTACAGCACCTGCAGCCTCTACAGGCCCTGCAGCCCCTACAGCCCCAGCTGCTCCAGCTGCCCCAGCCACTGCAGCCCCTGCAGCCCCAGCAGCCCCAGCAGCCCCAGCTCCCCCTACAGAGGCTGCTCCGCCTGCGGTAGCCCCTACGGTGGCACCTACGCAGACGCCTACGCTGGCTCTCCCCATGGCCCCCGTGACCATTGCTGAGAATGTGGCGGGGACGCCCCGGGCGATGATGCATCTGCCACCGAACAACGGCCGGCGCGCGAGCTACAAGGACTTTGACAACGACGACGAGTTCTTCATCGACCCCAATGAGGAGCCGCGGGTCACATCCGCTGCTCCGGCAAGCTTTTTCGGCGCGCCGTCCGAGTCGGACCTGGACTTTGTCGACGACACCACGTACAGCCTGGTGGAGCGGTTCTTGAGCCCGCCCGAGCTGCACCCGTACAACCCGAGCACGACGCCGCCGCACATTCAGCAGCAACGCCAGCAGCAGATGCAGGCGCAGGCGCAGGCGCAGGCGCAGGCACTGCAGTTGCAGCAAATGCAACAAATGCAGCAAATGCAGCAAATGCAGCAGATGCAGCAGATGCAACGGTTGCAGCAGATGCAGCAACTTCAGCAGGCACAGACGATGCAGCGGTCGCAGTCACAGACACAGGCACAGACCCAAACACAACAAACGGTCATGCCATCGTCGTCGTCATTCGGAATGCATTCGGCCACCGCCGAGGACATCTTTGGGCGGCTGCAGACGCCCAGCAACTTTGGCGCGGCCCATCATGCCCATGCTATCACCCCCTCGGGACCCGCGCGGCCCATCCCCAGCTCGCCGTGGAACAACACCCCGCAGCCCAGCAGTGTCAGCAACAGCGGCGGCGGCGGCGGCGGCGGCGGCGGCTACTACGGCTCGCTGGGCTACTACGGCTCAGCCCATCTGCAGCCAGCATCGACACCGGCACCGATGCGGCCGCACGCCAACATTGAGGAGCAGCTGGCCTTTTTGACAATCAACAAGCAGAACGGGCGCAAGTTCTCGTCGACGTCGCCGCTGCCGCACGCCCATGCCGCCCCGCCACTGCCACCGCCGGTGACGACGACGACGACGACGACAACGACGGTGGCGACGACGGCTCTGGCGTCGACGCCTCTGCGCGTGCCGTCGTCGTACGGCCTCAGCGACGCGTCGCGCCGCGGGTTCCCGAGCGCGCTGTCGCCCGTGGGTGCCCCACTGCAGCAGCAGCAACAGCAGCAGCAGCAGCAGCAGCAGCTTAGCAGCCCGTGGGCAACCCAGGGCCCGTCGTCGTCGTCGTCTGGCACGCTCGCCGGCACGCTTGCAGGCACAGGCGGCGACGCTGCGACGACCGCGGGCGGCATGCTGTACTCGAGCAACTTTTCCATGAACTCGATGAGCAGCCTGCCACCCGTGCAAGGCCTCACGCCGCACGCACACGCACACGCACACTACGCGTCGTCGGGCATGAACATGAACATGAACATGGGCATGGGCTTGGGTATGGGCATGGGCATGGGTGCCGTGGCGTCCTCGCAGCAGCAACAGCAGCAGCAGCAGCAGCAACAGCAACAGCAGCTGTACCGCGACGCGTATGGCGCGAGCTATGGCGCCGCGTTTGCTGCAGGTCGCAGTGGCCTGGGGGGTGCTTCAGCAGCAGCACCGCTACCGTCGTCGTCGTCGTCGTCGTCGGTATGGCAGGACGCGTCGACAGCATGGGGCCGGGGCACGATCTTGAGCAAGGACGACCCGACGCACTTCCGCAATGCGGTGCGCAGCACGGGCCTGATGGACGACTCGAACGCGTACGACCGCAATGCGCTGATGAGCGCGCTGCGCGACCAGAGCAAGCCGCAGTAGGGGGGGAGGGGAGCTATGGTCACATGACTTGTCCAGATTGAGGCTCAATATACAAATAGGGAGAGGATATCATAAGTTGAATTTGTGAGGTCGTGTCAATGCTATTTGGGCAAAGTCCGTGTGCGAGTTTAATATAGCAAAAATATAAAAAGAAAAGTGGCAGTTGTCCCGTGTTGTTGAAACCTTTTACCCTCGGACTCCTGTCCATGGTTATGGACATAATAATAATAATAATCATCAAAAATACGGAGTAGATGTAATCTACGCAGGCGCATAGGTCTGCTTGGGGAAGGGGTACGAGGCGCCCAGCTGGGTCAGCGACAGGCTAGCCAGCCACTGGCCCTGGTCGATGCTGGCGTCGAGCGACTTGCCCTCGATGATGCCGGCGACGAGGCCCGCGGCAAAGGCGTCGCCGGCGCCCAGCGTGTCGACGATGGCGTCCGCGGCCATGGGGCGCACGGGGAACTCGCGCACCTCGGCCTCGCCCTGGACGGCGACGAGCGTGGGCTGGCTGCCGTGCGTGAAGATGGCGACGCGCTTGCGCTTGGGGTTGGCCTTGGGCAGGTCGGCGACGTAGCGGGCAATCGTCTTGAGCTCGCCCAGAATGTCCGGGTGCGCGTCGACGTTGGCCAGGTCGTCGATCTTGCCGATGCCGTGCACGTTGCCAAACGCGGCCGCCTCGGCCTCGTTGCCCACGACGTAGTCGAGGTACGGCAGCGTCGCGTCCAGCGCGTCCTTGAACGCCAGCGGGATAAAGGGCGCCGAGATCGACAGCATGAAAATCTTGTCCTGCGCGGCCGCCTCCTGCGCCAGCGCCTGGATCGCCGGCGGGCACACCGTCAGGTGGTAGCCGCCAATGTAGTACAGGTCGGCGCCCTGCACGAGCGGCCAGATGGCCGGCGACTGCAGGTGCGCCAGGTCGTAGTGGTTGGCGGCGCCCAGGTCCGTCACCATGGACCGGTTGCCGGGCGTCACGACGACGGCGCAGCGGCCCGTGGGCTCCTTCTCGTCGACGCGGTACTCGACGCGCAGGCCGGCCTTGGCCGCCGTCTCGCGCAAAATGTCGCCGTACTTGTCCTTGCCGATGCCGCCGAGGTAGACGACGCTGTCGGGCGGCAGGATGTACTGGGCGCCGCGGGCCGTGTTCTGGGCGGCGCCGCCGGCGCTCAGGACGGCGTTGCGGTTGTTGAGAAAGTCATCGTAGATGCCCAGGTGCTGGGGCTCGGCCAGGATGGCGTCGTTGGCCTTGATCTTGTAGGTATCAAGCAGGGCCTGGTCGCCCTCGGCGATGATGTCTAGGGTGTTAGGGGGGGTACTTTTATTATTGGAGGAAATTGGAGAAAGAAGGACAAAGCTTACCGAGAAGAGGGTTCTCGAGGCAGAGGAGGCTGTACTTCTTGGGGGCGGCCATTGTAACTGTGTGTATGGGGGAGTGATGTGTGTGTTGGTGGAAGTGTGAGAGTGGTTGACAAGAGAGAGGACGAAGAGAAGATGTCTCGATGTGGAGCTGCTATCAGTGGCGGGGTACTGCTGTACTGTGCTGTACAGAGTATGCCCAGAAGGGTTTTCTTTTAGTGGGGCCAAACTCAATGCGTCAACGCGGGACGGCAACGCGGCAGCGTGAGTGAAACTGGATGTGGCAGGCTGGCATTGAGATGGAAGCAGTTCTGGTATGCAACTGTTCTGGGAATGTAGTGGGACTGCAGTGGTAATAGGAGATCGTGGCAGATGTTTGAGGGCTGGGTGTGAACGGGTCGAGATCCTCACCGCCAAGCATCACGACATTTGCATCAAGCATCGATGGCAAAACCGCAGGCAAAAACAGACAGCATCAACAAGCATTGACAAACGCATGCTACACCATCACATCTTCGTAGCAGCATCATCGCCACCACCCCAAATTGTTCAAGTTTTTTGTATTGCTTTGCCGTTGCCCATTTTTTCTTTTTATAAACCCGCATGTGCTCCAGCCAACTAGAAAAAAATAGAAAGATGATATAGGAACATCCCAGTCCCGGGGGCCTGCGCGGCCACCCAACAACTGTTTCCCCATGCGACTACCCAGGACACACGGGCAAACCCACACACACGCCACAGTACAGAAACACAAGAGAAGAAACATTTTTGCATCATATTTAGTCCTTGGTCTTCTGGGTACCGCGCAGCAGACCCGTTCTCCGCGCAGCAATCAGACCGGCCTTCTGGCCCTGTGCGGCGTATCTGGAGATCGTCGAGGCCTTACCAATGTGCTGGTGGTTACCACCACCGTGAGGGTGGTCCACGGGGTTCATGGCAACACCACGCGTCTTGGGCCAGCTGTTGCGCTTGACGGCGAACTTGTGCTTGGCACGCGAAGCCTCTGTGGGGGTGTTAGCGGGTGCTTATTATATAATAATAATAAGGTCTCAGGAAAAGCACTTACTCAGCAGAGGCTTGTCTGTACGGCCACCACCGGCAACAATGCCAATCATGCCACGGGCCTTGTTGCTGACAACCTTCTTGGCACCCGACGGCAGCTTGATGCGCGTCTTGCCATCGTCGGGGTTGTGGCCGACAACGGTCACGTAGTTGCCCGACGTGCGGCCCAGCGCACCGCGGTCGCCGGCGTGCTCCTCGACGTTGGTGATCACGGTACCCTCGGGCATCGACGCCAGCGGCAGGATGTTGCCGACCGTCAGCGCCGCGTTCTTGCCGGCGTAGATGAACTGGCCCGTGTACATGCCCTCGTTGGCAATCATCGTCTCCGTGCGCAGCTTGAACCGGTAGGGGTCGCGGAACGACACGCGCGCCAGGGGGGCACCCCGACCAGGGTCGTGGATGATCTCACGGACGATGCCGCGGATGTAGCCGTGGCGTTCGGCATAGTCGAGCGTGCGGAACTTGGCGGGGTTCTTCCGAAGACGGGTGACCTGGAGGGGGGTGGTGTCAGCGGGTGTTTTTGTGCGCTTCCTTGTCCGATCCTGGGGACCCGGAAATACATACGGCCTTGAAGATGCCGCCAGCGCCCTTGCGCTGATTGCGAATAACGCGACCCATTGTTACTGATGTAAAGGTAACTGAAAAGAGTCCTGACAAATTAGCAAGAATGTCCGGGCTGTCAAGTTGGTCGTCCGGAAAGCAAGACAGAAAGACGTCGGACGAGTCGGTCGGCTGAAGACGGTCGGTCGAGAATGCGCAAAAAATGTCGGATGGTAGCTGGGATGTCTGATGCTGTTGTTGATGCCGTTGATGTCGTCAATGTCGAGAGCCGTCAAAAATTCCAATATGAAAAAAACTCCGTCTTCCGCAAACTCGCAACACGGTCGTCGTTCGCCAATCGTCTCTCTGTCTTGTCTCTGCCGTCGATGGGAAAGGTGAGGTGTCGCTTACCCTTTGCGTTGGTGGTGATGTGGTGAAGGGAAAAAGTTTGAATTTTCGAGATGCAAAGCCCGCTTGACGATTCTTGTGCCAGCAGAGACAGGGCCCGCGGGTGGGACACCGCACCAGCCAAAATAGAATGGGCCACACCAAATTGATTTTTTCGCGCTGGCCTATTCCGGCTAGCGCCTGTCAGGGCTTCAGCCCGCCTTGCTTAGTCACTGCAGTTAATCCGCTGACTTTTTTCCGCTGGTCTGTGATACGTAGCACGTGGAGATAATATTGTGATCACGTGGAGATAATTACACAGTGCTCTCACAGTCTAGTAGTAGAAAATGCACAGTCTGTACTTTCACGTGTCTCGGCATCGCAAGTGAAGCTCGACTGACGTCGTCATACATGCCGTCTCTCTTGCGCTTGCAACCGAGACAAGTCATGGCAGATGCATACTCTTGGAGCCATGATCTTTGATATACAACAATACAATCACAACACATTAACACAGTTACTCGAATAAACTTACTTTAATAACCTGTCAGGTCACGTCCAGATTGTCTACATTCTGATTGCATAATCAATATTGAAAGTGCACTCGCACCTTCCCGCGATCCAAGCCGTTGCGCCGATCGCGACTGCTTCCGGATGAGCCGCATTCAGTGTGGCAGACCGCCGCCAAGAGCAGGAAGAGAAAGAGCGGCCAGCCACACCTGCCATAGTTCCATATGCCCAAACAATCAAGACTGCAAGTGCGAGTGCTCGTACAGCCAGCACATAAACAAAAAGGAGAACTGCAAAAGGCAAGAGCCATGCACAGCCCCCCGACCGCTCTTACGACGTACTCCGTAGAGACACGAAACAAGAAGCGGACACGAAGCAGCGCGGCCCGGGGGAAGGAGCAAAGCCCGACGCAAAGCCTTGGCCAGCAAAGAGAGGCCCACTTCCTTTTACGAGCCAGACCGCTGGGCACTGGGGACGCGCAGTACGAGTACGGAGAACGGAGTTCAGTAGTTGTACGTGGTGCGTGTAGTGCGCAGTACGCAGTACATCTGAACCCCAGAACTCGCGATCTTGGACGTGACGGGAGGATCGGATGGCAGCATTCCTCAGCAACGACAGTTTAGTGCATTCTTTTTTCGATAAACGCCTCATTACACGAGTCCTATCAATTCCAGAATAGCGGATTTTGTCATTATCGCCGTCGCCGTCGCCGTCATCCATTGCCGTCATCATCACCATCATCGCCATCGTCAGCCTCGTCGGGCATCATCGTTATTTCCGACAAATCTTACCGTCGTTCACAACTCTTTTATATATATACTTTCTGAGCACAGCGGTATCCTCCTTTGATAGCCTCTGGCCAGACAGGGCGAGATGGTCCTCAACACCGCCTCGGTCTCGTTGGCCGTCACGCCAAAGATCATCTCGACCTTTTTCTCCCATGTATGTTGCCGCCCCTAGGTTTCTCGCCAGCTTGCTCCCCACCCGCTGCTAACATCACCAGTACCTCTACCGCTCCAACCGCAAGGAGCGGCCGACCGCCCACCTGCCCTACGATGAGGGCCTCCACCTCGTCCGCGCCTTTCTCATCTACGCCTCCCACCACACCGTCGAGGAGGTCCAGGCCTTCATGTCGCAGTGGGTGCCAGCGCCGGCCTGGATCCGTGTCGAGGTCGTGGCCATCCCCGACGACCAGCTCGGCCGCGCCGCCGTCATCCTGGAGCGCCAGCTCGGCTCCGACGGCATCCGCCGCGTCGGCGGCCGCAAGTGGTGGCGGTGGCGCAAGCCCCAGAGCGTGCTCAACGCCGAATGGATCGAGATGAAGTCGTTGTATGCGGAGCGCCACAAGAATGACCCCCACCACCACCATCATCACGGCCACCACCACGGCCACCACCACAAAGACCCGCCCGCCAACAAACCCGCGCCCGCCCGCCGCGTCATGCTCTACGTCCACGGCGGCGCCTACTACATGGGCAGCGTCGACGAGCACCGCTATCAGATGCAGCGCCACGCCCGCAAGCTCAAGGCCCGCGTCTTTGCGCCGCGCTACCGCCTCGCGCCCCAGTTCCCCTTTCCCTGCGGCCTGCACGACTGCCTCGCCGCCTATCTGCACCTGCTGCGCCTGCAGGACAACGACCCGTCCACCATTGTGCTCGCCGGCGACTCGGCCGGCGGCGGCATGGTCCTGTCGCTGCTCGTCATCATGCGCGACCAGGGCATCCCGCTGCCCGCCGGCGCCATCCTCATCAGCCCCTGGGTCGACCTGACCCATTCGTTTCCCAGCCTGTCCATCCCGAGCTCCTTTGACTACATCCCGCCCTACGGCTTCCACCAGCGGCCGTCCATGGCCTGGCCGCCGCCGTCCGAGGACGTGCTGCGCGACATGTACGCCCGGAACAAGAAAGCCCATGCCAAGCTGGCCAAGGCGGGGCCTGCCACGACGCCCAGCGGCAGTGCTTCGGATGCTGAAGCCGCTGACATGGATGCAGAGGATGCGGCGGCGTATGCCATGTTTGCGGCCAACAACGGCCTCAAGGTCCTCGACAGCGACACCGGCGAGACGTTTGAGATCAACCAGCAGATCCAGATGTACACGACCAACAACATGCTGAGCCACCCGCTGGTCAGCCCCGCCCTGCAGCCCACGCTCGGCGGCCTGCCGCCGCTCCTGGTCCTGACCGGCGGCGGCGAGATCTTGCGCGACGAGCAGATCTACCTCGCCCACAAGTGCGCCGACCCGGCGCGCTATGCACCGCCGTCGGCCGACACCGACCCGGCCGTGCGCGCGCAGGTCCATCGCTACCCGCCCACCGACGTCCAGCTCCAGGTCTGGGACGACCTGTGCCACGTGGCCCCGACGCTGAGCTTCACGCGCCCGGCCAAGTACATGTTCCGGTCGATTGCCCAGTTCGGCGCCTGGGCGCTGTCGCGGGCCCAAAACGCCGAAATGGAGGACTTTGTCGACAACGACGACATGTCGATCATTTCCGAGTCGAGCTCCTCTGGCGCCAACGAGGGCGAAGAAGACGACGAGGGTGCTGGGGGTGCTGGGGGTGCCGGGGGTGGTGCTGCTGCCCCTGACACTGAGGAGACAAGCACCATGCCACGGGCTGTCGATGTCGACGGCGCGCCCCCGGACCCGGTGCAGTCAGCTGCTAATACTGGCGCAGCGGACACGACGACAACGACTGCCGCCGCCAACAACATTGGCAGCGCCATTGGCAAGGCCGGCGACCCGCTGCCGCCCTTTACGCACCACATGATCCGCCAGCGCGTGACGCGGCACGGCGTCGTCTACCCGCTGGCCCCGGCGTCGGAGCTGCCCGGCCCGCGCATGGCCCTCGACCATCCCAGCCACGTCGGCATCCCCAAGCGCGGGCCGGCCGACGCGTGGCTGGCGGCCAAGCAGCAGTGGGAGACGCGGTACGCGCGCGAAAGCAGCCGCGTGCTCAAGCAGCGGCTGCGCGACGCGGCCGTCGGCTTCGAGTCGTTTGGCCCGGGTGAGCACCCGCCGCCGAGCGCGCTGGCGGCGCGCATCAAGATCGGCGCGGACATGGCCGACAAAGGGGGGCCGCACAAGCTGAACCGCGGGATAGCGCTGTGGTCGCTGTGGGGGTCCAAGCACGACGAGCTGACGGTCGAGCGCGAGGGGGCCGTCGCCGCCGAGACGGGGGGGGTTGTTGGAAAGGCTGCGGCGGCGGTGGCGGGGGGAGACAGTCAGACGACGTCGGCCGATGTCTCGGAAACCGACGCCTCCAACACCGCCGACGCCGACCACCCCCCCGTGTCGGTGGGCGGCACGGCCCTCAAGGCGCACGAGTCGACGTTTATCGGGGCCTCGGGCAAGCGGCCCTTTGTGGGCGGCATTGCGTCGCCGTTCTCGCTCAACAAGGAGGCCGACTCGGCGAGCATGGTGACGCTGCACTCCATGCCGGGCGATGCCACGGAGACACCGGCGGGCAGTGCAGAATCATCGACTGCTCCGGCAAAATAGATGCAGCTTTTTTGTTTTTCGGTTTTCTTCTCTTCCTCTTTTGCTTCCTCGCTTTTTTATATAATTCATTCATAGATAGATACGATACCTTTGGATAGGGCCACGTCATACCGCGTATTGAATTTCATTTCAAGTCTTTTTGATTTCCTGGATAGTCGTACATGGCTCTGGAGCCTTTTCATAATAGCAAAACAACGCTCATAGTACCAACCCCCCCTAGTCCAGACCGTTCTCGGCCTTCCACCGGGCCAGGTAGGATGCCGGGTTGCGCGGGCTGTTGACCTCGCCCTCGGCGCTCGGGAACACGCCGAACACGGGCCGTATCCGCTTGCTCACAAACGGCGTGAGCTGGGTTGTTAGCCGCAGATTAATTAAGAGGGGAAGAGAGAGACGAGAACCCACCTTGAATCCCTCGAGCGATGGCACGACGTAGGTGCGCACCTTGGCATACTCGATCACGTAGCCGCCGCGCTTGGTGTGCGTGCCCATGCGGCCCGTCCGCGTGCCCTTGTAGTAGCCCTTGTTCACGTCCTTGACCGTCAGCCGCAGCTTGCGGAACGGCCGCATCAGGATGTCGGTTGCGCGCATGGTGGGGTGTGTGTGGGTTAATAGCTGGGGGAAGAAAGCTTGACACTGTCGTGATGCGTTCCTCCCATTTTTACCGTGTCGTCCCCTCCCGATGTGACCAATGTTGGAAATGACCCACAAAATTACCTCCAAAAAGGCGGTCAGAGCAGAAGCTGGCAAAAGAGCGGCAGAAACCCCACTGAAAAAAAAGTTTCCCAGTACTAAGGCGGACTGGCCTAATCCAAGGCATCTCCAAAAAAAAGCTGGACGGCAGAAAAAGTGCAATCATTATCAACCTTGACCGATATACCAGCGAACGTCGCAGCAATTCCATCTTCTGATACTAATACCCGAAGCTCTGTTTTTTATTCTGCTTCGGGCATATCCCACACAACCAACCAAAACACACATCGCAATGGCGGGTCGCCAGGCCCATGGGCGGCCGTTGCTGGCAAACCCCAACAAGAAGCGCAAGAGCGCCGGCGGCAGTGCAAAGGCCAACAAGGGCAACAAGGGCAATGGCGGCTCAACACGCACCGGCGGCGGCGCGCCCCGGACGCGCCAGGGCGGCCGCGTCGACGTCATGGCGCTGGCCGAGAAGCAGGTCACGGAGCGGCGTATGAAGGGCGTGCGCACGCGCGACCTGCAGATTGAGCGTGACCAGAAGCGCCGGCGAGGCGAGGATGATGAGGATGATGATGATGAGGAGGGTGATGAAGACGACGACGACGACGAAGAGAACCGGGGCGGTGCACCGAAACGGAGGCGCACAAACAAAGACGACGACGACTCGGCCGACGAGATCCACAGCGACAGCGAGGGCAACGAGTGGCGCGAGGGTGTTGGTGCCGACGACGACGACTCGGAGATTGACAGCGACGAGGCGTTTGGCGACAGCGACGACGAGATGTTTGACGCCTTTACCTTTGGCGGCAGCGCCAGCAACCAGCAAAAGAATAACAAAAACAAAAACAAAAACAAGAACAAAAAGAGCAAGGGCGACGACGAGTTTGACGGCTTCGACAACCCGAGCGACTTTTCGGATGAGGACGTTGGCGACGATGGCGACGAGCTGGGCGACGATGCCATTGACCTGGCGGCGGCACTAGACATTGTGTCGTCCGACGAGGACGAGGCGGCGGCGACGGCGGGCGAGAGCAGCAGCAGCAAGGCCAAGAAGGCCAAGAAGGCCACAAAGGCCAAGAAGAGCAAGTCCAAAAAGTCGGCTGCATCCGACGACGACAGCGACATGTCGGATGGCTCTGCCACGTCGCCCTATTCCGGCTCGGACGACGACTCGGACGACGTCAGCAGCGGCAGCGACGACGAGTCCATGTCCGGTAGCGAGAGTGACGACGAGAGTGAAGAGGAGAGCGACGACGACGACGCTGACGGCGTGCTCAGCAAGTCGGATGCGCTCAAGAGCATTGCTTCGGCCTACGCCGGCGACAACAGCGACAAGGACGTCGACGACAGCGACGCCGACCTGGCATCGTCTTCGGCCAACCCCTACAAGTTCAACGCCGCCATCGGCTCGCTCGCCAGCAAGGACCGCAGCCTGAAAAAGTCGCTCAAGGCCGCGACCGCGCCGTCCTCGGACAAGACGCTCGCCGTGCCGCTGCTGCCGATGCAGCAGGACCGCCAGCTGCGCATGGCCGCCGCCACCAAGGCCCACGAGACGCTCGACCGCTGGACCGACACCGTCAAGCACAACCGCCGCGCCGAGACCCTCACCTTCGAAGTCGCCGGCTCGCTGGCGGCCACGGGCCTCGACACCACGTCGCTGGCGCCCATCACGTCGGCCGCCGCCGCCCAGACCGACCTCGAGCGCACCATCCTCGGCATCATGGAGGAGAGCGGCCTCGGGGCGCGCGCGCAGGAGGACGCGCGCCACCAGGAGAAGCTGCGCAAGCAGCAGGAGCTGGCCGAGAACCCGCCCGTGCTGTCGCCCGACGAGCTCAAGGCGCTCATCAACCAGAAGCGCCGCGACCGCGAGCTCAAGTCGCAGGAGATTGCGCGCGCCAAGCGCATCAAGAAGATCAAGAGCAAGGCCTACCGCCGCGTGCATCGCCGCGCCCGCCAGCGCGCCGAGGAGATGTTGGCCGACTCGGACGACGAGGACGGCGTCGACTCCGAGGCCGAGCGCGAGGCCCTGCACCGCCAGCGCGCCCTGGAGCGCATGGGCTCGCGCCACCGCGACAGCAAGTGGGCCAAGCGCGCCAAGGGCACGAACCGTGCCGCCTGGGACGACGAGTTCCGCGCCGGTCTCGTTGACATGGCGCGCCAGGACGAGGAGCTGCGGCGCCGCGTCGAAGGCGCGGGCGTCGGCGGCAAGGAGGCTGGCAAGGCTGGCGGCGAGGACGACGACGACGACGACGATGACGACGACGACAGCTACGGCGACGAGAGCGACGACGACAAGTTCCGCGAGCGCACCAAGCAGAAGCTCGCGGCGCTGTCGTCCAAGGCCGAGGCCGAGGAGCCCAAGGGCCTGATGGGCATTGCCTTCATGCGCAAGGCCGAGGAGGCGCGCAAAAAGGCCAACGACGAGGCCGAGGCCGAGATCATGCGCGAGCTGTACCGCGGCTCCGACGACGAGGACGGCGACGACGTGCTGTTTGCCGACGAGAAGAAGGCTGCCGAGGAAGACGCCGTGGTCGGCCGCCGCACGTACGGCCCGGCTGCCGGTGCGGCGCGCAAGACACAGCAGCAGACCAAGCCCAAGCCGGCCAAGACTGCCTCAGATGCTGCTCCTGCCCCCTCGGATGCTGCCGACGCACCTGCATCGTCGACCCCAGCGGGATCATCAGCGGCCCACGACAGCGTGTTGCTGTCCACCAAGGCATCGGCGCCCGGCGACGCTGGCTCGTGGACGATTGTTCCCGGCAAGAATAGCAACAAGAAGGACAGCAAGAAGGACAAGAACAACAAGTCCAAGAGCAAGTTCACGTCGGTGCCTGACTCTGGCTCCTCAAAGGGCCTGACCGCAGACGGCCTCCTCTCCATCGACGCCGTCCTCAGCGATGTGCTGGAGCAGGACGCCGCTGCCAAGGAGCGCGCAGCCCGATCTCTGGCTGCAGCTTCTGGTGCTGCCCCTGCCGCTACTTCTGCGTCTGCATCTGCATCTGCATCTGCATCTGCACCCAACGGCTACGCCTCGGACACGTCGTCGTCGGGCTCGGACAGCGAGGACGATGCGGGCCCGCGGACCAGCGGCGGCAAGAGTGCGAGCCGCGTCGACAAGAACGGCCATGTGGCGCAGTTCCGCGGCCAGAACGAGAAGCTGCTGCTGCAGGCGCTGGGCGAGGACCACGCGGCCGCCGAGTTTGCCGCTGAAAAGGCAAAGCAGGCCGCCGAGGAGGCCGAGGCCTGGGAGCAGGAGCGCAATGCCGGCAAGAAGGACAAGAACGCCTTCATGGCCGGCTGGGGCTCGTGGACGGGCGACGGGCTGTCGAAGCGCGTGATCAAGCAGCAGGAAGAGAAGAAGGCCAAGCTGCTCGCGGGCCGCGATGGCAAGGCGAAGGCGGCGGTCGAGAAGAAGTTGGCGTCGCGCAAGGATGCCAAGCTGGAGCGCGTCATCATCAGCGAGCGGCGGGTGCGCAAGACGGAAAAGTACCTGGCGT
This sequence comes from Ophiostoma ips, assembly GCA_019925475.1. Classification (NCBI taxonomy): domain Eukaryota; kingdom Fungi; phylum Ascomycota; class Sordariomycetes; order Ophiostomatales; family Ophiostomataceae; genus Ophiostoma; species Ophiostoma ips. The sequence continues at coordinate 305,335 of JADHKN010000016.1, forward strand.
CGACGCTGCCGCACGAGTTTGAGACGCGCAGCCAGTACGAGCGCTCGCTGCGGCTGCCCGTCGGGCCTGAGTGGTCGACGACGTTTGCGTTCCAGGACGCCACGAAGCCGCGGGTGCTCAAGAAGCAGGGTGTTGTGTTGCCGATGGCGAAGCCGCTGTTGTAGGAACGGCGAAGCAAAAGTATTCTTTCAACGGAGATGGCGTTTTGGGTTTCATAGCTGGGCATTGAATTGCGAATCATTTTCCAAAATATAAAGACGAACAAGAAAGACCAAGCATTTGAAATAGTGATATTTTTGACAGTGTCGTCGAGGGACAACGCGAATCCAAGATAATCCAAGATAGATTCAAACCAAAATTAATCATACAAAAGACATTGAACAAGGAAAAGACATAGTGACTCCAAGGAAATTGTGACATGTGACAGATGTGAAAGGAAATGTAGACAATAAGAAACGACAAGTATGAAAATATAAAAAAAATGGCAGCAGATGCCGGTGAGATATAGCACGCGTGTGCTTGAGAAGATATAGCGAACTGGGCCGATTGTTCCATTCTAGGTACGTGAGACGTCTGCCCACAGAATGTGATCATGAAATGCCCGGATGACGACTGCTTTGAGAGCCGAAGATGACGAGCAAATCAAGGGCTGCCCGTGATGCCGACGAGGCTGTAGAAACCAGTCATGGCCTTGTCGAGAGCATCGCCGGGGCTGACGTAAAAGGCCAGGGCAATGATGACGTACAGACCGATGAGCATGGCGCCCTCCAGGTAGTTGCTCTTGCCGTCCTGGACGGTGTAGGCAACAACAACAACACTGATGGCAAAGACGACCGTCTCAAAGCTCTCGAAGCGCAGCGTCATGGGCTGGTCCAGAACCAACCAGCCGACAATGACAAGGGCGGGGGTGACGAGCAGGGCGATCTGGATGCTGGAGCCGAGCGCGACGCCGAGAGCCAGGTCCATCTTGTTGCGCGTGGCGACGACGCAGGCAGTGACGTGCTCAGCGGCGTTGCCGACAATGGGCAGCAGGATGAGACCAATGAAGCTCTTGGAGATCTTGCCGGACGCCACGATTTCGTCGATGCTGTCAACCAGGTACTCGGCGCACACGGAAACGAGGAGCGTGACGACCACCAGGACAGCACCGGCCGACCAGGGGCTCATGTGCTCCTCCTCCTCCTCGCCGGCAGTAGACGAGGCGTCGTCGGCGTTGATGTTATCGCTGTCCAGGCCGTTGATAAAGGCCGAGGGCGTCGCTTCGGGATCAAACAGGTTGGCGTGGCTGCGCAGCTGGAAGTACAAAAACAGGACGTAGAGGAAGAGCAAAATGATGGCGGTGCCGCGCGAGAGCGACAGCATAGTGACGCGCTTAGCCTCCTCGTCGGCCGAGTCGTCGATGGCACTGTAGAGCGTGGCGGGGATGATGAGCGAGGCCGACGACAGAGCCATGAGCGAGCAGCTGGTCTGGGCCGTGGCGGAGGCGAAGCTCTGCTCCATGGGGCGGCCGTCGGTGCCACGCATGTTCCAGATGCCGCCGAGCAAGAAGCACATGCCCAGGACAAGAAGCAGGTTGGAGAGGATGGAGCCCAGCATGGAGGCCTGGACGACCTCGATCTGGCCCTGGCGAAGCGCGACAATGCTGACAATCAGTTCAACGGCGTTGCCAAAGGTGGCATTGAGCAGGCCGCCCATGGACTCGCCCAGGCGGACCGAGATCTCCTCCGTGGCAAAGGACAGGACGGCAGCAAGGGGGATGATGGCGAAGAAGTTGAGCGTGAAGATGGCCGTGGCGCCCCATCCGAGGACGCCGGCCACAATGCCAAAGGGCACAAAGACGAGCAAAACGTTGACGGGGCTGGAGTAAAGCGTGGCCTTTGTGATGTTGAGGACATGGGCGCAGCTGCGCGTGACGTTGTTGGAGCTGTCGTAGCCGGGCGTGTGGTGCTTGTCAAAGAGGAGGCGATGAGCGAAGCTGCTGTGGGCGTCACTGTCGTGCAGCGAGCTGCTCACATGACGGACCGAGCCGCCGGCGAGCAGCGGTGCCGTCTCGCTGGAACCGGCAGCGCCGGTGGCATTGGCGATGCCGGAAACAGAGCCATAAGTATAGTCACGGAGCTTTTTGCGGAAGTTATTGGCGTCTGCGGAGGTGGAAGTTGGGCTGTTAGCTTGGCCGTTGACGGCATCGTCTATTGGTGGTTGCGACATGACGGGAGAGAACTGAAAGACGAGAGAAAGGCAATCAAGGAATGACAAGAGAATGAAAGCAGGTGAAAAAACAGGTTCCGAATGGTAAATGGGCTGGGGGGTATCAAAGGAGCGATAAGACTGTAGCCAGTGGACAGCTACCGAGCAGATAGAAACGAATGGGAAAAAAAGAAAGCACAAGAAACAGAATAAACACAAGAAAATTAAAAAAGAAGAAACAGAAGAAGAAAAGAAGAATAGAAGAAACAAAACAACAAGGGGCGATAGCGTTGGAAACAAGATTGGATCGGGATGTAGAGAAATGAGATCAACTGGAGCAGAGCTGCGATGGGTGCAACATGAAGTCAAGGAGAAGGGGCTCAGTGTCTCGGGAGTGTGTGTACGAGTCGTATGTGGTCGTCGGCTCAGCCCATGTCGGAGGCGATGCGATACGAGAAGGTTGACTTCAACGGTGATGAGCTTGTGGTGAGTATGAGAGAGGTGAGGGGGAAAAGGCCGGTGAGCCGACTGTTGGGGGGAGCGCTAGATTATCTGGGTCTTGTTGTTGCTGTTGTGCTGTTGTGCTGTGGGTGTTTTAGGAGGAAAGAGCGGGAGCTTGTGCAGGGTCTAACAGGTGCAAAGGAAGGTGCAACGGCCAAAAGCCCAGAAAGAGGCAATTAATGGGCGCGATGTATGAACGTGACAAAAGGAAAAAGGGAAGGAGCGAGTGCGACGCGGATAATCATGAGAGAAGGCACAGAAACGGACAACGATAATATGAGGAAAGTGCACTACTCGTACTCCGTACGACGCACTCGTAGAACAGCAGGCAAGTAGACAAACTGTCGAATCAGAGCAAGTGTGACGCTAGGGAGTGGGGCTGTGCCTGCCGAGACAAGAAGAGAAAAAAGAGCAGCAAAAGAGCAAATGAGAGATAATATAGAGATAAAAGGAGATAAAATAGAAAGCGGGAAATGGAAAGATTTATACTCACAAATCATGGTGACAATTGGGTCAACAAAGTAGAGCTACACAAAATCCGTGCCTCGTGATGCTGTGACGTCCGACAAGTATTCGATTTGCCGCAATCGCAGAACGGGCTGGCTGGGCCTAAAGATGGCTGGATAGCACGGTCAGCAGGGATCGAAGAAGCCGGCACAAGGGATGAGACACAGTGACATGCCACGTCTGGGCGGCCGGACTGGCTGTCTGCAGCCACGGCCAAGGCCAACCAGATGTGTGAAAAACAGGAGATCGAGCCTCAGAACAAGAAGGATGAACGGGTCTGCAGCGAGGCGCAAGGCTGCGTACGGAGTAGTGGGTTATTGCGCGACGAGCCTTGGCATGAGATTGGGCTCCGTAGCAGAGGAGCACTGCGCGAAGAGACGGCGTTGCATCGAGCGTGCGAGGATGCATTCAACCAAAGAGAGGGTGGACGCGGGAGGATGAGGGCGGTATGGGCTGCATGGTGCGTTGTCACGCGTGCTTACCTAGAGGATGATAAGCGTCGATTTCGGAGAGCAGGTAAAGTGCACAAATTGGAGGCAATAATGTCGGCGAATCAATCCGGGATGATTCAATGGCAATTTGCGGGTAATTTGGAAAGAAAGAGTATGGAAACGAGTCGAGGTAGATTCGAAGAGCAGAAAAAAAAAAGTAACAGTGTAAAAAAGCGCTGCCAAGAGAATGCACGGCCAAAGCGAAAGGGCAGTCGCAGACGGGATTGATCACGGGATGGTGTGGTGTCGCGAATCCGTGGTGGGAGAGGATATGTCGAGATGGGGTCGAGAAAGAAGTGTGAAAGGATTGAGAGGAGAATGGAGATTTTGCAAATTGAGAATTGAGAACTGAGCAAACACGACAAAGGCACAGAATAGCTATGGGAGCTACGGAGCACGGAGTACAGAGCTTGGTCGGGAAAGAGGCAACCCAGCAACAAGCGCGCAAGCGGAGACAGAAGCTGCGTACTCCGTACGAGCACGAGTGAAAGAGCCGAAAATACGAGCAGACCAGACGCGAATCGAAACACTCAAGGGGGAAGGAATGCCCAGCTGACGTCATTGCGGTGCCGGACAAACCCAAATCCGGCAGAGAAAGAGAACGTTGTACAAAGTTCGCGAATAACTTCCCAATATACTCGTACTCGTACATGATTACACTGCAGCTTGATACAAGTACTCTGTATGACGACTGCTCTCTCTCCTCTGTGTACTTGCGATCTTTTCCGCTGATCATCACCCCCCATCTTCTCTATGATCACTCAAATCCTATCGTCGCCTAGCCTGTTACAGGCGGTGATTGGCTAGGTGTCCACCATGCATCAGATGCACCGGCAGTTGACCACTAACGCAATAGCGCAAAATGCACTACTCCGTACTCCGTAGGACATGCTATGGCCCACTCATCCCTGCCAGCCACGGAATCCCGGATCTGGAACAGTGCAAGGAGCTTGTTTGTATTTGTACGGAGTAGCCATTTTGCAGTGAAAACTTGGCGCTGTTGCTGAACGCCGCGCGGTAAGCAGCCCCCGGCATAGCAATGACGTCGTCTCCACTGGCGCTCGATCGAGCCCGGAACCTGCTGAAGCTTCCAACGTAAAAAGCTCCGCCTTCCAGCTTTGACGGCCAAGGCGCCTGCAAGCGCGCCAGACAGAGAGCACCAGGTTTCCGTTACCAGCAGCAGCACCACCACCACAATCGCATCTCCGACACCGTCACTTGTGCACTTGCCGTTGCATCTCTTCAAAACCACCCTCTTGTACAGACGGCCCATACATTGCCCGTTTCAGCCGCGGCGTATTACCACCATGCGGCGACCAGGACAAACACGCGGGCTTTGAGAAAAACTTGCTGCCCGCGACGCCGACCAGCGAGAGATTGATATGCTTTCACTAGCTCCGCCACGGTAACCGTGGCACACCTTGGCACATCACCATAGCGGTCTGTCCTTGCAGACCGCAACGTACTCCGTATACCGTATCATCTGCGCGGAACAAATCGACGGCCTGCCAATTATCCTTTGAGATGCAAAATGCCGCCCGACACGCTTGGCAACCATGTGCGGCGCAGTCGGAGGAGCAGCACTAATAACCGGCATGGACGGCCAGAATGCCCTTCGACTGGCTGTCAACACGGAAGCCTCACAAAACGTGTAAGAAAGATGCATAAAAAACTCGTGTCAGATATACGCCCACCGACCACGTTCAGAGATCATAGGCGACCGATGTTTTTTTTTTTTTTGTTTGTTTGTGACAGTCACCGCTTACTAAGGAAATATAATTGCGGGGACCACGAAAGAGGCAGCCCGTTTGCCCAGCACATTGGGAAAAGCCAAGAAAACTTGCCAGGTCGGGCAATTTTAAAGCCAAGCTATGGATGAGCATCTTTGCTGGTGTGCGTTGTACTTTGCATCATAGCACAGTCGTATCGTATCGACTTGCATACAAGTCCCAAGCACACCCACTTGCACGTCGAGCCTGTCAAAGCAGAACAAGGACTATTTTTCATCCAGGTTACGATACTTCACGGAGCACGTCGTAGTACTGTCACGGAGTCTCGTATACATGGCACTATGGCCCGTACGACATAGCACCACTCTCCGTGCTCCGTACTCGTTGTCGTGCTCAGAACCCGCGTTTGCCAAGAGTGGCTGAGCAGAGCCAAATATGGGGGGCTTCGAGTCGTTCCCGCCCCTTGCTTGGCTGGAGTGACAATTAGAGTGGGGCCGTCGATCTAGCCGCACCAGCGCACCAGACCGCGGGGCCGAGCTAGGATCCGAGCTAGGCCAGGAACGAACTAGGGTGGTGTAGGAGATTATGAGTATCGACCTGTCTCACATTTTATTACTCCGTATTTACAGCTTCCGCCGCGAAACAATTGGATGAATTTTGGCATTCACTATTCAGACTGAATACCGTACTCCCGTACTTTCCGCAATGCCGACTCTTGTCTGCAAGTGACCGATGCCAACCCCAACGGCATTGTCCTGTCTATTCGTACGCACCACCACCACCAGCCAAGGCTGTCATGTCAGCACAGCCATTCTGGGCGAATTGTTGCAAGAGCAAAAAAAAAGGGGGAAATAGAGAAAAAAAAAAAGAGAAAAAACTCACCGGCTGCATAACTCATATACCACGTCCGACTGGCACCGCCGTCGAGCCAGCTCGGGTCAAAGTTGGGCTGGCTAAAGAACTGAAAGGCCGCGTGCGGGTCGAGCGTCGCCAGGTTGCCGTAGAGAATGCCGCGCCATCCGCCCGCGACACAGTCGGCTTTCCCGTTGGCAAACAGGTCGTTCCATTCCTGCATCACATACGACGGCGGCCGGAAGTACGGCGAGCACGGCAGCAGCGGGATCATGTGGATGCCGTGGATGTACTCCGGGTTGTTGCCAAAGTACGTCGTGTGGTCGATCTTGTTCTCAAACATGATGCCGCCCACCTGGTTGCCCACGAATCCCGCCGGCTCGACGCTGTTGCCCTGCTCATAGTAATAGTATGCCCGCAGCGCCCGCGCCTGCACCGCCAGCATCAGGTTGGCTCGCGCCTCGAGCACGCTGTCGCCCTTGGCCTGGCCCCAGAGCTTGAGCGCATACACCGACATGGCGTCCTCGGAGCTCGACTCCTGGTCCTTGCCGTCCATAGAGGCAAACAAACCGTGCGCCCAGCTGTGTCCGTGGTACCAGTCGAAGCTGCGGAACACGGGAAACAGCTTGTCGCGCGGGCTCGGATTCGCATAGTCGCGCACCAGCGTGTCCACAAACGCTGCATTGTCGCGCAGCCACGACGGATCCAGGTGCGCGATTACGGCGCCTGCATACACAAAGTAGCCGTAGTGGAAGTGGTGGTCGTTGTAGTACGAGTTGCCAAAGTCGACGTTGGGGTCCTGCAGCGTGTACGAGGCGGTCGAAACGACACCACCCCATGTGTGTTCATAGACGAGCGGGTGCTTCTGTCGGTTCTCAGTGAAGCGCGCAAACGCCTGCTTTAGTCTCGCCAACCCACCGGCCGCCGCGTCTTTGTCGCCGAGCAGCTCCGACATGGCCAGCAAGATGCAAGCAAACTTGGCCAGACCCTGACTCGTTAGCATGTGCAGTAGGAAGCCGTTTCAAAAATCAAAAGCGAAAACCCACCTTGCCAGAATAATACATCGAGTCCAGGTCGGTTTGCGCATCCATGTCCTGTGCCAGCTCCTGGTGAGCAATGTCGAGAATGACCTGGCGTGCGTTTGGCGAGAGTTTGTTGACCGTCTTCTTCGACCGCGGGTCCCATGGTAGAAAGCTCAGGTCGACAGGAAGCTCGGGCTCGACCATTGTCCACGAGTCGCCCAGAACAGCATGCGCACCGCCCTTGGTGGTCGTTTGCATCTCAATGTTCTGCAGCGCGCCTCGTGTCTTGTCGTCAAAGGACGCGCAGTGGTGCGGGAGCGCAAACATGAGCAGCGGCGAGCTGGCCATGAACGACGCATCGTTTGCCACATCCGACTTGTGAAAAGCAAACGTGTAGGAGCCTACTGCGCCCTTGTCGCCGGTTTGGCCCGACAGCGTCACGCCGGTCGCATACACGCCCGCGGCCCGGTCATAGCTGGCCCACCCCTGCGCGGGATCGAGGACACGCGCCATCTGGATGGAGCCGCAAAAGCCCTGCTGCGCTTGGAGCGATGTCGGCGTGTTCTGGCGCAGGTCGATGGGGGGCGATCCGCGCTTGCTGCGCGCGTAGATCAGCCACGTCGAGTTGTCGTTCATCTGCACCACGTAGCGCTGGACGCCCTGCTTGAGGCCTTGGCATGCCGCGTCGACGGACAAGAAGGCCTGGGCACTGCGGATGAGGGGGCACGCGCCGTTGTAGAGGCCCGTCACAAAGCCTTGGCCCTGCACCAGCGGAAACTGGATGGCCGGCGCCGCCTCGGGGCTGCCCGGCCGCAGGCTCACCAGTGTGGACATGTCCGTCTGGGCCTCGACGGTCAGGACCGTCTTGTCATTGAGCTCGGTGGCATCCAGGACAAAGTTTTGCAGCACCGGCGGACTGAAAAAGTACGAATTGGGGCTGCTGCGGTGATGGCACGGGCCGTCGGTCGGCCCAAACACGCGCATCTCGGGCATCACGTAGGATATTGTGAGGCCCCAGCCGCTCGTGGGTGGACGGCCCTTGGTCCACGATACGGAGTAGGGCATCATGTAGGCGGGGAAATCCTGGTCGCCGAGCATGAGGTTGGCATAGAACTTGTTCGTTTCGATTGGGCCGGAAGCCTGGCGGCTGGCGGGCGTGGTGCCCAGCGGCGTCTGGGGGTGGTCCGGACGGGACTTGATCGGCGCCGGCAGGGTCCCGGCCTCGGCCCCATTGTTAATGGGTGCGGCAAACAGATCCATGCCGTCGACAGCGGGCGGAGGGAATGCGGGGGCGGCACAAAATGTGTGGCGGGGTTGAAAGACGGTGGACAAAGCTGACACTGGCGCAGGAGCTGAAGTGGGAGCTGAAGTGGGAGCTGAAGTGGGAACCGAAGCGGGAACCGAAGCGGAGGACGAGGCCAAGAACAGAGCAGCTTGGTCGACAGCACGGCAGTGCGGCTCTAAGCATGGATGGCAAGTCCTTGGAGGAGAGCAGGAGCTGGTAGAGTTTGAAATAAAGCCATTGTCTGCTTGGCCCGCTTGGCCGGAGGTGACATCATGGGGGCCGAGAGACCAAGTGGGTGCGGTCGATGCAAGGAGGGCCGGCGCAAGGAGAGAAGCTAGTGCTTGTACGAGTATCTTCATTCTGATTGGATACTTGCACTAACACCCCAAACGGCGCGATCTGCTGTATGACCCGGCGATGCAGGCGGCCGAGACAACGATGGGAGAAAAACGGACCTTGAGAATGGCATGATACAAAAGAGCGGTCTGGCCGCCATTTATGACGAGGCGCGGGCTGTAGAATTGTAGATGTCCAGACGATGAGGTTGAGTGTCTGTGAAGACAGCACGATTCGGCGAGCGACCGGTCTCGCCGATGCATATGAGGTAGACGAGCGGACGAGGCAGATGACCTTGCATCCAGGCATAGGGAACGTGGCAGGTGATGCAAAATTAGGGGGGAAAATGTGCGTGATCCAGGAGGTGGTGGCTGCGTGTCCTGTCATGAATGCACGCATCTGGCCTTTGAGCGCACCTTCCGAGTTTGCAGAGCACTTTCCGCCGGGCGCATTCCGTCTCTCTGTCAGCAGGAAGGTACGCTGCCGTGCACAATACCATGGTAGGCAAGAGGTTCACCAGGAAAGCGGAGGCAGCATCGCCAAAAGTATAGAAAAATAAAAAAATAAAAATAAAAATGCAAAGGCATGGGGGGTGCACGTGCTGACCTTGCCTAGGTGCTAGCTGCCTAGGTCTTGGTACGACCGACGTTCGCCGAGTCCAGTCACATTGTTGACTCTTCAATATTGCAGAGGCAGTTGTCTTAGTGCTTGTATCACCCAGTTCACGGCTCCTGCTTCTGTGTTGGACACTCGTGACTGTCGCTGTTGGTTCATCCAAGGTTCTATTGCGCAACGGTATCGGAGCAATGACGACTAGCCAGCAGATCCAGAATCCCAGCCCTTGCGTGGCTTCGGCAGGCGGCTGGGCTCTGCTTTTACGTGCACTCCAGAGTCGGTGCCACAGCTGGATCCGACGTGACTGCGCTGGTTGTCACCTGTGTTCTCGCTCGGCACAGCCCGTTCCGGCGTGTCAGGCCTGAGCCGCCATTTCTTTTTCCGGCGCGGAGGGGGCGGCTGAGGTGCAGTCGTTGCAGACGGTGCAGTCGCTGCAGTCGCTGCTGCCCGGGTCGACGCCTTGTCAGCTTGCGGCGTAGCGCTGACGGCATACGCTGCCTTGCGACACGCACGCACAGTCTGCTTGTCGAGCACCCACGGCTTGTCCAGCGTCGCGCGCGCAAACGCATTGACCTTTTTCCAGAACTGCATCTCCTGCTGCGTGCTGCGCAGGACCGTGAGCTTGACCACCTGGATCTGCAAAAAGTACTCGTCGCGCCAGGAGCGGTACAGATGCAGCTCGCCCCGGACCTCGATGACCTTGCCCACGTGATTCTCCGAGACAGCTGAACCTGCCGCGCTCGCTCCATGCGCATGCGCGGCGATCATCTTCCGGAGGGGGTTGGACGGCACAACACAATCAATGGCCATGCCGCTGCCGTCGTCGATCCCGTACACGTGCCGGCCGTTGTGATCGGCAAAACTGACGACGACGCCGGCGACGCGCACCCACTTGATGGGGTGGTTTTTGTGGAAGAAGATGTTCTGACCTGTTGCAACCACCCACGTTAGCCTTGCACCCAGCCGGCCGCACAAAGACAAAGGCAAATAAAAGGCAAATAAGAGGCAAACAAATAGCAACGGAAAACCAACAGACCCTCAAAAGCGTCAAACTCGTCGAGGCGCAGCAGATCGCTCACGCGCATGGGACACCATTTGTTAAATGTTGGCGATAGGGGGAAGCAATACTGGTAGTAGTACGTATAGGGAGCGTCCGACGCAGTGGCCGTAGCCGTAGCCGAAGCTGCCGCCGTCGGCCGAGATGTCGCGACCGTCGTCGGAGGCGGTGCCGCCGCATTGTCTGACGGCTGCGGCCCGGCCTCGGTCATGGCATGGCGGAGCGGCGGTCGTGGATAATCGGAAATGACAGTGGAGAGCCGTGGAAACAAGCAGAGTAGCAATCAAGGTCACATTCCAAAAAGAAAGCGGTATCCTGGTGTACTCTTAATATTGCGCGACGCAAAAAGAGGCTCTGCTAGTGTAGTCACGCCCAAACGTGTAAAGAGGCTCCAGGCTGCTGCCCCGCAAGTTGATGGAGCAACCACTATAAAATAGTGTAACGCGTTCTGCAGACACGCGTCTCGGGTGCTTGTATTATGTCATCCATGCCCGCGAAGCTGCATTTCTCATCTCGACGACTCGCCTTTTCAATTGCTTTGCATGCCATATCACCTTTTTGTGTGTTCTCCCTGCTTTCGTGCCTCTCACCAACAAATTTTCTACCGCCGTTTTCACCATCCGCCTGCACCATGTCGGACCACTCCGACCACGAAGACGACCTCGATGCCGGCGAGCCGCCCGCCGCCATCGACCCCTATGCCGTGCTCGGCATCGACCGCGCCGCTACTGCCGACCAGGTCCGATCCGCCTACCGCAAGGCCGCGCTGCGCTGCCACCCGGACAAGGTGGCGCCCGAGAAGCGCGACGCGGCGCACGCGCAGTTCCAGGAGGTGGCCTTCGCCTATGCCGTGCTGTCGGACGCGGCGCGGCGCAAGCGGTACGACGAGACGGGCTCGACGGCCGAGTCGGTGATAGATAACGAAGACGGCTTCAGCTGGTCCGATTTCTACCGGGCGGCGTTTGCCGACGCCGTCAACCCGGACGCCATCGAGACGTTTGCGGCCACGTACAAGCACTCGGACGAGGAGCGCGACGACGTGCTGCGCGCCTACACGCGCTACAAGGGCAACATGGACGGCGTCTACGAGTCGGTGATGCTGAGCGACGTGCTGGCCGACGACGCGCGGTTCCGCGCCATGATCGACGCTGCTATCGCCGCCGGCGACGTCAAGGCGTTTGCGCGCTACACGGGCGAGACGGCGGCGGCGAAGCGGGCGCGTGCTGCGGCCGCGCGCAGCGAGAGCCGCGAGGCGGAGGAATACGCGCGCGAGCTCGGCGTGCACGACAAGCTGTTTGGCGGGGGTAAGGGTGGCGGCAAGGGCGGCGACAGCACGTCTACGAGCGCTCCTAAACAAATCAAGGCCGGCAAGGCCGGCAAGGGAGGCAAAGACAAAAAAGGCAAGGCCGGCAAGAACAAAGAGGACGACCAGGCCGGTCTCGCAGCACTGATCCGCGGGCGCCAGCAGGACCGCGCGGCCTCGTTCCTGGACAACCTGGCCGCCAAGTACGGCGCGACCGAGCCGAAGAAGAAGGGCAAAAAGGGCAAGAAGCGGGCGGCGGACGAGGCCGAGGAAGAGCCGTCCGAGGAGGCCTTCCAGGCGGCAGCAGCGCGGCTGAAGAGCAATAAACGCGCACGCCGTTGAGTAAGGGGAGCGTTTTTCTATTGATTTTTGGAGCATGGCGTTATGGAAGGTATGGGGGGGTCAGCAGGCACGGAATATGCACCATCGCGCATTAATGAAAATAAAGGGAATAAATGAAGATTGCATCCAGTTGGTAGTCAGATTGGTACGGAGTAGTGGCGGTACCTTGAGTTAAAGCGGGGCATCTACGAACAAGCTATGATAGCACACCTAACCAACCTGCGACTACTACGGAGTACATCCACCAGAGCTCACACACCATGTCCGACGACCGCCACCTTGAATACATGCGCCAGGCGCTGGCCCTCGCGCGCCTGTCGCCGCCCAAGCCGTCCAACTACCGCGTCGGTGCCGTGCTTGTTGCCGAGGCCGACGGCGGGCACGAGGAGCAGGAGGTCCTTGCCACCGGCTACACGCTGGAGATGCCGGGCAACACCCACGCCGAGCAGTGCTGTTTACGTAAGCTGGCGGACAAGCACGGCGTTGCCGAGGACGACCTGGCCAGCGCCCTGACGACGGCCCAGCTGCCGCGCCGGCTGGCGCTCTACACGACCATGGAGCCGTGCTCGTTCCGGCTGAGCGGCAATCTGCCGTGCGTCCAGAGAGTGCTCCGCCTCGCGGGAAAGGGGGGGGCTGCTGCTGCCGGCGTCCCTGAGCGGACGATTACCGTCTACTGTGGCGTCACGGAGCCTGACACGTTTGTGTCCAAGAACACGGGCCGGGCGACACTCGAGGAGGCCGGGATCCGGGTGGTGCATGTGCCTGGGCTGGAGGAGGAGATTCTAGCGGTTGCTACGGCTGGTCATGTGCAAGAGGCCAAGGCATAGGCGATTATGTTTAGTTGTGTGAAAGACGTGCGTATCATTTACATCAGATTTAATATAGCTAGAAAAAAAAACGCCACCTAAATCTTCTCCCCCTCGAGAATCGGCTTGGCCGCGTCGGTCGTCCACCAGCTGACGCCCGGCTTGCCCGGGAACTCGTACGCGTCCATGCTGGCGGCCTTCATCTCGACGCTGTAGCCCGGCTCGGTGGGCGTGGTGTAGTAGCCGTCGCGGATGACGGCCGGGTGGCAAAAGTGCTCGTGCAGGTGGTCGACGTACTCGAGCACGGACAGCTTGCCGCTGACGGCCACGTAGTCAATGGTGCTCAAGTGCTGGGTGTACTCGGGCAGGCCGACGCCGCCCGAGTGCGGCACAATGGGCACGCCAAACTTCTTGGCCAGCAGCAGCACGGCCAGCACCTCGTTGACGCCGCCCATGCGGCAGGCGTCGATCTGGCACACGTCAATGGCGCCCGACGCCAGCAGCTGCTTGAAGATGACGCGGTTCTGGCACATCTCGCCCGTGGCCACGCCGATGCCGTAGGGCCGCAGCGCGTCGCGCACGGCCTTGTGGCCCAGCACGTCGTCGGGCGACGTCGGCTCCTCGATGAACCAGGGCCGGAACTCGCGCAGCGCCGTCATGTACTCAATGGCCTCGGGCACCGACCACACCTGGTTGGCGTCCACCATGAGCACGTTGCCCGCGTCGTAGCCGATGACCTTGCGCGCAATCGACAGGCGCAGGCGGTCGCGCGCCAGGTCGCCGCCGACCTTCAGCTTAAAGTGCCGGTAGCCCTTGGCCAGCGTGTCGCGCAGCAGCGCCTCCATCTTGTCCTCGCCGTAGCCCAGCCACCCGGCCGACGTCGTGTACGCGGGCACGGCGCGGCTGTTCTCGGCGTCGCGCATCCGCTCGGCCTTGCCCTGCTCGGCATCGCGCAGCAGCTGCAGCGCCTCCTGCTCGGTCAGGGCGTCGGTGATGTAGCGGAAGTCGATGCAGCGCACAAACTCCTCGGGCGTCATCTCGGCCACGATGCGCCACACGGGCTTGCCCAGCGACTTGGCCCACAGGTCCCAGATGGCGTTGACGACGGCGCCCAGCGCCAGGTGGATGACGCCCTTTTCGGGCCCGATCCACCGCAGCTGGCTGTCGTTGACCAGGTGGCGCCACGTGGCACCCCAGTTGGCCACGAGCGACGACAGCGTGCGGCCCTTGATGCGGTCGGCGACGTAGTTGATGGCGGCGCACACAATGTCGTTGCCGCGGCCAATGGTAAAGGTCTGTGGGTTAGTCAATGTCTACTCCGTACGTATTTTTTTGCGTCTGCAATAGCACCCACCATGCCATGCCCGGTCAGGGCCGAGTCGGTCTCGAGGATGCAGTAGGCCGACGAATAGTCGCCGGCCGCGTTCATGGCATCGGAGCCCGTCTTGTCCAGCGACGTCGGGAAGCGCACGTCGCGCGTGGACCAGCCAGTAATGGTGATTTCCGCCATTGTATTGTTTCTTAATGTTAGTCTGCTATATTAATGCTTGGCTTGCATGCAGGGCTTGGCAGTCGGCGCGAGAGTGAGGCTGTCGTGGTTGACGTTTAACGTGGAAAGATGTCGTGATCGTGCGATGCAGAGAGAAGAGGGAAATGTCTGAACGGCCATTTCTAGTCGTGGACAACGCCACCTGCAAAAAGTCGAAGCATGGTTTCCAATTTCTCCGTCGCATCTGCTCCTCGGCTCGCCAATGTGACAGACTACATCTATCTCCGTACCCGTCCTCTCCGATATTGGCCCCGACGAGCATGGACTGCGCGCAAACATGCCTGTAGCCACTGTAGGCGCCCCGGTAGGTGCATGGTATACAGCGTTTACAAAGAAAAAAGCGGCCTGCTCGCTCTGCTTTACGCCGGCCATCATGCGACTGCCGGGCGCCTCTGATTGATGGAGAATTAGGCTATGACGTCCGTCAGCGCCGATGAGGGGACATGAAGAGGGGCAGTTGGGGCAGCTGGCAACGGCTGGCACTAAATGGCTGATCAAAGAATAAAAAATGCAAGTAAGCGATAATATTATTCTCATACGATGTACTCGTACGAGTACGAAGAACACGATACGCTCCTTCCATTGTATTCCTTGAACCTGCTGGGCTGGGAAAGAGCGAACGTCTGTCGCACGGATAAATTAGAGTCTCGTGACACCCGGCCACGATTTTGGCTACACAACACAGGGCGTGTCTCGGTATGTCTGAGCTCTCGAATCCAAATGGCACAGTCATGAACACATACGAGTACGAGCGTACAAGTAGTCACACGAGTCACTACGCACTGCAGCATGAAGCATTGCTGTGCAGACGCCGACCGATGCCGTGCGTGTTGGCAGCCGTTTCCTCGGGCGTCCTGGCTGCGGTGTGATATGGCGAGGCGAAGTTTTTTTTTGTCGGTCATCTCTCATGCTCTACGAATGAGTACATTTGGCCGACGATGTAGCCTTAGTTTTTCTGTCTTTTCATCTCGGGCGTCGTTCCACCATTTGTCGTCCTTTTTATTCCATTTTTGTAACTTTGGTGGCCTCTTTTCTTGATTTCTTATTTTCGGGCATTTTCGCTAGCCTTTATGCTGACCATTTGCATGCCATTTTCACGCTTTTTGCATGCCTTTCCTCAGGATTTCCTTGCATGTATCATCTGACGATTTCAGCGGCCAGCTCAGCTGGGCGGGGGGGGGGGGGGGGGTTGGAAGACGCCAATGCAGCTAAAAAAGCTAAAAAACAGAGCTTGTCCATGTAGAGTTCAGCCGTCGAGGATGGCGAGACCACTGACGAGTGGCGTTGTGCCATCTGCAAGGGATATCACAGAGTGACGGGCAAATACGAGATCGTGCATGAAGGTACGAGTAAAAGAAAGGTTGGCTGGAGCGATGTGCTGTTCGCAGACCAAGATGAGAGGGACCAGGTGCATATGCCAAGACGTTTTTTCTTCCTTTTTTTCTTTTATATATATATACGGAGTATATATGTAATTTTTTTTTAGAAAAATTTCTCGTCTTTTTACCTTTCCGATTCCCTCTTTGCGGTTCTTCCATTTTCCATCTTTGCGGCAGGACAGCACTTTGCCCTGTAGAGGCAAGGGGCTCTTTTGTAATACGAGGCTGAACGCAACCCTGTTCGGAGGCAGTCGATCTGGATCAGCTTGAGCTGTCACACAGTACGGAGTATGAGTCTGGACATGCTCTGTTGCCACATCGAGAGACGGCAGGTCCAGCTGGCCCAGAGAGAAGCAAGGAGAAGCAAGGGTGCCGAGACTGAGACAACAGCCAAAAAAAAAAAAGTAAAGTTTGAAGCAGGGACTGGCTTCATGGCGGTGACGAGACAGGGACAGGAGACAAGTGTCGTTCGTACTCGTAGGCGGCTGGAGGACAGCAGTACGAGTACTCCGTAAAAACACCTCACTCTCAGAGGGGTGGCAACCAGCAGCTGCTGCACCGGGTTGGGCGTGCATGGGATTCTCGTATTTCTACGAGTCTCGTATCCATGTACTCGTAGTCTGAAGTCGCATTTCGTTCCGCAGTACGAGTCTTTAGTGAATAGCGCTGCTGAGTCATCCGTTTATGCTCATGAAACCCATCTTGCACAACGGCGCTTTATTTGAGATTGGAATGCTGGAGACACTGGTATGCGGGAGCACCCTAACGTTCTCCATTGTCCACGCGGATCGCCAACGTCATTCTTGTTCGGAGCGGCGCATCCCGTGAAAGAAAGATTAAGACACAGACATTACGGGGACGCCAGTTTATTAAAGCCAAAATCAACAAAGAACGCACAACGACTAGCCACAGATTTTCAGAGAACGAGTACGAGTACACTTCACAACTCATCCGTGAAAAAAAGTACGAGTACTTGTACAAACACACTCGTACACCAGCGGTGAGCCCAGCGTGGTCCGTTGTCCGTCGTAAAAGCAGCCAGAGCAGAAAACTCAGACCTCGTATGGCCCGGCTTAAGCGTGGGGTGTGGAGCTTGGCTAGCCCCTCGGGAAGAGGGATGGCGTGGTTGGTCTGTGCCCCAGCCACCAGCTTCGAGCGTCTTGCTTGGTCCGTGCTGCCCACGCCATGCAGCAACGATCCTACGCTGTCGGGCGAAAAAAGAGTCGTTTTGCAGGTGATTTACGAGAGAAGGGGTTATTCTTAGAAAAAAAAGACTGGATCAACTGGAAGTTTCTTTCTTTCTCGCGTGCGGGCAAAACGTCTCGAAACGTCGAATACGTGAATATCGTATTGTGCGGGCTTCCACAAGATTACCGCGGGGCATACGCATACCCTGCATTGATGATGGCTCGTTGTACTCGTACAAGTAATTAAGCAGTACGAGTGATAGCAGGCCAGCAGAGGACAGCTCGACAATGGCATCGCGATGCGATCAACTGCAGTGTGTGACGTCGTTCCTGCCCTTGGGCAGAATCCATGGTGGGGTAATGTTTTGTTCTTTCCTTTTTGACCACAGAGTCAATACAGAAGGCTGGTGCTCTAAATTTAGGAGGAAGGTTGGGAGAGACGTCCCTTCCCCGATGACGTGGGTGGTGCCACTACGACGCTGCAACTGCAGGGCGTTGCCCACGAGACACAGTTTTGCGCGGGCTGGGCCTTGCCCACTACACCGCTGTACTCGTACGCTGTAAGCGGCCAGAGCCCCAGTTGCTCCTTCTCCAAGATCACGACCGAGCATCGCTCTTTCCCTTCCTGTCGTCTTCCGTCCTCGTGTCCCAAGTAGGATATTGCGAGTACTCGTACTCCTTACCTCGTCTCGTAGAAATAGAATGCATCTGCCCCATCTTCCCATCGACATCCCTTTTGGGGCCTCACTCCGTCAGCTCAGGCCTCGCTTTCTCGTAATACGAGCTGCCAGTACGGAGTACTCGTACCCTCAAACATCATCCACCTTACTTCACCACCCACATCGAAAGACCCATCCTCCCCTGCACGCTACGGCGTAGGCGCCGCATTGCCCACTTCAAGCTTCTGCAAAGGGGGCCTTGGAATACGAGAAACCGCTGGCCGTCGGGGCTGTCTGGACTGTCTTGTCTTATCCGCCGTCTCGTCCCCCCTCTGGCTCGTCATCTTCCCAGTCCCGGAAGTGTCCACGTTAGCGTCCTTTTTTTTTTCTGCTCGCAGATCCATCCTAGATGCTCCGCAGACCCTGGACCATGCGTCCGTCTTACCGGCCCTCTTATTTTTCACAAGGTCCGTGTAATATTGTCCATTTGGTTGCCCTGTCATCCGCTAGATATCGTCATCGAGCTCACTGTTCAGTTCATGTGGCCGCTAAACATGGGGAAGTTGGGCCACAGACATCTCACGCTAATCCCTGGACAGCGCAAAGAAAACAAGAGGCAGGGAATCAGAAACCGCTCAAACGTCAAATGTTTTTCTTTTCTTTTTATTTTCAGGGATCAGAAGCACTGATACCTTTTATTATCCCCACACCCAACCAGTCGGACAAGGATACGATACATGCCCTCTCGTCACAACCTTGTTCTCAGAGATCGGATCTAGGGCGTGCGGACGCCTACATAATCAAACCCCCTCCTCCCTCACCCAGTGGTGGTTCTCTTTTCTCTCTTTTCTCTCTTATCCTCTTATCGACGTTCGTTTATTTTATTTTATTTTATTTCATTGTATTTTATTTCATTTTCATCTCCGGCTGCTTATAAGTTGCCCTGCCGCCACTTTCTCACCCTCATCCGCGTCACGCCAACCGGGATCTCGCACGCATCTCACCCCCTCGGAGGCCGCCACAACCACTCTTCTCCAATCGCAACCCCCCTTCTTCCAACGCCCTAGGCTTCTCTTGTGAAGCGGCATCTCCACGATGGCAGCCACTTCCGAGCGCCGCAAGAGCTTCTCGCAGTTCTTCGGCTTCAGCAAGCCCGAGGTCAAGCAAGAGGCCGCTCCCGCCTACCCCAAGCTGCGGCATAAGCTGCAAAAGGTCTCGAAGCAGACAAGTGCCGACGTCGACTTCCCACCAATAGGCCATGTCGCAGCACCTGCCCCGGACAGCATCGAGACCGTCCAGGTCCCCGGCGACAACTCCTTTCTGTCGACCAAGTACGAGTCGCGCCCCGTCTCGAGCTACGGCGGTGCCAACAAGGCTGCCACCGCCGCCGAAGCAAAGCCGAGCAAAGAAGAGAGACGCTCGCGGAGAGAGAGCCGAACCCGCTTCTTCTCGCGGTCCTCCAGCACCAGCCGCGGCCCCCCGGTGTCGCGCTCCACAAGCTGCAACCGTGCCAGCTTCAGTGCGTCTCGTCCGGCAACAGCTGCAGCCACTGCCGAGCCCGTGCCTCCAGTTCCCAGCGGCCCATTGGCAAAGGCCTCGACTGCTACCGTCTCGGCTCCCGCCCCGGCGCCTGCCCCGGCTCCGGTCTCTTCTTCATCCGACGCCAAGACGGACCACGAGCGGGAGTACAAGGCTGCCCAGACCGCTAGACAGACTCGTGCCCTCTCGATCCTGGAAGCACATGAGCGGGAAGCCGCTCAGAAGTGGACGGGCCTGAACCGGAGCTCGCTCTGCTTGGGCCCGTCCGAGCCCACCAAGGCCCCTCGCCAGCAGCAGGAGGTTACTCCGCCGCCGAGCCGTCATCAGTCACAGCCCGAAGAGTGGCCGCTTGCACGGCCGTTCCACCTCCCCTACAACGCGGTCATTGCCACACAAAAAGCCAACGACGCCGCTGAGGCTCGCTACTTTGCTAACCGGTCGCCCTACCCTTCACGCCCTTTCACGCCTGCGCCCATCACGATCCCGGGCAAGCAGGCCGCCCACACCCCGGGCCACGCACACTCCAACTCCAATGTGTCCTCTTTGACTGCCTCGACCCCGATGTCGGCAACTTTCTCGGCGTGTCTCTCGTTCACCTCAGTCTCGTCAGTGAACCATTCAGGCCCCGATGAGTCCTCGTGTCCCGGCACACCCAACGATGCAAAGTTGAGCCCCTATGGCTTCTCGCGCGCACATAGTCGCCAGCAGAGCCAGGACAGCCACGCCGCACCGGAGCTGTCGTACCTGTCTCGCAGCCGCAGCCGGCACATGACCGAATCGTCGACCAGCATCACATCTGACGAGTGCTCGCCGATGCCTAGACGCAAGAAGACCCCGGTCTACGCAATCGGCCAGCTCGAAGGCAACTCGAGTTCCGACGACTCTTCCATTCTGGAGTCCAGCAACGCGTATGCGCCAGCAAAGGAGCCCATCACCATCAACGTGCAACGCGCACCGGACTCGTCCGAATCCACCAAGAGCCGGGCCGAGCTGGATCTGCTCAAGTCCATGTCCAGCATCGAGTGCATTGCCGAGGAGTACCGCGCTCTTCTCGCCTCGCGCTGCTCAAACCGCACGGAGGAGCAGGCTGAAGTGAAGAGCGAGGCTGCCGCCACCCAGCGCTCCACATCCGGTGTGCCGCGCAACGACAACAGCGCGCAAGCCGTCAGACAGACACCGCCACAGCGGAGATTCCTGCTGTCCCCGGGTCCCGAGCGGCAAGGACCCCCGATGGCCCACATCGACTCGTACTGTGATCGGCAGGGGATGCCCAGCGCCACGCCGGCGTCTCCGACTACGGCCAAAATGACAACGCCGCTGCCTCTGCGGACGCGGAGCAGTATGCACGGCACCAGCCCTGCTTCCAAGGCAAATGCCAGCGCCAACAACAAGGCTGCCGCCAAGCCAAAGGAGGTGCCGCAGCAGCAGCAGCAGCAGCAGCAGCCAGACAACCTCAGCTTGCAGATCTGTGTTGACCTGCTGGCGCGTGAGCTGTCGTCGGCTGTGACGCACCGCTCGTCGGCGGCAGCAGCCACGGCAGCCTCTCAGCGCGCGGCCGCCCGCCGCAGCCTCCAGCACAACATGACGGGCGGCATGCGTGACCCGCAGACGCTGACCTGGCCCAAGGCCACGCCGTCGATGGCGCCGCCGGCCACCAACTCGCCGGACTCGGCCCTGCAGATCCTGGTGATGATCGAGGCGTACGAGCGTCTCCGCGACCAGCTGGTGGCCGATGCACGTCGCAAGCGGCAGCAGAGCCTGCTGAACCGCGGCCGCGGCGATGTCGGCGCGAACGTCGAGGTCGAGCAAATCGAGTCCATGTTTGGCTTGTGGCTCAAGTCGCTGTACCAGATCCACGACTCGCTGACCTGTGCGGCCGACGACGAGGGCAGCGATGGCCTCGACAACACGAGCGACAGCGAGTATGAGTCAGCATGAGCTTTCTTTTTTTATTTCTTTTTTTATTTCCTTTGTTAACGGCTTGCTATGGCGCACGGCACGGTACATCATGATGATCTAATGTTTTATGACGACTTTCTTTTCTTTTTTTGGTTGATGGTTAATCCTGGATCGGGGAGGCAAAGGAAAGGCCCATCGCTACGACGTTTTGGCTTCGGTTCATTTAAGATTTAGTAGATAGTTTTAGTATAATATAATATATAGTTTTAGGTAGCTAAATCAATATCTTAGAAAAGATTATTGTGTCGATTGAAGCATTCATGTAACAGATGGTCATGGTCGATGAGTAAGATGCATGTATTAGACAGTGAGCCAATCACATGACTGCTTGTCGTATGACGTAATCACGACCGACCGAGCTGTTCTCCGTGTTCATCACCAAATTCATGCCGCGCATTGGCTTTTCATCAGCCTTTATCGACCAGGTCAAAATAATAATCAGAGGAAATCGCTGCAATGGCAGACGACGAGTTTGGGGCTGACGCCGACTTTCTAGCGGCCCTGGCGGAGACAGATGTCAGCAGCATCGCCGGGCCGGTCAACAGCAGCTTAAGCGCCAATGCAAATGCAAACACAAACAAGGCGAGCAGCGCACCGCGTCCGACGCCACAGCGGCCCCTGCCG
Organism: Ophiostoma ips; assembly: GCA_019925475.1. Lineage (NCBI taxonomy): Eukaryota > Fungi > Ascomycota > Sordariomycetes > Ophiostomatales > Ophiostomataceae > Ophiostoma > Ophiostoma ips. The sequence goes on from JADHKN010000016.1 coordinate 327,265, forward strand.
CCGCATCTGGCGCAAGCGCAGCCGAAAGTGACACCCCGGATCCAGCAGCCGGCACCGCAGCGGATACCGCGGCCGGGCGCGGGGGGCAACAGCAGCGCGACGACGACTCCGCGCATCATCCAGCCCACGCCGCAGGCGCTGTCCGGGCCGCCGGGGTCGACCGCAAACGTCTCCTCTACTACTACTTCTGGGACAGCGACACCGACGCCGACGCGGCTGGCGGCGCGCCCCGTGTCGTCCGGGTCGACGATCCTGGTGTCGCCGCGGCAAAAGGGCAACAGCGTGCTGGCGCAGATCCGCTCGGTGCCGTGGGAGTACAGCGACATTGTGGCCGACTACCAGCTCGGCGTGACGACGTGCGCGCTCTACCTCAGCCTCAAGTACCACCGCCTGCACCCCGAGTACATTTACGCGCGGTTCCGCCGCCTGCAGGGCCGGTTCCGCCTGCGCGTCTTGCTGACGCTCGTCGACATTGACAACCACGAGGACGCGCTGCGCGAGCTGTCCAAGACGAGCCTCGTCAACGACCTGACGCTCATCCTGTGCTGGTCGACGGCCGAGGCCGCGCGCTACCTCGAGCTCTACAAGTCGTTTGAGCACGCGTCCAACTTCGCCGCCATCCGCGGGCAGCAGGCCGCCGGCTACGCCGAGCGCCTCGTGCAGTTCATGACGGTGCCGCGCGCCATCAACAAGACCGACGCCGTCGCGCTCGTCGGCTCCTTTGGCAGCCTGCGCAACGCCGTGCTGGCCGACGCCGAGCAGCTGGGGCTCGTCAGCGGCTGGGGCCCCAAAAAAGTGCAGGCGTGGCGGCGCGCCGTGGAGGCGCCGTTCCGGGTGCAGAAGAACGCCCGGCGGCCGCGGGGGGCGGGGGCTGCGGCACAAAAGAAAAAGGCCGCCGACGCCGCGGCATCTGCTGCACCACCGCAAGAAGAGATTGAAGAAGAGGAGGCAGCAACAGATTTCGATGCGGTGTTCCACGCTCAGCGGCGCGACGATGCCAGCAACGCAAACGACACAAACAGCGCAGACAACCCGAGCAACGCGCTGCCAACACCCCAGCCAACACTGCCCCCGGCGGCACAAACAGTACCAACACCACCAGCGACAAAGCCAGCGCGGCCGCCAGAGGAGACGCTGAGCGAAGGCGTAGCGGCTGCGCTAGCAAGGCTGCGCAAGTAGTTTCTGCGCGAGTACGGAGTAGGGGGATGCTTGTATGCCTACGAATACTCTGTACTACTGGACAACAACCCACACGTGAGCACTAGATGCCCTGCCACGCTGGACGACCGGGGTTGGTTTCTTGTTTTTTTTTTGGGAGATTTTTACCCGTTGGTCGGACCGGGTTGGTGTTGCGGTCGGGGCAAACCTCGGCACATTCGCTGCGCAGGTGAGCCTTGAGCATGCCATCCGTCCGCGTCTCTGTGCTAAGGATGCATTGCTATTTACGTTATGGAAATAGTTGATGAGTTGTTTTTTATTTCCACCGGTAGCTGTGCTCTATTTCCCCACGATGCTCCGAGCATCCGTAGGGCTGGCTGGATGGTCGCCAAGGAGAAAGCAACCTCCCAGGTGCCGGCACATGGGGCTTGGGTTTGTGATGTGTTAGTTTATGTCGTATGTTGGAATACTATCATTTCTTTTGTCAATTTTTTCTTTCCATTTTGTTAGTTTGTCCTTTATTTTCAGCTCTTTGTATGAAGTTCACATTGTGCCTTTCTCTCGACCAGCGTTCTTTTTCTTTGTTCATATTTATACTTGCTGACCTTTCGGATACTTGATTGTCGGGTACTTGGCTTGGGATACTTGACTGTTTAGTACTCGTACTCGTACAACCCGTGATACAGCTGTGGCTGTGATCACTTATTTTTGGCAGCGCAGATACGAGTACAAGGCAAAACAGCCGCTAATAAACCGTGCCCGGGCCGCGTGCTAATAATCAGATCACCCGGCACTGAACAGAGCCTACTTTCGGTAGGCGCTCTCGGGGCATGGAGACTGCGGAGTATTCCGTAGACCAGCCCCCGCAATAATACCTGTTTATCGCAAAATCAAAGGTTGTTGGCAGGAACGACCATGCACCTACGGAGTAAAAGCACCTTCCCCCTCTTGCCGCTTTTCTTCGGGCCAAATACTTTTAGTATCCAACAGGTAAATAAGGCCGCCCGCCTTGGCTGGTGCATTGTTGGAACCAGCCAACTCGTACAAAGCCCGACATTCAATCCGACGTGCAACTCGAAAAGTCCTCGGGGGTTTAAGCTTAATTTGACCGTAGACTGGCCGACGTCGTGCGGAGAAGACAGCCCGTGACAGCAGTATCGATCGCTCCTTCCGTGTGAGTGCTCCCCCCCTTCTCCCCCCCCCCTTGTTCCCCTTGTTCCGACCTGCTGCACCTTCCCCGCCTTGACGGTGCGCCTCGCTGTGGCCTGGGCCATACCGCGTGTGATCGGCATTGGCCATTTCCTACTTGTTGTAAAAATGTGATTTGATTGTTTGTCGTCTTTTCCCCTCTTTCTGGCTTTTCTCGGCCCGTTCTTTCAAGTGTGCCTAATTCATATTTCCAGCCGTCCTGCTGCGCGTTGTAAGTGAACGACCGAGAATTACTGCATTAGGAAAGTGGTTCGTTGCACGGGCCAATCAGCGCGTTTCGGCGAGAGGAACCATGTCGGTCCAGCTCTCATCGGCAGGTGCGCCGGCGCCGTCCTCGTTCTTTCCCTCTGCGTGCAGCTCATCAGACCGCGAGCATCATCGCGTCACTTCTTTTTTCGGTACAGTAGCTGGCGATGGCGATCTTCATAGTTTTTTTCTTCTTTCTGCCTCTGCAGGACGTTTCTGCACAAGCCTATTTTCTATACGGCGGTATGCCAGTTGACGGCGATGATTCTTGGAAATTTTAGGCTCACTGGAAATCATGTCACTTTGCTAGTTCTACAATTGATCGTCTGCCTGTCTAACTGCCTTTATGCTTACGTTATGTCTTTCTGTCGTCTCCTTTATTTTTTGTCATCTGGCTATCCTTCTACTTTTCTTTGATACGCCAGGCCAGCTGCAGAGACACATGACCCCCGATAGCTGCTCGTCTACGACCCAACAACCATCCCGGCCGATCAGGTGGAGGCGGTCGTGCATCCAAGCAGCGTCGACTCCTCCAAAGTTATTCTCCATGGCGCGTCTGTCTCGCTCTGGGCCGCTATCTTGTTTTCCCTGCTGACTCTCGTCTGATTTTTCAGCCAATGCTTATTCCCTTGCTCTGCCCGTACGTTGCTCGCTGCCTCCGCCCCAGGAGCCACGATGCCGAGCGGCGGCACTACTGCCACTGCTTTCTGTCCCGGTTATCCCTGTTGGTCTTTTTCTTGATTCTTATTTCCTTCTATTTTAGCTTCTTCATATTCTCTTCTCGTGATCCGCCCTTTTTTGTCTTTCTGGGTCCCTGGTCTTTGTATAAATCAAACGAGGTCCCTGCTAGTACCCCGTCCCTTATTTATTCCCCTCGCCTCTTCACGCTCCCCCTTCTTCATCTTACACATCTATCCCTTCAGTCGTCGGTATCGTTTTGCCTTCATCATGCCCATCTCCCAAAGAGTCATCGGCCTCTGTGCGCTGTGTGCCGTTGCCGCTCCGGCTGCGGCCATCCCGACACCCAGGCACGACGGCAAGCCCTTTTACCAGTCGCACCCGGAACGTATGGCCGCTGTCAAGGAAGCCTTCCAGATTAGCTGGGACGGCTACTACAACAACGCATTCCCCCACGACTCGCTCAAGCCCATCAGCAACTCGTACTCGGACGACCGGTAGGACCCCCCCCCCCATCGTAATGTATAGTTTCAGTCAAGAAGCTGCTCATAAACTGACCTGGATTGACAGCAACGGCTGGGGTGCCAGTGCCGTCGACGCCATCTCGACGGCTCTGGTGATGGAGAACAAGGAGGCTGTCGAGCAGATCCTCGAGCACGTGCAGAACATTGACTTTGACACGGCCGTCGGCGACATCTCCGTCTTTGAGACCACGATCCGCTACCTCGGCGGTCTCCTGTCCGGCTACGACCTGCTCACGGGCCCGCTTGCGACACTCGGTGTCGACGAGACCCTGGTCGACGGCCTGCTGAGCCAGGCCACGCACCTCGCCGACAACCTCAAGGTGGCCTTTGACACGCCGACGGGCATCCCCGACAACATAGTCAACTTTGACCCGCCGCGCCGCAATGGCTCCGAGTCGAGCGGCATTGCCACGATCGGCACGCTCGTGCTGGAGTGGACGCGCCTGTCGGACCTGACGGGCGACCCGCTGTACGGCGCGCTGGCGCAGACGGGCCAGAGCTACCTGATGGACCCGCAGCCCCAGGAACTGGCCGAGCCCTTCCCCGGGCTGATCGGCACCAACGTCAACATCACAGACGGCCAGTTCCTGGACGGCGAGGGCGGCTGGATCGGCGGCGACGACAGCTTCTACGAGTACCTGCTCAAGATGTATATTTATGACCCGGACCGCTTCGAGTCGTACAAGGACCGCTGGGTGCTGGCGGTCGAGTCGTCCATCGAGTATCTGGCGTCGCACCCCAAGTCGCGCCCGGACCTGACCTTTTTGTCCAGCTTTGACGGCCCGACTCCTGTGCTTGAGTCTCAGCACTTGGCCTGCTTTGATGCCGGCAACATCATTCTCGGCGGCCTATACCTCGACGAGCCCCGCTACGTCGACTTTGGCCTCGAGCTGACGGCGTCGTGCCACGACACGTACATTTCCACCCAGACGCGCATCGGCCCCGAGTCCTTCAAGTGGCAGGACGACGGCCGCCTGGTGCCGGTCGGGGCGAGCGGCAACGAGGACGCGCCGACGGACCAGGCCGAGTTTTATGCGGCGTCGGGCTTCTGGATCGACGACAGCGAGTACATGCTGCGGCCCGAGGTCATTGAGAGCTACTACTACGCGTACCGCGCCACGGGCGACCCCAAGTACCAGGACTGGGCGTGGGATGCTTTCCTGGCCGTCAACACGACGTGTGCCGTCGGCAGCGGGTACAGCACGATCAGCGACGTCAACGCGCCCAACGGCGGCGGCTTCCAGGACTTCCAGGAGAGCTTCTGGTTTGCCGAGGTGCTCAAGTACTTTTACCTGATCCAGGCGGACGATGCGCCGTTCCAGATCCAGGCCGACACGTCCGAGGACTATGTCTTTAACACGGAGTGCCATCCGATTAAGAAGTATTTGGAGGAGGAGTGATGTCGGGAGGGGGAGAGCATTTAATTAATATATGTACACTATGCAGCTGTGTACGAGTACATATCTTGGAATATTACATCCGTTTCGAGTGAAGCCTTACTAATCCAGCGTCGCCTGGATCGAGCTCACGGTGTTTCGGTGTTTTGTAATTCGTGTCCGTCAGCTCGAGAAAGGGTGCGCCCGTGCGGCGTGCCTGGGCGTGTGGCCCGAATAGGAAAGAGCAGAGCCGGCTTATAAATCAAGATGTCGTCATCGGAGTTTATCTTTTATTTTCATGTTCTCTATTCAATCTCTTTGGTTTGCCGTTTGTCTTCTAGCAGGCACAAGTAACTATTATGTAAATTCTCAAAACATTCGAGAAAGTAAGACTTACTCGTACAACAGAAAAAAAGTAAGCTCCCCCGCCCGCCATGGCATGCTCGCTCGTGCGCGGCCGCGGCGCAACTGCCCTGCGTGCGCTCTGTCCTCCTGCCCGCCCTGCGCGGCTGCCACGGACTGCGTGCTCCTATATAAAGTCGACCGCACCTTCCCTCTGCGCCTCGTCCCGCATTTCTCCTTCTTTTCTTTCCACATCATCCCCCACCCGTCTATTCACAGCAGCAACCACCCCCACCATGGACAACCACCGCCCGACCGGTCTCGCGGCCACGGCCGGCATCGAGGTGCTGACGCTCGGCACCCCCAACGGCTACAAGGTCACGATCCTGCTCGAGGAGCTCAAGGACGCCTACGGCATCGACTACACGTGGCAGGCCATTGACATAAGCCGGGGCATCCAGAAGGAGCCCTGGTTCGTCGCGCTCAACCCCAACGGGCGGATTCCCGTGATTGTCGACCATGACCGTGGCAACGGCGGCCTCGCCGTCTTTGAGGGCGCCGCCATCCTCAACTACCTGGTGCGGCGCTTCGACGCGACCGAGCACCGGTTCAGCTTCGACGCGGCCACGGAGCCGGACGCGCTGGCCGAGGCCGAGTCGTGGATCGCGTGGCAGCACGGCGGCGTCGGGCCCATGCAGGGGCAGGCCAACCACTTTGTGCACTTTGCCCCCGCTGACACGAAAGACAGCAATCACTACGCGGTGCAGCGCTACGTCGGCGAGACCGAGCGGCTGTACGGCGTGCTCAATACGCGTTTGGCCGATCGCGACTATGTGGCCGGCGCCGGGCGCGGCCGGTACAGCATCGCCGACATGGCGCTGCTCGGCTGGGCGCAGGCGCTGCGCTTCTCCGGCGTCGACGCGTCGCTGTTCCCCCACGTCTACGCGTGGCTGGCCCGGTGCCTCGCGCGCCCCGCCACGCAGCGCGGCCTCGCCATCCCCAAGCCCGCGCCCTATGCCAACCCCGACGCCGAGTTCCTCGAAAAGTACAAGGCCAAGCTGGAGTATGTCGCCGAGGCCAAGAAAAAGTACAACTACAAGTACACGTCGCCTTAGAGCCCGGCTGTGCACAAAATATTAATATCTTAATCAAACCAATCATTATCCTTATGCAGATGCCCCATCCAAAAGCTTCATAGGAGGAAGAGCAATCAAGATGTTCGTATATGTCATCAGTCTGTCAAAGTGACTGTTATGATGTTGGTAAAGAATATCCTCCCGTCCGACTCGGCCGTCTAATATAAGGGACAACCGAGTATGTTTTTGCGGCCTAGTGCCAACGCCCTCGAGATCATGTCCTTCGATCCAAGTTTGATCCAAATCCTCCGCCAGATCCAAGTATACAAAAAGCTATAAAAAACAAATAGGAAAGATAACCAACGGTATTATGCGCGGGCTCGTGCGTATGATCCAATCCTGGCCAGTTCGCCTGGCCCTGGTAGATAGATATGGCGGCAGATTGTCGTTGGCCCGAGGCAGCGCAGCGGCGTGGGCCTTTGCGTCGTCAAGGCTAGGGACCGGAGGCATTTCTATACCGGTTGGTCAAAAGTCTGGTCCATATATAACGGACGGCTGTGACAAAGGAAAGCATGCATGCACCAAAAAAAAAAAGAAAATCAACCCATCCCGATACACAAGAAGAAAAGAATATAGGTAAGTAACAAGAAAGGAAACGTGTCTGTTTACCAGTAGCGTCGCTCATAGTCGCGAGGGTAGACATTCTCCCGCTGGTACGTAGGCTCACGCGCCGGGAACTCGCGCGGGATGGGCGGCCGGTCGTAGGGCCCACGGTTGACGTACGGGTCGCTGGCTGGCGGATAGTCGCGGCGGTAGGGGTCATCGTAGCGCCCGCGAGGCGGCGGCGGCGGCGGCGGGTAGTCATCAATGGGCCCGTACGGCCGCCCATCGTAGTAGTCGCGGCGGGGGCTGCGGTCGCGGTAGTTCTCACGGTATCCAGGGGGGTCGCGGCGCGGGCTGTAACCACGCGGCATTGGGGGACCACGCCGATCGTAGTCCTCGCGGTGTGACGGGTAGGGCCGACGGCCAACCGGCGAACGAGAACGGCGGTGTTGGAAGCCCATATGTGTCTTGTCTGTCAGCAATCTAGTTGTCCGGGCGAGAGGGGGCCCAGCAGAGGGCATAGGGAGAACAACTCACATTTGCTGTGCAGGTGACGACCTTGTCCCGGAACTCCTTGTTGTTGAGCTTCTCGATGGCGGTTGCCAGATCCTGGGCTGACTCGAACTCGACAGAGCTGTGGTGGATTAGTACATTGCAGATAGAATGTAGATAAAAAAAGAACTGTGCTGCAAGGTCAAAACTCACCCTTCACCAGACCGGCTGGTTTCGGAATAGACCACATCCACGCCCGCCTTGCGAGCAAAGTCTTTCAAGTCCTGTAATCCAGAGTCCACGTGTAAGTTGAAGGTTCCTCGGGAGGTTGGTTGGTCTCGCGTTGTGCTTGTGCACAGAACAAGAATCTTCCAGGATTGACAAGAGGTTCCACGTCCGCATGTATGATGGGATGCTCGTCCAGTGCGACCAAGCCGAAGAGCAACGTGATGGGATTAGGCCAGAATGCACCACCCAAGAGCAGCGGAGAACCGCACCCGTTTGCCAAGAGGTTCACACCGCAGGGCACGGATCATCCTCCAGAGTCGTATGTCCACAAGCATGCCAGTCCGCCTCCAAGTGCTGTCGATGGGAGAGAGGAGAGAAAGGGAGAGAGAGAGAGAGAGGAGTAGAAGCCACGGGGGGGAGGGCCAGGCCAGGAAAATCGGAGCGGAGAGGAGTCGAGCAGCCCAGGAGGAGATGACATGCACAGCAGAGATATGGTGACGTCAAGAGCAGTCCTGGATGTGGCTTCCTAGCTGTGGTCGCAGTCGCGGGCGTCGCCAAAACGCTCCAAAGCCACCAAATATTTACAAAATGGCAAAAACGGCAAACACAGGTATCATCGAGCTGCAAAGGGACAGAAAAGGGCTACTAACCTGCCAGGAAGTGTCACTGCTGAGACCGGTCACTGTCATCCGGTGGGCAGTGCGACGAGGCCGCGGTGGCGGCCGTTCTGGATGCCCATAACCACCGTTGCCCATGCCGCCACCACCGCCGCCACCACCGCCGCCGCCATGGTGGTGGTGTACGGGCTCTCGGGCGGGGCGGGTTGCGCCGCGCGCGAATTGTACTGTCAGACGCGTGTTCATAAACATTCTTCCGTCTGGTGATGCTTTGTTAGTCGAGGAAGGCAGGTAGGCAGGCAGGCAGGAGGCTCGTCGGGGGGGTCTCTCTCTTCTCAGACTGAAGACGTACGGTAAGCTATGCAGCATGTTAGCGAACTGGATCAATATTGAATTCTTGGAAGCCAAGAGAAGGAAAACGTACCAGGAACAACGTCGCGGGCGTCCATGGCGTCCTTGTATTCGATAAAACCAAAGCCGTTCATCAGCTTGATCTCCAGAATCTCACCGGTGCCATGTTCGCCGAAGAAGGCCTCGATGTCGGCCTTGGTGACTGTAACGGGTGTTAGCGAGATCTAGGGGACAGCCGAGACTAAAGCCCGCGAACAAAGGCAAAACAAAGACTCGTATTGGAAGCACAAAAAAAGGACCAAGGGTCCGGGAGGGGGTTAGACCAGCTGCAGCGAATAAGTACCATCTTTTGGGAGGTTGCCCAGGTAAAGGCGTGTGTTGGAGACCTCGTTGCCGGACATCGGTCCTTGGGTCGGAGTCGACATTGTCGGATGAAAGGTAGTATCGCAAGGCTCGACGACGATAGCTGCCGGGGTGGAGGGGAAGGGAGGTTGGTTGGGTTGGTTGGAAGGAGCTGTCGCGAGACGTGTTTGGATGGAGCTGTCGCGATAGGCGGGCGTCCTTTGGGAGGAATGGAGGGGAAAGGCGTCGGATCGCAAAGCTCAGCAAGTGCCGCGCGGGGAGGGCACGCCGCGTGATCTGAGGCGATAAGGGAGGACTGAAATTAAGAGGGACAGTGCCAGGAGGGATGTCGTATTGACAAGCGCGGGGGGGGGGGGATCCAAGAAAGCGACGGGCTAAAGGCAACAACAGGTGATGTCGAGAGAGAGAGACAGGGAGAGAGAGAGAGAGGCCAACAGTGGTGATGTTTGGGCTAAGGCTAGTGGAACTGCTAGAGGAAGAGAATGCGAAATGCAAAAAGAAAAGAAAAGAAAAGTGAAAGGGGAATCAAACAAGAGACGGAGAAAGTGGGAAAGGGCAAATGAGACGGGGTGTGCGCGTGGAGAGGCGAGAGGGCGTCGCGATGAAGAGTGATGGGCGAAAAAGCTCGTTTGCGAGCAGAGTTGAGGAGACGGAGGAGACGAAAAACAAAAGACGGGGAAAAAGGGTTGACAAGGCCAGGCCGCTGGCAAAAACATGCAACGGCAGCGGTGAATGTGGTGAATGGAGCACGCGTTTTGCTGCGGGAGTCTAGCAGGGAAGACGCTCCTTGGGCGAAAGAAGCTAAGACACAGCTCTTGAGGCGGACCAGGGGGGGGGGGCGTGTGCGCGGAGAACGGAAAGTGGGCACTCAAAAGGTATTAGGAGGGAAAAGAGGAGGAGAGAGAGGGTCGCAGAAGACGACGCAGGGAAGCGGCGCAAGACGAGTGTGATAGAGCGTGGGGACTGCAGGAAAAAAAAAAGATATGCGCGCGCGTGAGGGGATTATGTGACGACGAAGAGGGCGAAAAGAGGATGGAAGCTGGGATGCGGGCTTTTTGGGGGGGGGGTTGGTGATGGGTGAATTGGCCTGTGCGCGGGGACGGGAAAGAGCAAACAAGAGGAAGGAAAAAACGAGGTAAGAACAGGAAAGAGCAGAGGAGGGCAGAGGAGGGCAGAGGAAGGTGCACACGCGGAGAGGAGGGGAAAGCGGGAAAGAGCAGCAGAGATGGGGGGGGGGGCAGCGAACGAGGAAGGCGCACAACACTTTTGCTCCGTAGAAATGAGGAGAACCCGACGCAGGAGCGAACCAGGTCGAGAGCAAGATATGATTGGGAAACAGCGCTGATGGAATCGGCAGGGAGGGGGGGGGGGAAAACTTGGTCAGGCGGCGTTGTGCACAGTCGGAAAGGCGGCTCTTCTTCCTGGTTGCTCTTTCCCGCTTGCGCAGTCTGCTCACTCGTACTCCATACGATATGCACTGCACTCGTGTACGACTACGAGTACTCGTACGCGCCGCTGACTAATCCATATATCAGAATACATATCATATATTTGTTTTTCTGCACAGCGGGATTTGCATATCGATTGCCCCGACAGCGCAGACCTGGGCTCTGCGTGCATGCACCTGATGTAGTTGCTGTACACTGTAGGTGGAGGACGCCGAGCTGCCTAGTTTGACCGTCGTAGGATTGCATATACACTACTACTGGATTGCATACTGCATTACGCATGGAGCCAGCTGAGGTCGTCGACGAGGAAGCGATGCGGCTCACGCGACGTGCGAGGTGTTCTTAGGACACATACGATCACGATATACGAGTACGCATACGGAGCTAGCTAGGCGGCCGGAGGATATCATGAAATTACAGAGCTAGTTGTAAATATAAGAAAACAAAGGAAGTGGTTGGGCAACTGGCAAAGTGGGGTAGTCTACGAGTACGAGTAGTGGTCGCGACCGAAGAGCTCTGGATTATATAATATTATTAGTCATGACGACAATATCTGAAAGGTCGGTTGCACATGCTAAACGGTGACATGACGCCGGTTGACGTGTAATAAGGGATGGAGGCTCAAATGATCTAAGACAGCAAAACGGCTGTTGAAAAGCTGGAGAAGTGGGCTGAATTGAGCTGATTAAGACAATACTCCGTAGGAACCAAGAAGACGAGATTAAATCAAGGTGAAGAGGTGGCAAGATAGAGAGGATATTCACTCAAAATGAATCATTGAATAATAAAAAGAATCAGAATCAGAAGTAATAAAGAAAAGTAAAAAGAGACGGAGAATACCTGGGTTCAAAAATACAACTGTATATTCACGCGGAATATCCAAGGGATTTAAAATATTAAAAGAGATCGAGATAATAAAGTAAGAAGGCATGCTGGAGGAGATTAGAGGCTTTTAAAGAGAATTAAAGAATTAAAGAATCAAAATCAGAAGAATCAAAAGAATCAAAAGAATCAAAAGAATCAAAGAATCAACAAAATCCTCGTTATAGGAACTGGCAGCGCTTTGATATTAAAATGTCACGGATGATGGTATCAAGAACAGGCTGAGCATCGCGAGATGACAAGAATGAATGTAAAGAAAAGAAAGAATGAATGAACCCGAACCTTCAAAGAGATAACCACAAAAACCAAACGCCATGACTATGCTCGCCCCGGGGCCGCGCCCAGCAGCACATTCACCGCCTCGTCCAATATGGTAAACATCAGATGGGCACTATACGTTAGCAGAAGCAATCAGATTGAAAGACAAAAAAAAAAAAAAAAAAAAAAAAAAAAAAAAAAAACTCACTTCAGTCGGCTGTTGTTAAAGGTGGCAAAGATGCGCCGGCTCGCCGCCTGCGCATTCACGCGGCCCACCACACTGCCCGCCAGGTCCGGCACCAGCGTCGCCAGCATCAGCCCGGCCTCGTTGCGCGTGCGCGCCTTTTGCGCGGCCGTGCGCGGCCCGCCGCGCACGCCGTCGGCCGGGAACAGCGCGTCCTGCACGAGGCCGACGTAGCGCAGCAGCGCGTCCTCCTCCTGCAGCAGCGTGCGCACGTTCTCGCGCAGCTTGCGCTCAATGGTGCCGCCCAGCAGCTGCTGCAGCAGCACGACGACGGCGCGCCCGCGCAGCCAGCCGTTGCCGCGGTTGAGGTCAAAGACCTCGAGAAAAATGTCGCAGATCGGCTTGACAAACGGCGCCACGCTCTCCTCGCCGGCGGCCGCCGCGGCCGCCGCCATCTCGGCCGCCTCGAGCGCACCCTCGGCGGCGGCACCACCACCACTACCTGCAGCACCGTTGGCCCCGTTGGCCCCACTGGCTCCGCTGTTGGCCCCGAGCTGCGACGCCGCCGCCGCAATCAGGTTCTGCCCGGCCGCCGACAGCTGGTCCAGCACCGGGATGCTCCCCAGAATGTCCTCCATGCCGTCGGCCACCGAGTCGTACAGCCGCGAGATGACGTCGCGCCGGTCGTCGTCGTTGTTGAACCCCGTGACGGCGGTGGCAGCAGCAGCAGCGGCCGCCGGCCCCCCATTGTTATTGGCACCCGCGCGACCGACCCCCCCGGCGCCGGCGCCGCCACCGCCACCCGCCCGCTCAATGGACCGCTGCGACAGGAACGCGCGCAGCTCGCGGCTGCGGCACACGTCGGGCAGCAACAGCAGTGCGCGCAGGTACCGCTCGAGCGCGACGCGGCGCTTGGCCAGGAAATCGCCCTGCAGCTTGTTCAGCACGACGCGCCGCCGCGGGAAGTCGAGCGCGCGCACCGACGGGTAGCGCGCGCGCAGGCGCTGGTGCAGCGCCCAGAACGCCGAGTAGCGCCGCGCCACCGTCCAGACCACTGTGTTCTTGGCAGCAGTCGCATCGCCGCCGCCGCCGCCGCCGCCGCCGCCACTAGTACTCGTATTGTCACTTGCGCTGCTGCCACGCCCGCTGTCGGTCAGGCGCTGCACCTCAATCACGTACACGGCATACTCCTTGCCCGTGTCTTCCTCCTTGCCCGAGTGCACGTCCGTCAGACGCACCGTCGCGCGCCCGTACAGGCTGCTGTCCGTCTCCTGCAGCACGTACTGCTGCCGCTGCAGCTCCTTGCGCCGGATCTCGCGCTGCAGGCTCGCCTTGGACTTGCGCAGGATGCGCAGCTCCGCCGTGTTGTTGGTCAGCTCCGCCTTCTTCAGCAGCGAGTCCACCACGGCCTCTTGTGCCGTCAGCCGGTCAATGTCGTCCGCCAGCGCAGCAATCGCCTCCACCAGTCCCAGGTCGCCCGGCGCCGCCTCGTGCACGTCGTCGTCATTCGCGGCATGCTGCTTGGTGTCGGGTATATTAGATACATTGCCTTTTCCTCCAAAGGCGCCAAACTTGCCACCACCGGGCTCCAGCAGGTCGCTGCTGGCGAGGTCCGGCGAGCCCGTGTCGCCGTCGTCGTCCGACATGTACTTGGCCTGGTCGTCCCCAAACAGGTCGTCGTCGTCAAACACGCCGATGCGCGACGCGGCGCTGACGAGGCCCAGCGACGCAAGGCTGGGCTTGCCGCTGTTGTCGCCGTGCAGCAGCAGAGCGTGGGCTTGCGGGTTGATCTGCTTCGTTGGGCTGTGGCGCTGGCTGGGTTGTGACGTGTTGTTGTTGTTGTTGTTGTTGTTAGTAGTAGTGGTCGTGGTGGTCATGGTGGTGTTGCTGCTGCTGCTGTCGGCATCCATGTCCATAAACAGACTGCCGCGGTCCGTGCTGGTCGAAGCGCCGTCGACGCTCCCAAACAGCGACGCCCGCAAGTCCTCGGCCGTAGTCGGCCGCTTGTCCTCCATAATCGTCGTCAGGGCGTCCTCCACGGCCTGCACCACCTTGGTGTCGGGCACGTTTGGATCGTGTCCGCCGCCCCCGCCGAGACTGTGCACAGACTCGGCCATAGGGTCATCTCCGACAGTTGTTGTTGTTGCTGCTGCTGCTGCTGCTGAGGGAAGGTGACCCGTGCTGTTGGAGACGGTGAGGCGTGAGCCGCCGCGCGGATGGGTGAAAAAGTCTTCGTCGTCGCCAAACAGCGGAGACGGCGAGCTGGATGCATGGCCCGCGCCGCCGTCCAGAGACCGCCGCCCGGCTGCCGGCGCCGACGGAAACAGAGGGTCGTCGTGGGCCAGTTTGCTGGCCGCCGCCACCGTGGTCGAGGATCGCGTATCCGCCGAGTGCAAGCGAGGCACGCGCCGGCTTGGATTAGGTGGTGGGAGAGCCTTGGCACCGGCCGCCGCCGCCGCAGTAACAGCTGCAGCATTCGCGGGCGACACGGCGCGGTGGAGCGGCGACGGCACCCGTTCGACCGTAGCGACTATAGAGTTGTTGCGTGCATGCTTGCGCTGCTGCGCCGCCTCCTCGGCCGCGAGGCACTTGTAGAACAAATCCGACTTTTTGAAGCTCTGGAAGTGCCTCAACTTCATCTCATTCAACACGGTCGTCTGGCACCGCAAGATGGCCCGGCGCGCATGGTAGTACTGCCCGGGCGTGGCCTTGGGCCCAGCCTCCAGAAACTCGCGTATGGCCTTGCGCGACGCCGCCGAGATGTGCAGCTCGGGCCGTGAGAGGTACGCCTGGTCGATCTGGGCCAAGTCGAGGCGGTCCGCCTCGGTCCACGGCGGGAACACAGTCGGGGTTGCCGATGCGAAGGCGTCCCTTTTTGTGTTGGCCTTGCCACCCTTCTTCTTGGAATTGTCGTCGTCGTCGTCGTCGTCGTCATCGTCATCTTCTTCTTCGAGTGGGTTTCGAAACCCCTCCACGACCAGCCAGAATTGCACCAGGGGCAGAAGCCGCTGCCGGTCCATGTACTCCATGAAGTACGAGAGCGCAGACGCATCCCGCAGCAGCTCCGCCAGGCTGGCTGTCTCCAGCCGGGACACCGTAGGCATCGATGCCGCCCCGGCTGGTGGTGCTTTATTGCCGGCACCGCCGCTGCTACCATTGGCGGCTCCATTGGCACCGACGCCTGCACCACCCGGCGTCCCTGCACCAGACGACTTATCGCCGCCGCCCATGGCGGACCCGTTTCCGCCCCGGACAGCAGCGCTGCCACCACCGGAAGCTAGTTGTTGTACCTTTTGGTCCAAGAGCCGCTTGCTCATCTCCAGCCTTCGGAGGTAGACCACAAGCTCTGGGTTGCTGTTGTTCTTGCCGCTATGCAGGTCCTGGATCTGCTGCTGCGAGTCCCGCTTCAGCTGGCTGGCTACCTCGCTGCGGAACCGCCGCGCATCCGACAAGTTGTTGGTTTTCCGTATGGCGCGCACGAACCGCTCGAACCGGCGCTCACTGTCGCCGGGGACAAGTCGTGGAAACGCTGCTGGTGCCGCCGCGGCGCGGCTGCTATCGTGGGTATTCCCAGACGACACGGATTCGTCTCTGCCATGTCCGTGTCCGCCACCACTGCCGCTGCCGCTGCCGCTGCTGCCTCCGAGGACGGCAGTGGACGACGCGTGCTGGTCGAGGGCCGCACGCAGCCGCCGCACCGTGGACCGGTCCTGCAACATCGTGCGGCCGTAGTTCTCCATCAGCTGGTTCCACGTGTCGGGCTCGGCCAGCGTCTGCATCAGCGGGTACAGCACGGCGCATGCCACAATCTCGCGCACGAGAACCGCCACGGGACGGCTCGCCAGGAACGGACCCGGCAGCAGCTCGGGCAGCAGCCGCTCGCCCACAAGACGCCGCAGGTACTCTTGCTGCACGATGCGTGTATTGGTGTCGGAGTAGGAGAGCTGCGCCGCCGGATGCAAGCCGCCTTTGGTGGTGTGGAGGGGTGATGCCGCCGCTGCCGCCCGTGCCTCCCTCAGCTCGCGGTACTTGGCCGCAATGGCGAGGTCGAGCTCGTCCGACTCCGTCACGGACCGGTTCAGCTTGCGGCCGCGCACGGCCCGCTCGGCCTCGTTGAAGTCGTGGAAATGGGCGGTGAGCAGCGGCACCAGCCGGCTCGTGAGCACTTCGACCACGTCGTCAATGGCCAGCAGCCGGTCCCGCAGCTCGCCGAGCGCGCCACGGATGGCGACTTCGACCTTGTTGGGGAACAGGCCGTTGATGGCCGGGTTGGCGCTGATGCTGGTGTACCAGGAGTGCACGTTCTGCTTCAGGATGCTGGCAAGCAGTGTGTCGATGGCGGCCGACACGCGCGGCATGGGGGGGTAGAGGGGCTCGGGGCGGTATTCGAGATGGGCGCGCAGGGCTGCCCGCTCGCGCGTCCAGTGCTTGGGGGTAACAAAGGCCACGGGGGGCCGTATGCGTCGAGGTGGGTTGGTCGGGGGACGTGAGAGGGCCGAGGCGGGTGACAACTTTGCCCTGGCCGCAAGGGTGCGAGTGCTGCCTCCGCCGCCGCTGCTTGACCTGCTCATCTGCGCTTTTCTGGGCTCGGACGTGGCGTAGATTGGTACCCGTACAGACAGGACCAGAGCGAGCAGTCCCGCGCAGGCCAGGAGAGCGCCGACGACGATGCCATGGCCCGCAAAGCGAATAGCCGGGAACCAGTGTGTCGCATAGCCCCAGGCCACGAAAGCGGCCACGCCGGCCAGCAGGGCGTCGCGCCCTTGCAGGGCCATGGCCGGGTATATCTCTAAGATAAGAGGAGGACGAAGGAGAGAGGGGGGAGGAAGGAGGGAGAGAAAAGAATCGGTCTATCGCAGTTGTCGTCGTCTGTTGTCGTCGGTCATGATCGGCAGTGTTGCAGTATGGACTCGGCAGGCAAACGCGCACGGTGTCGGATGCGATGCGGTCGGTGTCAGGAGGGACGGGGTGCAACGTCAGTGGCGGACAGATCTGGACATACGTCGTAGGGACATAGGCAAGGGGGGGTGTGCTGTAGCCCACTGTAATTTGGGGCTGCTCAAGCTGGCATGGGCCGCCCTGGCAGAACCCCACTCCTCGCCACCAGTGTATTCCAAAATAATTATCAAAAAGAATATCCAAAAAAGATTATCAAAAAGATTATCCAAATAATACCAAAAATTTAAAAAAATCCACGTTACAAATGACTACGCAGAATAAACACCCAGTGTAGTATTATAACCCTCAGGATATGCTCCTGATAGGTATGTATATTGCAAGGCTTCGACGGCCTTGGCTATATTAAAAGAGCTTGTACTCGCTCCTGTGACATGGCATGACAACACAACGAATGCGTTCCCGCGGCGGGCCACTGCCGCCCTGTGATCAGATCCACGACGGGCTGCCGATGAATGTGTTCTTTTAGCAGATAGGCCAAACAAACAATTTAAACGTCAATCAACGCCGCGTCCATTGTATGTTGATGCTCCGGGCTGTAAAAATCCGCAAGAAAAAATAACAAGAGAAAAAATCACAAATACCCTGTTTCTCAAGGGCACAAGAGGAAATGGTCGTGAAATAGAAAAAAAAACGTCCGTAACCGAGCTTCCTGCGTTTATGCCTTGATGGCGTACTTGCGCTGGAACATGTCGTCAATCTCCTCGAGGTAGTAGGTGCCAGGGGCGATGTTGGCGACGTCGCCCTCGGGCTTGTAGCCCTTCTGCAGGTGGGCCTTCTTGCGCAGATCACACAGCTGTTGTTGTTAGTGGCTGCCCTGAAATATTCCAAATATCCCAATAGATCGTGATCACGAAAACTTACAGCATCAAAGGTGGCAGGGGGCACGGCGCGGCGCGCAGCCAGACGGGCCGGGATGTCGAGCGTCTTGGCAATGGTCTCAGTGCTGCCGGCGATGCGCAGGGACAAAAAGGTGGCCGCCAGACCGGAGCCGTAGCTGAACAGGCCCAGGCGCTTGCCCTGCAGGTCCTCCGACTTGGTGTAGCTCAGGATGCTGGCCAGGCCGCCCCAGACACTGCCGCAGTACATGTTGCCGACGTTGGTGGCAACCTGGATACCGCCGCTGACACGCTCCTGGAACGTCTTCTTGGTCAGGCCCATGAACGTCTTCTCGACCACCTTGTCGGTCAGGGACTTCTCGTAGTCAATGTCGCGCACGTCGGCAGGGACATCGGCAAAGAGCTCGTTGCTGGGGTTGGCGACGTAGTCGTTGTACAGCAGGCGCGCGTAGGACTTGGCCACCAGCTTGCACGTGGGGGCGTGGAACGCAACGTAGTCGAAGCGGTCCAGGGGCACCTTGGGCGCGGCCGCCTCGGTCTGGCCGGCGCTGCCGTTGGCACGCGCCAGCAGTGTGGCCTCGCGCGCGTTGTACGCCTTGTAGGCGGCGTCCAGGGCGCGGGTGTAGCAGGTGATGGAGTAGTGGCCATCGACGTAGGGGTACTCGCTGGTCAGGTCGGGCTTGTAAAAGTCGTAGGCGTGCTGCATGAAGCTGCCGCGCAGACCGGGCTCGAGGACCACGGGAGCGTCAGGGCCAATCAGCATGGCCACGGCGCCGGCACCGCCCGAGGGGCGGGCGTTGCCCTTGGCGTACAGAGCAATGTCGCCGGCAACGACAATGGCGTCGCGGCCGTCCCAGCCGCTGGACTCGACCCAATTGACGGCGTTGAGGACGGCGTTGGTGCCGCCGTAGCAGGCGTTGATGGTGTCGACACCCTCAATGTTGGTGTTGTCGCCAAACAGCTGCATGAGCACCGACTTGACGGACTTGGACTTGTCGAGCATGGTCTCGGTGCCGACCTCGAGGCGACCAATGGACTTGGTGTCGATCTTGTACTTCTCGAGCAGGTTCTTGGTGGCCGTCAGGGCGAACGAGTAGATGTCCTCGCGATCGTCGCAGAAGCTCATGTTGGTCTGGCCCAGGCCAATGGTGTACTTGCCGGTGCTGACACCGTCAAACTTTTCCAGCTCGGCTTGCTCGACATACTGATCTGTGTTAGCGAGGGTTCACAAGACGACGCGCAGGCGCAGTGGCGGGGTGGGAAAGCTGTGGAAAAGGGGGGCACGGTCGACAATGCATGACATTTGCGCCAGGACCGTAAATACACGCGACACGACCACGCGGGAGAACAGGAAGCCAGCCAGCCAGCCAGCCAGCCAGCCAGCCAGCCAGCCAGCCAGCACGCAAGCAAGCAAACAAACAAGCAAGCAGGACAAGCAAGGACAGAAAAAACTGCCACGCAGCACAACAAACAGCTCCCGCGCACGCAAAGGGACGAAGCAATGGGCACCTACCTGGCTGGGAAAGTAGATCTCAATGGCCTTGATGCCAATGTTTGCAGGGCGGGTCGACATTGTGGTGGAGGGGGGTTTGGAGGGTTGGAGGGTTGGAGGGAGGGGGGGATGGTGAGGAATTGGAGACGGTGCGTTTGGAAGGAGGGCGTTAGGAGGAGAGGAGGAGAGGAAGAAGTCGAGAAGAAGCGAGACTCGGAGGATAAAGAAGTTCAGGGGACAGGAAGTGGATGAGACGAGGGGGAGAGAGGAGGGAAGAGAGTGAGAGAGAGAGAGAGGCCAGGAGAATTAAAAGTAAATTTCTAGCAGTAGGGGGACAAACGTTAGCTAAATTAGATGACCTAATTTCGGTAGATTCCCACAAAGAGAAAAAGAGCTTGGGCGAGCGAGAGAGAGAGAGAAAGAGGCCGTTGTGTGCACGTTCACCGCTGTTTACCCCGAGGACTAGGGCCGTCTTCATAGTGCCGCCAGGGGGTTTGCGCATCCTATGGCGAGGGGTCCTGCTGGTAGGTCTCTCTCTTCGTCTTGTCTCTGCGAGCGTACTCGTAGATACGGCCATGATGGGCGCCGATACGGCCATGGGAACGGGCCAATCAACGAGGCCAATGGAGGGACAACGCAGAGGACAACGCAGGGCCAGAATTTGATACCAAAAGAAGAGGCAAAAAAGCAGAGGCAGAGTAAAAACAATAGGGGGGGGGGGGGGGTTCCAAGCCAGACGAGGGGAAGAGGCAACATGCAAGAGGTCCCACTGTGATGGAGACGGGACCACTGCAAGGACAATAAGACACGGGCGGGAAGACGCACTTGTACCTGGAACGGCGGCGAGATAAGAGATAAGGACAAGACCCCTAGACGTAGGACTTGCGATGTTGGAGACTAGAGACGACGATCGGAGGGAGCAAGAGGAAGCGGCAGAAAAGGGGTCAAAGCGATTTATGTAGTACGACGTAAGAGTGAGAGCCGCAGGAACAAAATTGCAAGAGAATGAGGACAGTGGCTGGGAAGCAAAGTGGTTGAGTATGGAGCAATATGGTTGGGAGTAGGACTTGTAGCTTGTGGCCGTTGTTGTTGAATTATTGGAAAGGGGACTTGATTGGAAAAGGGGACTTGGACGAAGAAAGGGAGAGCTACAGAATGTCAAAGGTCAAAAGCAAAAAGAGAAAAAGAGAGGTTAACCCAAAAGAAGAAAGGAAAGACCATTCATGCTCGGTCAATGCAGGAAGGCATTGTTGGTGCCTGCTCTTTCCGCTTTTGTCCTTTCTTACTCAAATCTATGAGGCGCACATGCCAGAACCGGCGCGCTCACGTCAGACGGGCCGCCATGTGGAAGGGGCGACCAGCAACATCACATTTGACAAACGGCAGGAGCAGCCGGGGAGGCATCATGGCATGGAACGATATCGGCGGCGCGCAGGCCAGGCAGAAGCGTCTGCTCGCCGGCCGTCGGTCGTTCTTGCCAGCCAAGACACGATGCAAGACTCCACTACCCGCCTGGGCACGCCTGGACAAGGACGGCGCGCAAACGAGTTTTTTTTTTTTTTTTTTTTTTTTTTTTTTTTTTTTTTGACAGGTGACGTTGGTAAACCCCACAGAACAACCCAATAAAAATTATATTAAAAAAAGGAAATACGGGTTTT